>CM046346.1:7833133-8241148 GCA_025403435.1 Artocarpus heterophyllus | reverse complement strand
CTCCGGGGAAAAGGAAAGCAAGGCGGTGCGACCAGTGGCAGCAGTTCGTCTGGCAGCGGGCGCAGCAACCCCTACAGCTTTCATTGTCATTTCTGTCAGCAGCCCGGACACATCAAGAGGAATTGCCCGATCAGGAGTGCTCGTCTTGGATCGCAGACCGGGGAGGATGCCAGTCGTTCATCTCAGCCTCAGCCTCAGACCCTACCTCCGCCTCCGCAGTACCCGCAGTTGCAGTATCCGCAGTTTTCTCCTCAGCAATTCTCATATCCGGCACGGGACAGCAGCCGCAGTATTTTCAGCGCAGTGTTCCTCAGTATAGAGCTCCGAGTACTAGTGTGCAGTCGTCTCCATCTCAGCAGTATCGGCCGAGTAATGCAGGACCCAGCAATGTCGGTAGAGGAAAAGGGAAGGCGCCAGTGCAGGTTCATGCAATGGCATCTGGAGGGTCAGATTCTCAGATTGGTAACGCGGTTGTCGATGGTATGGTTTTTTTCTAGATCTCTAGCTCGCGTTTTATTTGATACCGGTGCCTCTCATTCTCTCATTTCGAGTTCTTTGTACATGCCTTGGGATTAGAAGTAAAGTTTAATGAACCCCTAGTTATAACTTCTCCCTTGGGGCGGGTGTGTGTAATTGTATGTGTAAATCTTGTAAAATAAAGATTGGGGATGAGATTTTGAAAAGTGATTTGATTATACTCCCCATGAGTTCCTATGATGTGATTTTAGGGATGGACTGGTTGTCCAGGTATAGTGCAGTTGTGGACTGCCAACTTAGAAAAGTGACCCTAGTGTCTGATAGGGGACGGTAATCACTTACCAGGGTGGTGGTGATTGGCTAATGAGTGAGCGTCTCATGAAGTCATGTCTAGGAGGGCGAAGGAATCTAGATTGTTTTGCTTTTCTTGCCAATCTAGATTGCGAGCCCTATGTTTCGAGTAGTGTAGCGATTCCGGTGGTTGGTGAGTTCGAGGATGTCTTCCCCGACGAGTTATCAGGATTACCACCGCATCGGGAGATTGAGTTTGGTATCGAGTTGTTTCCAGGGACATCACCGATTTCTATGGCACCTTATCGGATGGCGCCGGCAGAAATGAAGGAATTGAGGAAGCAACTTCAGGAGCTTGCTGATAAAGGATTATTCGGAATAGCACATCTCCGTGGGGAGCACCAGTTTTGTTCGCTAAGAAGCACGATGGGACTCTCAGGTTATGTGTGGATTATCGGCAGCTGAATCGTGTTACGGTGAAGAACAAGTATCCTTGCCTAGGATTGATGAGCTATTTGATCAGTTGGGAGGTTCGCGATACTTCTCGAAGATTGATTTGCGGTCAGGTTATCATCAGCTCAGATCAAGGAAGAGGATATTCCCAAGACAGCTTTTAGGACTCGGTATGGGCACTTCGAGTTTCTGGTTATGTCTTTCGGGTTGACGAATGCTCCAGCAGCTTTTATGGATTGATGAACAGGATATTTAGGCCGTATCTGGATCAGTTTGTGATCGTGTTCATCGATGATATTCTTGTGTATTCTAAGACTTGGGAGGAGCATGAGCAGCATCTTCGGATCGTGCTTCAGACTCTGCGGGAGCACCAGTTGTATGCTAAGAGGGAAAATGTGAGTTCTGGTTGACTGAGGTCAAATTTCTGGGTCATGTCATCTCGGAGCATGGTATTTCAGTGGATCCGTCCAAGATTGAAGCTATATTGGAGTGGGAACGACCAAGGAATGTAGCGGAGATTCGCAGCTTCTTAGGTCTTGCTGGATATTACAGGAAATTTGTAAAGGACTTTTCGAAGATTGCAGCTCCGTTGACGAGGTTGATCAGAAAAACGTCAGGTTTGAGTGGGATGAAGACTGTGAGTCTGCTTTTCAGGAATTGAAGAACCGGTTGACTTCAGCTCCAGTGTTATTCCTAGTAGTGACGAGCCGTATGAGGTTTATGCTGATGCTTCAGGGCGCGGACTTGGATGCGTGTTGATGCAGCATGGACGTGTGGTTGCGTACGGATCGAGACAGCTACGACCTCACGAGCGGAATTATCCTACTCACGATTTAGAGCTTGCAGCGGTGATCTACGCGCTGAAGATTTGGAGATGTTACTTGTATGGAGCATCGTTTCAGGTCTTCTCCGATCACAAGAGTTTGAGGCATTTGTTCACTCAGAGGGATCTCAACTTGAGGCAGCGCAGATGGGTAGAGTACATGGAGGATTATGATTTCGCGTTGCAGTATCATCCCGGAAAGCTAATGTGGTCGCGGACGCGCTTAGCAGGAAGTCTTCAGGGATTCTCGCTGGTTTGATTTTTGAGGACTGGATGCAGGGATGCGACAGTGAGTGAGTAATCGGCTACAGTATCATGACGACGGTGATCGGTTCGTTATAATCACGTGGAAGCGACTCCAGCTCTTGTTCGGATGGTGAAGCAAGGTCAGTGGCAGGGATCAGCATTTGCAGGGGATTTGGTCGCGGATTCAGGAACAGGGGAGCATTTCGAGGAATGGAGCGTGCATGCAGATGGATCGTTGTACTTCCGGAGCAGTCTTGCAGTTCCAGTTATCCCGCCGGGTACGAAAGCCGTTCTAGACGAAGCTCATAGGTCCTCAGTTTGCTATTCATCCGGGGAGCACCAAGATGTATCGTGATTTGAAGAGGCACTATTGGTGGAGAGGCATGAAGAAAGATGTTCGCGAGTACGTGGCCAAGTGTTCGACGTGTCCTTCAGGTGAAAAGCTGAGCATCAAAGCCTGCAGTCAGCTTCAAGGCCGCTTCCTATTCCAGGGTGGAAATGGGAGCATGTGACATGGATTTCTCACAGGTTTGGCCGAGGACGGAGCACGGCATGATGCAGTTTGGGTTGTGGTCGACGGTTGACGAAATCTGCGCATTTCATTCCGTTTAAGCGACGTGTTCTAGGAAGATTCTCGGGGAGTTGTATATGCAGAACTTGTGAGGTTGCATGGAGTTTCCTTTGTCCATCACCTCTGATCGAGACACCATGTTTAATGCTAAGTACTGGAGGAGTTTTCAGGAGGCTTTGGGTACGGATTTGAACTTCAGTACGCGTTTCATCCTCAGACTGATGGGCAGTCTGAGCGGGTTATCCAGGTTCTCGAGGATATGTTGCGTGCCTTGTGCGTTGGACTTCGGCGGGAATTGGAAGCAATGTTTGCATTTGGCGGAGTTCGCGTACAACAACAGTTATCAGGCGAGTATCGTATTGCACCATTTGAGGCGTTGTAATGGGCGACCGGTCGGTCACCTGTGTGTTGGGGCCGAGCCGGAAGATAGAGTTATTCTTGGGCCGGATGAGATTCGGACAGCAATGAGAAAGTCGTGGTGATTCGGGATCGGTTGAGAGCACTCAGAGTCGGCAGAAGAGCTACGCGGATAGGAGACGTAGACCCTTAGAATTCGCGGTTGGAAATTTGTTCTCTTGAGGGTGTCACCTCGTAAGGGAACTATGCGGTTCGGAGTGAGTGGGAAGCTCGCGCCGAGGTATATTGGGCCGTTCGAGATCACTCAGCGTGTTGGTGTGGTCGCTTATCGGCTTGATCTTCCGCCCGAACTTTCTCATGTGCATGATGTGTTTCATGTGTCGATGCTTAGGAAGTGTCCACCTGAGCAGGATAAGATAGTTTCGTTTCGCGATGTGCAGGTTCAGGAGGATACGACGTACGAAGAGTGCCGATTCAGATCATCGACCGGAAAGTAATTAGCTTGCGTCGTCGTGAGATACCGTGGTAAAGGTCGTGTGGCAGCATCACGGTGTTGATGAAGCCACTTGGGAATTAGAGTCGGGTATGCGGGAGTCTATCCGCATTTGTTTTGCTTTTGAGATGAGTTGTAAATTTCGAGGACGAAATTTCTTTTAGGGGTGGAGAGCTGTAACGTCCCGAAATTTATTTAACATTAATGTAATGTAAATGATGAATTAGTGTGCCATAATTAAAGTTTTAACTTTAATTAGATTATTTGGTTGGATTTTTAGTTTTTGGTTGTTTGTTAAATTGATGTGTTTCAAAGATTCCTTGTTGATTTAAAATGATGTTTTGAGTTTTAAAACACAACAATTTGTAAAATGTTAAAAATACTCTGTTTTGCAAAACCGTGGGCGGCACATGGTTTTCGCACAGTAAAACCGCCCACCGATTTTCTCTATTTAGTTCCCTTTCTCTCACTCTCTCTCTCCTCATTCTCACGCGTCTCTCTCTCTCTTCACTCTCCCTCTCGGCAGCCTCTCTCTCTCTCTAATTCTTCAAAAAAAATTTTGGTTTCCATTCGATCCAAGCTTCGGAACAGCACGGAGGAAGCTCGGGGACGTGATTCGCGACCGAGAACGCGGATTGAAGCTTCGATTCGAGGTTAGATTCGAAATTTCTAAACTTTTTCAAAATTTTCGATTTTGTGTGTTTTTGAAATCTAAGCTTGTTTAAGCTTAGAAACCGTGGATTTGTGTTAAATGAGCTTAGAACAACTAGAATCTAAACCTAGATTGAAGAAAAACGGATTGGATTCAAGATTTTCATTTTTCTCCTCTTTTTCTCATTTTCCGGATTTTTGAGGATTTCGAGTTCAAATGTTGTTTAAATGATTCCAATATGTTTTAGAATGTTTTTCTATCAACTATAGTTTGTTTTCATGCCTGGGATTTGAGAAAAACAGGTTGGAATTCAGATTTGGATTTTGGAGATCGAGAAACCCGTGGCTGGGATTTCTGGATTTTCCCAGTTCGGCAGGCCGAAGTTCATGTTCAGCAGGCCGGAGTGATGATGCGGCAGGCCGGTGTTCTTCCGATCGGCAGGCCGAATCTGGGGACATGTTCGGCAGGCCGAACTTTGCTTCCGACAGGCCGAACTGTACAGTTCGCAGGCCGAAGCAGGGCGTCCGGCAGGCCGACCGAGGCATGGAAAATTTTGTGATTTTAACCCGATTTCACTGTTTTGAACCCTGATTTAAATCCCAACCTTATAGGATGATTTTAATGATACAATGGCACACTAGGACATCATGAAATGATTTAGTAACATAGAATGTCTCAAACTAGATATTGATTGACTTAGTTGTATCTAGGATCGTTCGTGGTTCCGTGGAGCTAACGTAGAGCGGACCGGGATTACGGTGTGGGGTACCGGCACGAGTACTGAGGTAGGACTTCTATCCTATTTCTTTGGTAGCCTGGTTTGAAATGATTTGGCTTTGAAAAGGATTTCTATCAAAATGTTTCAACGGTTGTTTGAAAATGATTTTATCGGTTATATTTTATATACCGTGACATGAAATGAATTTCATAATGAATGTAATTGACAACACTCGGTAAATGGGTTTTGAATGATAATGATAATAACCACATGGGCATGATGCCATATCAGAGATCGGGTCGTGATCGACCTTGGGGGCAGGTCCCGAAACCCAGCTGGGCCACTACGGTGGTGATATCATGGTTTGCCTAGGTAAATGTAAACTGGTGTTTTGATTTGACGAGTAGACTGTTCTGTGTCAGAACGGTTCTACTCAATTTATTTATTTATTTATTTATTTATTTATTCAAGTTTCTTCTTGCATAACTCCTGATAATGTTATGTTTCTTTGCATTAAATTATTTTATAAAACTTAGGTCCTACTGAGCCTTTCGCTCACGTTTATTGTTTTAAAATTCCCCCTTCTAGGTGGTTTCCCATTTAGGTTTGGAGAAGATTCTTCGGACCGAACTCAGGAGCAATAGGAGAATTTGTTTACATTCTGTATTTGTTAATTAAGGCATGTAAGACTTAACTTTATTTGTACCTGGACTGTGATTGTATTTATGATATTGTCAGTACCATGTGTGTGCACAAGTTGTGGGTTGTGGAACCCATATTCGCGGTTTTTATTCAATTGTTGTTATTTGTTTAATGATTTTAAATTATTTATAAATGTGGTGGAAATTCTTCTTAATTTCTATTTAATTGGGTTCTCAAACTCTCGGTTTTTAATTAAATTCTCTTTTAATTAATCTAAATATTCCGCCACGTCACCTCCCGTACTCCGGGGCGTGACAGAATGGTATCAGAGCTCAAGGTTATGAACCTTGGGAATTGTGCACACATAGGTTTGACAATGAAATACCTCTGACAGTCCAAATTTTGTTTTCAGAAGTGAGAGAATGGCACCTAGACGTCGTTCGACAGCTGACGCCGAGTTCGGAAATGATGAGGGCCTGATGAGGTCTATGATTGCGGCTTTCCGGCAGATGGCAGCCAGGACTAGACCGGAAGACTCCAGTGTTGGTAGTCGGCATGCTTTCTTTAAGGAATTTCGGCGGGCGTCTATTCCGACTTTTGATGGCAATGGGGATCCGCAGTTAGCAGAGTATTGGTTGGATTCGATCTTGAAGCATCTTGATACCCTTGGTGTGCCTGAGGAGTATCGTGTGGAGTTTGCGGCGTATAAGCTCGAGGGTGGCGCTAACACCTGGTGGAAACAAACTAAGCGTTTGGAGCGCGGTGGCGATATCGGTTGGGACAAGTTCGAGGATCTGTTCTATGATCGGTATTTTCCGCAGGGATATAGGGATCAGAAGGCAGCTGAGTTTTATAGACTGCAGCAGGGTGATCTTTCAGTTCGGGAGTATGAGGCGAAGTTTAGCGAGTTGGCTAGGTTTGCTCCATCAGCTGTGGCATCGGAGCGCGAGAAATGCATCAAGTTTCAGGAAGGACTCAAGGCTCCTATTCGGCGGCAGTTGGTTGCTCTAACTGCTTAGGAGTTTCGGAGAGCTTGTGTCGTCGGCGATCTCTGTGGAGAATGATTACGTGCAGTATTGTGAGGATCGAGCCAAGGCTTCAGGAGGACCCGCAGAGGAGTGGCAGGAAGAGCACCAGTAGTCGTCCAGCTCCGGGGAAAGGCAAGCAAGGCGGTGCGACCAGTGGCAGTAGCAGTTCGTCTGGCAGCGGGCGCAGCAACCCTACAGCTTTCATTGTCATTTCTGTCAGCAGCCCGGACACATCAAGAGGAATTGCCCGATCAGGAGTGCTCGTCTTGGATCGCAGACCGGGGAGGATGCCAGTCGTTCATCTCAGCCTCAGCCTCAGACCCTACCTCCGCCTCCGCAGTACCCGCAGTTGCAGTATCCGCAGTTTTCTCCTCAGCAATTCTCATATCCGGCACGGGGACAGCAGCCGCAGTATTTTCAGCGCAGTGTTCCTCAGTATAGAGCGCCGAGTACAGGTAGTGTGCAGTCGTCTCCATCTCAGCAGTATCGGCCGAGTAATGCAGGACCCAGCAATGTCGGTAGAGGAAAAGGGAAGGCGCCAGTGCAGGTTCATGCAATGGCATCTGGAGGGTCAGATTCTCAGACTGGTAACGCGGTTGTCGATGGTATGGTTTTGATTTCTAGATCTCTAGCTCGCGTTTTATTTGATACCGGTGCCTCTCATTCTCTCATTTCGAGTTCCTTTGTACATGCCTTGGGATTAGAAGTAGAAGAGTTTAATGAACCCCTAGTTATAACTTCTCCCTTGGGGCGGGTGTGTGTGAATTGTATGTGTAAATCTTGTAAAATAAAGATTGGGGATGAGATTTTGAAAAGTGATTTGATTATACTCCCCATGAGTTCCTATGATGTGATTTTAGGGATGGACTGGTTGTCCAGGTATAGTGCAGTTGTGGACTGCCAACTTAGAAAAGTGACCCTAGTGTCTGAAAGTGGGACGGTAATCACTTACCAGGGTGGTGGTGATTGGCTAATGAGTGAGCGTCTCATGAAGTCATGTCTAGGAGGGCGAAGGAATCTAGATTGTTTTGCTTTTCTTGCCAATCTAGATTGCGAGCCCTATGTTTCCAGTAGTAGTGTAGCGATTCCGGTGGTTGGTGAATTCGAGGATGTCTTCCCCGACGAGTTATCAGGATTACCACCGCATCGGGAGATTGAGTTTGGTATCGAGTTGTTTCCAGGGACATCACCGATTTCTATGGCACCTTATCGGATGGCGCCGGCAGAAATGAAGGAATTGAGGAAGCAACTTCAGGAGCTTGCTGATAAAGGATGTATTCGGAATAGCACATCTCCGTGGGGAGCACCAGTTTTGTTCGCTAAGAAGCACGATGGGACTCTCAGGTTATGTGTGGATTATCGGCAGCTGAATCGTGTTACGGTGAAGAACAAGTATCCCTTGCCAAGGATTGATGAGCTATTTGATCAGTTGGGAGGTTCGCGATACTTCTCGAAGATTGATTTGCGGTCAGGTTATCATCAGCTCAGAATCAAGGAAGAGGATATTCCCAAGACAGCTTTTAGGACTCGGTATGGGCACTTCGAGTTTCTGGTTATGTCTTTCGGGTTGACGAATGCTCCAGCAGCTTTTATGGATTTGATGAACAGGATATTTAGGCCGTATCTGGATCAGTTTGTGATCGTGTTCATCGATGATATTCTTGTGTATTCTAAGACTTGGGAGGAGCATGAGCAGCATCTTCGGGTCGTGCTTCAGACTCTGCGGGAGCACCAGTTGTATGCTAAGAGGGAAAAATGTGAGTTCTGGTTGACTGATGTCAAATTTCTGGGTCATGTCATCTCGGAGCATGGTATTTCAGTGGATCCGTCCAAGATTGAAGCTATATTGGAGTGGGAACGACCAAGGAATGTAGCGGAGATTCGCAGCTTCTTAGGTCTTGCTGGATATTACAGGAAATTTGTAAAGGACTTTTCGAAGATTGCAGCTCCGTTGACGAGGTTGACCAAGAAAAATGTCAGGTTTGAGTGGGATGAAGACTGTGAGTCTGCTTTTCAGGAATTGAAGAACCGGTTGACTTCAGCTCCAGTATTAGTTATTCCTAGTAGTGACGAGCCGTATGAGGTTTATGCTGATGCTTCAGGGCGCGGACTTGGATGCGTGTTGATGCAGCATGGACGTGTGGTTGCGTACGGATCGAGACAGCTACGACCTCACGAGCGGAATTATCCTACTCACGATTTAGAGCTTGCGGCGGTGATCTACGCGCTGAAGATTTGGAGATGTTACTTGTATGGAGCATCGTTTTAGGTCTTCTCCGATCATAAGAGTTTGAGGCATTTGTTCACTCAGAGGGATCTCAACTTGAGGCAGCGCAGATGGGTGGAGTACATGGAGGATTATGATTTCGCGTTGCAGTATCATCCCGGGAAAGCTAATGTGGTCGCGGACGCGCTTAGCAGGAGGTCTTCAGGGATTCTCGCTTGTTTGATTTTTGAGGACTGGAGCAGGGATGCGACAGTGAGTGAGTATCGGCTACAGTATCATGACGACGGTGATCGAGTTTCGTTATATCACGTGGAAGCGACTCCAGCTCTTGTTCGGATGGTGAAGCAAGGTCAGTGGCAGGATCAGCATTTGCAGGGGATTTGGTCGCGGATTCAGAACGGGGAGCAGTTCGAGGAATGGAGCGTGCATGCAGATGGATCGTTGTACTTCCGGGAGCGTCTTGCAGTTCCAGTTATCGCCGAGGTGACGAAAGCCGTTCTAGACGAAGCTCATAGGTCTCAGTTTGCTATTCATCCGGGGAGCACCAAGATGTATCGTGATTTGAAGAGGCACTATTGGTGGAGAGGCATGAAGAAAGATGTTCGCGAGTACGTGGCCAAGTGTTCGACGTGTCTTCAGGTGAAAGCTGAGCATCAGAAGCCTGCAGGTCAGCTTCAGCCGCTTCCTATTCCAGGGTGGAAATGGGAGCATGTGACGATGGATTTTCTCACAGGTTTGCCGAGGACGGAGCAGCGGCATGATGCAGTTTGGGTTGTGGTCGACAGGTTGACGAAATCGGCGCATTTCATTCCGTTTAAGTCGACGTGTTCTAGGAAGATTCTCGGGGAGTTGTATATGCAGAACATTGTGAGGTTGCATGGAGTTCCTTTGTCCATCACCTCTGATCGAGACACCAGGTTTAATGCTAAGTACTGGAGGAGTTTTCAGGAGGCTTTGGGTACGGATTTGAACTTCAGTACGGCGTTTCATCCTCAGACTGATGGGCAGTCTGAGCGGGTTATCCAGGTTCTCGAGGATATGTTGCGTGCTTGTGCGTTGGACTTCGGCGGGAATTGGAAGCAATGTTTGCATTTGGCAGAGTTCGCGTACAACAACAGTTATCAGGCGAGTATCGGTATGGCACCATTTGAGGCGTTGTATGGGCGACCGTGTCGGTCACCTGTGTGTTGGGCCGAGCCGAAAGATAGAGTTATTCTTGGGCCGGATGAGATTCGTGACAGCAATGAGAAAGTCGTGGTGATTCGGGATCGGTTGAGAGCAGCTCAGAGTCGGCAGAAGAGCTACGCGGATAGGAGACGTAGACCCTTAGAATTCGCGGTTGGAAATTTTGTTCTCTTGAGGGTGTCACCTCGTAAGGGAACTATGCGGTTCGGAGTGAGTGGGAAGCTCGCGCCGAGGTATATTGGGCCGTTCGAGATCACTCAGCGTGTTGGTGTGGTCGCTTATCGGCTTGATCTTCCGCCCGAACTTTCTCATGTGCATGATGTGTTTCATGTGTCGATGCTTAGGAAGTGTCCACCTGAGCAGGATAAGATAGTTTCGTTTCGCGATGTGCAGGTTCAGGAGGATACGACGTACGAAGAAGTGCCGATTCAGATCATCGACCGGAAAGTAATTAGCTTGCGTCGTCGTGAGATACCGTTGGTAAAGGTCGTGTGGCAGCATCACGGTGTTGATGAAGCCACTTGGGAATTAGAGTCGGGTATGCGGGAGTCATATCCGCATTTGTTTTGCTTTTGAGATGAGTTGTAAATTTCGAGGACGAAATTTCTTTTAGGGGTGGAGAGCTGTAACGTCCCGAAATTTATTTAACATTAATGTAATGTAAATGATGAATTAGTGTGCCATAATTAAAGTTTTAACTTTAATTAGATTATTTGGTTGGATTTTTAGTTTTTGGTTGTTTTGTTAAATTGATGTGTTCAAAAGATTCCTTGTTGATTTAAAATGATGTTTTGAGTTTTAAAACACAACAATTTGTAAAATGTTAAAAATACTCTGTTTTGCAAAACCGTGGGCGGCACATGGTTTTCGCACAGTAAAACCGCCCACCGATTTTCTCTATTTATTCCCTTTCTCTCACTCTCTCTCCTCATTCTCACGCGTCTCTCTCTCTCTTCACTCTCCCTCTCGGCAGCCTCTCTCTCTCTCTAATTTCTTCAAAAAAATTTTGGTTTCCATTCGAATCCAAGCTTCGGAACAGCACGGAGGAAGCTCGGGGACGTGATTCGGCGACCGAGAACGCGGATTGAAGCTTCGATTCGAGGTTAGATTCGAAATTTCTAAACTTTTTTCAAAATTTTCGATTTTGTGTGTTTTTGAAATCTAAGCTTGTTTAAGCTTAGAAAACCGTGGATTTGTGTTAAATGAGCTTAGAACAACTAGAATCTAAACCTAGATTGAAGAAAAACGGATTGGATTCAAGATTTTCATTTTTCTCCTCTTTTTCTCATTTTCGGATTTTTGAGGATTTCGAGTTCAAATGTTGTTTAAATGATTCCAAATATGTTTTAGAATGTTTTTCTATCAACTATAGTTGTTTTTCATGCCTGGGATTTGAGAAAAACAGGTTGGAATTCAGATTTGGATTTTGGAGATCGAGAAACCCGTGGCTGGGATTTCTGGATTTTCCCAGTTCGGCAGGCCGAAGTTCATGTTCAGCAGGCCGGAGTGATGATCGGCAGGCCGGTGTTCTTCCGATCGGCAGGCCGAATCTGGGGACATGTTCGGCAGGCCGAACTTTGCTTCCGACAGGCCGAACTGTACAGTTCGGCAGGCCGAAGCAGGGCGTCCGACAGGCCGACCGAGGCATGGAAAATTTTGTGATTTTTACCCGATTTCATTGTTTTGAACCCTGATTTAAATCCCAACCTTATAGGATGATTTTAATGATACAAATGGCACACTAGGACATCATGAAATGATTTAGTAACATAGAATGTCTCAAACTAGATATTGATTGACTTAGTTTGTATCTAGGATCGTTCGTGGTTCCGTGGAGCTAACGTATAGCGGACCGGGATTACGGTGTGGGGTACCGGCACGAGTACTGAGGTAGGACTTCTATCCTATTTCTTTGGTAGCCTGGTTTTGAAATGATTTGGCTTTGAAAAGGATTTCTATCAAAATGTTTTCAACGGTTGTTTGAAAATGATTTTATCGGTTATATTTTTATATACCGTGACATGAAATGAATTTCATAATGAATGTAATTGACAACACTCGGTAAATGGGTTTTGAATGATAATGATAATAACCACATGGGCATGATGCCATATCAGAGATCGGGTCGTGATCGACCTTGGGGGCAGGTCCCGAAACCCAGCTGGGCCACTACGGTGGTGATATCATGGTTTGCCTAGGTAAATGTAAACTGGTGTTTTGATTTGACGAGTAGACTGTTCTGTGTCAGAACGGTTCTACTCAATTTATTTATTTATTTATTTATTTATTTATTCAAGTTTCTTCTTGCATAACTCCTGATAATGTTATGTTTCTTTGCATTAAATTATTTTATAAAACTTAGTCCTACTGAGCCTTTCGCTCACGTTTTATTGTTTTAAATTCCCCCTTCTAGGTGGTTTCCCATTTAGGTTTGGAGAAGATTCTTCGGACCGAACTCAGGAGCAATAGGAGAATTTGTTTACATTCTGTATTTGTTAATTAAGGCATGTAAGACTTAACTTTATTTGTACCTGGACTGTGATTGTATTTATGATATTGTCAGTACCATGTGTGTGCACAAGTTGTGGGTTGTGGAACCCATATTCGCGGTTTTTATTCAATTGTTGTTATTTGTTTAATGATTTTAAATTATTTATAAAATGTGGTGGAAATTCTTCTTAATTTCTATTTAATTGGGTTCTCAAACTCTCGGTTTTTAATTAAATTCTCTTTTAATTAATCTAAATATTCCGCCACGTCACCTCCCGTACTCCGAGGCGTGACAAAACTTCGAAATGAATCACACTAACTTAAAAGATATGCTACGTTAGAAAATGGAACGAATAGTTTGTAATAATTGAAACTCATTGGATGGTTTAGAACAAAGAAAATTGAATCCGATTAGGCTCCAACATCTATAAATAGGAAACTTGACGAGATGAAAGGGGACTTTTTAGCCATTTCAAGAATTCAAAAACAAGATTCTAGAGAAAAACTTCCAGATCCAAGAGACACTTAGAGTCTTAGGCTTCCAAGAGAGTTTTAGAGTGAGGATTCTTTAATTTGTTTGGAATTTTAGAAATCCACTCAAACAATATGGTAAGAAGTTCATAAATGTAGGACCTAAATACCGTAATTTTCATATGTAATTTATATGCACAAAGAAGAGGCACCTAACTTTTAAAATATTTAACTATTAAAGAAATCTGATATTAATTTTTCTTTTTCATTTTAGACACATTTATGCATATAGACTGTTTGGATTGATTGAAACTAACAGTTTTGTTTTAAAAATTATAAGATATAAAAGCTTTACATTGTTCATACTTTAACTGATGGCTAAAACTGTTCTTTCAAATAGCTTAGTAATGCTTGGAAATCACATAAAAGTTTCAAATAAGAATTTCAAATGTAGATCATTGCTAAGTAGTAAGCACTGTATGGTGTGGATTAGTTTGTAAATTAATTTAGAATTTGCTACTTCTGTCTATATGTAAATGGAAGCTTCACAATCTCTTAGTAAAGTGAAAAAAATAATAGCAATAATGCGGTTAAAAATATCTACTGTCACCTACTTGGGGCGTGGGATTTTGACTCAGTTGGTACTTGGTATAAACTGTCAGAATATGGAGGTTCCTTATATACAAAGGCCAACAATTAATCTTTTAATTAATGTTTCTGAGTGAAATTTCCAACGCTCCTTCTCTCGAATTCTCCTATCCTTTCACGTTCAATTGTGTTCTTGAGCTGTGAAAATAGACGTTCGACCGTACTAAGCAAAAAGATTGTGATTATCGATAACACAAGATTATTGTAAAAGGAATATTTTTAGAGCGGTGTTAATCGTGAATTGGATTTTACATTGTAGAGTATACTTCCGATATATCACTTTATTTCATTTCAAAATTCAAATATATATTTATATATATATATAAGTACTCAATGTCAAAAAAACAACAAGTAGTGACTTAATGTTTGGCCATCTCCGCTAATTAAGGCGTGCTCATAAGCTTCTCTCCGTCAAGTTACTTGAAAAGAATGTTACCTGTTATTTTTAAATCTTCTATATTATTTGATCCCAAATATTTACAGACATTAATTAATTCCATTAAGATCCCATTTAATCCCATTTATGACGCTGCCTAGGTTGAAGGACATTACTTTTAAGGCATGTTTACAAAAAAATAATTATATAATTATAATTTTTAGTTTTAACTATTTCTCAATGCATCTCTTTATTTTGAGAAACTACAAAGTTGTCTTTTGAATTTAAAAAACTTATTTCAATTTCGTCTTTATGAGTAGAAAAAAATTAGACAAAATAATATAACTATCCTTAAACAATTATGAAAAATATTTTATAGATTTAAAAATATAAAAAATTCCTAAAACACAACATCAAATTTTACAAAAAAAAAAAAAAATCTTAAGTCTTATGACATTTTAAATGTTAAAATAATTTTTAAAATTTTTCTTAAGAAGACAAAATAAATCACGAAAACAAATTTGGTATAATTAAGAATGTCTTTGTCTTGTTGTCATGTTTTTTCTATTAAAAAAGTCTATAAGGGATAAAAATGAAATTAGTTTTTCAAATTCAAAAGATAACTTTGTAGTTTCTAAAAACAAAGGAATAAATTAAGAAATAATTGAAACTAGAAAATAAAGTTATGTAATTAACCCTGTTTACTAAACCGTAAAGGAATGTAAAAGAAAAGATAATGGATTGGAAAGGAGAATAAAGTATTAGGAATAAGCATCATTTATTCTCTTTCTAGTGTTTACTTACTTTTTTGATGAGGTAATAGGAAACAATCTTATTTCTTTTCTATTGTTTATTTATTTAGAAATATGGATATTTTTCAATATAACTACTAAAATATCATTTGTACATAACTAATAGCTAGTAAATAATAATATTAAAATTCAGACCTCTAAGTAAATATGGTATTCATTTCTTTTAATAGGAAATTAATATTAAAAGATATGGGAGGGTTGGTATTCCCTTTACTTATTCTCTATATTGTGTGAGGTCTACAAAACTCTAATGACGTCTGATTTTGTAACTAAACATATTATTTAAAAAAAAAATGAAATCACTTCTTATTTTCTCTTTCCCTTTGATGTAAAATAAACATACCCTTAGAAAATTTTTTCATGTTTATTGTGAAGATAATCACGTAGTGGATAAGCTTGTTTTGATCGGTGCTTATTAGTTCCAATGGTGGAATTCCACTCTAGCTAGATTTTCTTCATGCCTTCATTGCGTGCGACGGTGAGGATCTCTCCCATTTCCGTTTTACTATAAATACAAGAACACGAAGTCTTTTTTCTTGTCTAGGTTTTTCCCCCAGGATTTTTCGAATCAAGGTTTTAATGCGGCATTCTTTAGAATTTTTCCTTTAGGAATAGATCTTGCATGTAATGGAATGTTTTCTCCCCTTTAGACTGGGTGCTTTGTCATCTTTCAATAGTTCATATTTTCACTGTTTTCATTTTTTAGAACTTTGTTACTCCTTTGGAGTGGATCTATTATTTATTTTTTATTTAATAATATTTTAGATTGGGAAATTTAGTAGAGGTTTAAGTTATTAGTAAGTGTCAGCCTAGTTGAGATGTGGTATTAACTTTTGATATCAATTATTCTTTAGTATCATATATTGAAAAAAAGTGTTTTTTATCATTTTGGTTTCATGTGTTTTAAAAAAGCATCATATTGGTATCTTGTTACTTAGAAAATATCAAAATAGTAACCTATATTTTTCGTAAACATCACCTTAAAATTTAAAAAAAAAAGATTAATCAAAACTCAAAAAAATTATATATGTGGATTTTTTTTATATTGTTTGGACTTTTCTTTTTTGAAATGAATTCTTTGTAATTATTTTTTTTTATAGTTTTAACAAAATAATATGGGATTCATTAATTAAAAGGAATCAAAGTACCAAATTGATATTTGTAGACACTATAGAATATAAGTTGATATTTTTCAAACAACAAATAATGTTTTTCTAAAAGATAAAGTATCAAAATGATTATAACCTAAAAAAAAGTCCCATGAACATCCCAACAAATTAGTGGTCCTTACATATACACACATGAACCCGATATTGCCCATGTACATGTACCCCACCATGTAAATGTTATGGAAATGAAAAACCAACTGATTAATTATGGAAAGTCTAAAGTTTGTATCTTGGAGGAGCTTATTAGAAGCTCTGGAAGCTTTTCTTGATTTAGAAATAATTTCTAGGTGATCAGTACTTGTAGGCATATGTTCGATAGGACAAATTGTTACCAGTCACCATATAGGTCGCCTCTTTATTTACCATCAATTTTTTAGTTACGTACGGAAATTTTTTTTTAATATGACTTTATTTGTTTGGGATGCATGTATAGCTATATACCAGAACAGTGTGGTTTCATATCCATCATAAAATTTAGGCCGATTAAATTTTTGGGGCCTTAATACAGTTAGCTATAATTTATATAAATAAGGACAATTCATAATTACGGCATATATATATATATATAAAACAAAAACTATATATAGTTTTTAAGTTTGGACCGCCATTTCACGACATAAAAAATCAGAATCACACTAAATTATAGGCTTATTCTTAAAAACGGTCCTTGATCTTTGCGGTCAATGCCTTTCTAGTCTTTGGTTTTTTTTATACGTCCCACAGTTAACCCTGATTTGCTATCTGGTTTGAGTTCTAGTCTTTTTTATTTGACTAAAAGGAATTGAAATAAACTCATAGATGAAGATTAAGTTTGAGACTTTTTAAAAAATTAAAATGTGAGAATATTATTTATGAAAAATATAAAAAATTAAAAAGATTTTACGACATCTATAATTAGTTTTTACAAAATTATAGTATATGAATATATGCTTGTCATTAACAAATTTTATACATATGTGCTCTCTGTATAGATCATGATTTCATGCTCAGATCATCTGGTTGGAAGCCACTCTTTCTTGTGTCTCACTAATAATTTGTTGGTTTACTTTTGTCTTGTGAAAGTGGTTGGTTGCTTTTGTGCAAAAATAAGAGGGGTTAAGAAAAGTTCAAGAGCAACAAACAAAAAAAAGTATAGTTTGCACCTGCAATATGACAGTGCTAAGTAGGCCTAAATTTTATAAGATCCTAAAGTTGAAGAGCTTCTAGAAAATATATATATATATCGAGAACAACAACTAATTCTTTCATTGTGGTCACGTAAAGCGTTCGAATAATGAGTATCTGTGGCAATATTGATCTTGTCAAAAAATGTAAGTAGACTATTTTTAATAGAGGGAATTAAATGTAAGCAAACTTGTGTGGTTGTATATACATACACACATATGATTGTTTGATAAGAAATCCGTACCCTAAAAAAATACATTTGAGGGAGAATTATGTTATTCGCAACCGACAAATTATCACATCAAAATTGTATTAAATTACGAAAAGAAATAGATTAATGTAACTGGACGAAGACGTGACCATTTAGAACTGTGCCCCATCAATGGAGCCTTTTTTCATATCTAAATTTAGAATTCTCCAACTTGGACATATGAGAGATGCTGCTCTATAGTATAGTTTTTGTCCGGTAATTAGTTAATTTATTAGGAAAGTTCTCATCATATTGTCCTTGAAACGTTGCAAAGTATTTTTTGTTGCTCTTTTAATCAACAGTGCCAATATTTTTAGACAAAGACGGCGATAATTTATAGGACCTCTTCCCATTGTCAAATTACTGATACATACAACACTTTTTTTTCGTCCCCTTTTTTTTGCTAAGAATAAAGTACACTTTTTTAACTTATAATAACAACCCATTAGTCTCTAAGGTGTATATATATATATATGAATTTTACTTGAAGAGGGCAACTATATATACAACAAGAGATCAAATCCAATCAACTTCATCGAACTTCTCAACCAAAATTTTTATTTTGGGATTTGGGGTTTTAGGGATCAAACCAATACATACACCCAAAACCCACATTTTTGTCACTTGACAATTATTCAACCATTTATATATATATATATATAGGTTATGATATAGAGGATTGCAAATACCTACAAACTCTAGCCTCCTTATAAACAAGTCCTTCTTTGCAGAAATACCCTTTTCCGGGACTACAATGCCTATCTTCAGAACAAACACATTGTCCCTCCAAAGCGCACCCATCACCTTTTTCCCCCAACATTTCCTTCCCAAACAACACCTCATCAGGCCACTCACTAGAGAACATATTTTGAGGGTCCAAAACTCTCCTTGCTTCAACAAACTTACCAAAATTTTTATACTTTTTTGGCACCCCCAAGAACGCCAAATTCCTATTCTTGCCCCAATGTGGCCTAGCCCCATACTTGAAAAACGCCATTTGCTCTACTTCTTCCCAAACATCTTGGTTTAGTCTCGGAATCAACGGCTGATCAGCACGGTAGTAATTAAAATCAACGATCACCGAGTCCTCATCTGGACCAAGATAAGCCTCCGAAGCCCTAACGAAACGTATCAAAAAGCCATTGTACATGTCGACCCCACAGAAGTTGTCCGGGTTGAGGTCTCTTAGCCGTTTGACGTCACGAACAAAGTCCGCGAACTTCGAAAAGGCAAAGATCGCCGTCGTTTCGTAGAAGAAGAGGCCCTTGATTGTTGGGTCCCACGCACATGTTGTGTCGATTGCGGTGGAGTAGAGGCATGTGCCGGACGTTTGCATTTTGCCCTGATGGCCGATCACTGGATAGCCTGTGAAGATCAGGCCGTTGTTCTTTAGCCCGTTGCCTACTAGTTTCTTCACCCCCACGACAGCTGCGGCCAGTAGGCATTTTCCTTTCGAGTTTTTGAAACTTTCTAGTGCTTTCTCTGCGTTAATTTTTCATGTGCAAGATAATATGTTAATAAGTTCAACTAGTCAATCAGGATTTTGTGTTTGCAATATTTATGTACTATGCTACAACTTTTAATTTTTGTTTCTAAATGTTACACGAAAGCCCCGGGGAGGGCCATTCACCATAATATATTTATATATAATATATATGTGTATGTATGTTTGTATGTATGTATGTATGTATGTATGTATATGCATTCAAATGTACGTAGTGTTGGTACTATAATCAATGCCTAGGTTTAATTGAGATTAAAAACGATGTAGGGAAGAGAAAGGATATATAGATTGAACAGAAAGCGACTGACTCTTGGTTAATTAGTTGAAATGATTGGTAGGTATATAAAAAGTTCAAACGGGGCACTTTTTTTTCTCTTTTGTTTAATATTGATCAAATTAAGTGGATATGAAATTTGAGCAAAGCATCACAAGCGATTCATTTTTTAATTTTAATTGTGATCACTTAAAAATTATATTACCATCAATATTGTTTAACATTTTTACCACTTTAGTGTTAAAACCCCATGATGATCTTATTAAAAAAAAACGAAAGAACATTGTTTTCCTTCTATATATATGTATATATATTCTCGAAGAAAGATCCCTGCATATATTCTTTTTTTCCTTGTCCTTCCCTTATTCTTTTTTCTTTTTACCAAAGAATGAGTAACCAAATTTTTCTCTTCTACTGGCACTTGGCATGAAAAGTTTAAAAACAGTTATAAGAAATTCATGTTGTGATCAAGTACTAGCAATTACGTACCTGTAGCTCTTATTGTCTGGGAGATGAGAATGGAATTTGGTTGGAAACCAAGGAAATCGAAAACACCGTGGCCGGAGGCGTCTAAAGGAACTCTGTCATCATATCTGTAGACTGCTATATGTCTTGATGGATACCATGTTATATCTGCAAATTCATGTTTCTTTGCGTGCTCCATGAATCTGTCCTCAAACCCATCTTCTTCTGTGAAGTTGTATGTTATGCTTCTTTTAAACCCTCTTTCTAGTGAAAACCTTACCTGTTATATGATGTTTTTTATCAGCTTCAATTTACTAGAAATTCAAACAAATTTAGTGGTATAAATGAAATCTGAAGTTTGACAGATTAATGAGTTCAGATCTACTATCCCAATTGGCATTCAATAACATTGCAATGTTTAATTTCAATATTAAAAAAAAAAAAAAAAAACCACAAAACTAGCTTCAAGGAGAATTTTCATTCCTGGTCCGTTAATGGCAGATCATTTTATTTGGGCAGTTATCATTTTACTATTAAAATGTGAAGAATAATATATGTCAAAAAAAGTAAAAGATGGGATAGTAATATGGTTCTGTATATAAAGTTGTTAGTTGGCATCAACAAATGGGTCGGCATGTAGAATATAAATAATAGTGGTTATATTCCAACCACGTGATGAGTAGAAGTACTCGCTTAAATTAAAAAAAACTTTATCATCCTACTATAACTTAAAAGTTTTCAACATAAGATAACTTCAATCTACACCCCCGATTGAATAACTTTTCTTTTTCTTTTTTGGAATTCGACAAACATTATTAATCCCCATTATGTCACTAATAAAACTTCCTCTTTTCCGTCTAACCCATAAATTCAATATTTAATTTTTGGCTATTCAGCATAGAATTATAGTGAATATAAAAATGTATACATAATACGATCAAGAGTTGGTTTCCCTAATATTATTCAGTTAATTACTGACTAATATTACCAATTGATTACCTTAGAGATAACTCCCAACAAGCCTAAGGACACTTTGGCAGCATTAAGAAGTGGATCTTTGGCTTCTAACCACAAAATCTTTGTGTACCCTTCGGAGGCTTTGGCTGGAACAACAAGACTAATCCCAACAACATGATCATGCAAAGCCCCACCTTTTCCCCACCACGAACTCCCATGTGCCCCGGTGCTTATAACCCCTCCAACACTAACACCTTCCCAATAAGGCGCGGCCACCAAACTCAGCCCCGTCCCTTCCACTTCATCGATCAGCCGCCGCAGCCCCACCCCCGCGTCCGCCGTCACAACCAAATTTGGGGCGTTGATCTCAACCCCGGAGTCGTAATTTTCGGTACTAATTAGAAAATTTGCACCCCCGGAATGTGAACCGGGACACGCCAGTTTTGGTATGGTGTGTGAAAATTTGGACACCACTTTGACCTTGAGCTTGTGTTGGTTTGCGTAGGCCACGGCTAACCGGAGCTCCTCCTCGGTTTTTGGGTAGGTGACGTTGGTGACGTGGCAGCCATTCCTGTCCGATCCCCAGGCTCCGTAGGAGTTGTAGAGGATGCAGCCGGTTTGGTTGCATTGAACTGGTGGAGGTGGCGGCTTGGCTTGGACGGTTAGACCGGACCATATGACCGAGTTAAGAATAGAAATGAGGCACAAGAATAAGTTGTACATTATCAATAGACAGTTTTTTTTTTTTTTCAATTCAAGTGAAGAGATCAAGGTCTAATTAGTTTTCCTTTTCTGAGCGTAGGCGATAAAGAGAGGGAAGGTTTCTAGTCTTCAAAGCAAATGAAATCACGCGTGAGAACATATTGCTTGAATTGTACGTTAAGATATACGTGGAAAGAATTAATTAAAAATTGGTGCAGTTACCTCCACGATTGAGGGTGGAGAGTTGGGACCATGTTGGTGGAGCAGCTTAAAAGAAAATTACCAAATAGGGGCCCTTTGTTTTGTTTTTTTTTTATTATTATTATTTTTTCAAAGGATCTTCTTAGGTTTGTATAGAGTCCAATATCAAATATTAAAAGCTTAATTAGACCGTTTGATCTAATGGTATCAAGAATTTTAGTGAAGTAAGATTTGATGAGAGGCTGTGTTTTCAATCTTGTCTTGTATTGAAGAAGAAATAATTAAATCATAAAGAAAAGAAACATAATCAGGATTGCATAAATACAGTGAATATCAATAAAAACAAAAGCAAACAAATATATATAGACTTGTTTTTAATGGTTTTATTTCTAATTGTTATATTTCCAATAAAAAAATATTTTAATAACAATTAATGATATATCATGATAAGGATCCAACCTCATTAGCTATTATAAATTTTTTTGTTGACTTTTCACTTTATTACAACGGTAAGATTTATATCAAACGGCCAATAACAATAATAATCATTAAAGACTTAACCAAAAGTACAAATATTATAGATATATGTATAAATACACATATTTCTATGATTTTTTTTTTCAACTTGGAAGGTTAATTTGATGTACAGAATCATGAGTTTCTATTAAAATATATTAATTATCTAGTTTCATTTTAATTTGGAAAATGAGTGTCTATTAAAATTGTGGGGAATTCTACAATAAGATCACATCATTGAACCTTACCGTGACCTAAAGATATGGGTCCAATACATGGTGGATAATGAATTTGAACTCAGTGGCACAGTTCATGATGAGTGGTTGTGAATTTGTCAAAAGCTATTGGAATAGGAGCAATAAATGCATATAACAATAAAGGCAAGGAATTTATTTGAGCAAGAGTGTACCCAATGTTGAACAAACCTAGCTTTAAATTATCTCCTATATTCATATACAACTTACATTTATATATTTGTGTGTGTGGACGACTACAACGGGCTTAGCCAGCCAACATAAATTGCCCAGATTGCTGCTGTGTGTGTGTATATTAACAAATCTAATATAATTAATATGTATATATACATATCATATTTGATATCAAATCTTACATTTTTAGTGTTCAAAATAGTGTTTAACTAAATCATATCATGTTACTTAAAAAATTTAACATATTTTTTGACTAATTTTTTCATGTTTTAATATTCGATCGGTCTATTAAATAATATTGCAAAATGCTATTGATAAAACATGATTCAAAATACTAAAGTGAATAAATAAAGTGGTTGCATGTACAGCTTAATGATAAAACTATATCCAACTCTACCTAAAAATGAAAAGTTATTTTTAAATTTAAAAAAATGAACAAATAACATGAATCCTGAATATATATATTCTTAAATACTCATAATAATAAAGTCTTTTATGCAATACTTTTTATATGTAAAGTAGTGTGCACAATCATAAAAAGCGTTGGGGTGCAATATTGCTCGCATTTGGCATGCATCTTTACCCACTTTAGTTTATGTTTATTTTCTAAAGCAAAATTAGCAGTCGGTCAATATATAATCTATCTATATAATATATGAAGTTAAATCATTTAAATCCACCTCAAGCTTTTCCCACTCTTTTATATATCCTAACTCCCAACGCCATCTCTCTTAATGTTTTACTTAATTTGCTTGTATTTATAATAGTTTCCTCTCCATCTGTATCTCTCATATTGTATTTAATTCTATTAAAGTCAATAGTTAATTAGGTTGTGTCTGTGCCTGCCAGAGAACATTAATTAAATTCCAAACATTAATCTGCACCTAGTTATTATATTACTTATTTACTTGTTAATTCTTCTCTTTGTTTGTAATTCCTTTCTATCCATCTTTCTTTGTTTTTTTTTTAATTTGTTTTTCCTTTATCACTATATTCTAGCAATTAATTGGTCTGCCTGCAATTGGTATAAATTTTATGTAACACCCTAGTTTATTGGTTCCTTTTTCATAGCAGCTTTTTTTGTTCATAATTACCCTTTCGTAGGGCCAAATCCAGCAAATTACATTTATACACATATAATAAAAAAATGCAAATTACAGTAGAATTATTAAGAAACTACCTAATATTTCCCTTCCTTTTCTCAGAAATCAAAATAACTAACTTGTCTAAAAAAAATTTATAAAATTTGAGTTGGAACTCAAACAGGCTGCATCATTGATCTACTTGCATCCTATAATTAAAGATGAACCTTCTGTTTCTTGTCTATTTTTCGAACAATTATATATTGTTTAGTATGGGGTAAAAGGGTACAGTCATGACAGCTGAGCACTAAATTGGGCCCATGGGTTAGTTCACTTCTTAAGCCCATGACAAATTACAGGCCCATACTATGCCGAAAATTTGAGAAATTGCAATAGATTTTTTTTTTTTTTTTGAAACTCAAAGAAGTCAATAGAATTTTTTAAAATATTTCAAGTAAATAAAATAGCATATTTATACCATAATTTATTTACACCATAAACGTGGTTTATTTCTATTTTCACTGGCAAAATTTCTAAGGTGGAGTTAAAATTTTGCAAAGTTTTGAGTATATTGTAAATATAGTAAAAATTACATAGTAATTATTTTTTTGAAAGCACATAGTAATTATTTTAATGCTATTAAATTTTGTTATTGTTATGATATTCTGAACATTTTGAAAAGCCCACAAAATTTTGCCTCGTTCTTTTCTGTTTTAAAATTTTAAAAATAAATAGCATGTTTTAAAATATTTTAAGTAAATAGCAATAATTTATAATAACTTTCGGGAATATATCTCTCCATGTCTAAATTATTAAAATTTTCATTCAATTATAATGTGCAAAAATTCTCTTTTTTGCCTGAAAAAAAAATTATATTCCTTCTTCAATATTGGCACAATAGGTATGATTGTAAATCTCATCATTCTCGTATAATATGTACCAAGCGCTAAAAATATGCCATTTTTTATCAATTTTTTCATCGTAAAAAATTAAACTTTTAGCCACAACAATTTATTGGCAAAACTTTTAGTTACAATAAAATGTTTTAATTAATATATATTTAGTCACAATATTTATTTAAATTTTTGTTATGACTATAACTTTTAACCATAAAGGTTTTAGTGATGACATGTCATGTGACTAAAAACCTCATGACTAAAGGTTTTAGTCGAACAAAAATTAACTAAAAATTGTGACTAAATTTATATTAGTCACAATATTTTGTTGTGATTAAAAATTTTACAAAAAATTATTGTGACTAAAAATTTAGTTTTTCTTATTATGTTCCAATAGTGAGATCTCTATTTTTTTTTTTTTTAGATGGCACTTGTAAAATACTTGTGGACGGGGGGGTAGACGGTAGAGGGTTACAACGGACGAACAATCAGTTTGGATTGGTATCATCCAAAACTACAAAGATCTGATTGCTGACGCATCAACAACAAGAAGTCCAGAAACGCGTGGAGCCAATTCATAATATCCACAGTCTATGTGCCCAGCTTCTTGACTTCTCCTCTCAATGAGAGAGAGAGACAGACCAAGGGTTGAATGAAAAAGCCAAAAGAAGAGAGAAAACAGTGCTGCTCAATCTTATCCCCATCGCATGTGATGTCTTCCTAACATGTCCAGTCTCTCTCTCTCTCTCTCTCTCTCTCTAACGTTTGTTCTTTTTCTTTTTTGAGCAAGTCAACATGTCCATGAGTATAATCCATTTTTAAAATTTGCATAATGCTAAGCCTACTACTTTGGTCCCCATTAATTCATTAAAGGGAATAAAAAAAAGGAGCATTTTTTTTTCACATTTAAAGGACTGAAGCAAGCTGTTTCAACTTTTTTTTATGATTGTTCATTTAAAATAAATTAGAAGAAATGAAATTACACATCACCACTCACTACAGGTAAATTTGACTCTAGAAAAAAATTAGATCCATGATTAACAAACAAATGAAACATAAGGACAAAAATATTTATCAAGACCTAAAGAAAAAAGTCTATTCAACACCTAAAATAGAGCTCATCAATAGCTCATTGCAAAATACCACAATGAATAAAACTAATCAACCAAAATCAAACCTATGCAATCAAACATAAAGTTAAATCTAAGCGGTACTCACTACACACATCACTACTAATGAATAGGTATGAAATACAAAACAAGACTCGAGATTGAAAGAATACCTCCTTTATTGCACCATTTATTCTAAACAAATAAACAAAAACTTTAAAAATGACAAAAAACACGCAGAATATCCTCAATTTTCCGGAGAGACCTATCCATGAGAGGACAGCCGCCTTAAGCCACTAAGAGCCGACCTATGCGGAGCGCTCAGATGAGGAGCGAGGCCATAGATCGTCGCAAGACTAGGTATCGACCTCACCAATGAAGGCAGCACACCCCTTGAAGCCAGATCCGCCGTTGTCGTCCATCATTCCGTCTCTCGATCTCACCCTGTCAGCTACCACAAGCCCTCTGCCTCCTGCATCACAAATGCCTTCACCCACTCCCCACTAACCCAGATTTGTCAACCACCACTAGCCTCGACCTTTCTGTCACCTCCAAGACCCTTCCAAAGACTTCCCTGTCACCCGATTTCCCTCCTTTCAGCCCAAGATTGCCTTGTCACTGATCCAAAACAAAGCACCACCCCCTCCCCAAGGCCATCGCACCGGCAACCAGCCCAAATCCGTCACCATGCTTTGACCCAAGGGGAGAGTAGGGGTGACATGAGGAAGCCAACGTAAAAACCCTAGCAGATGTTGGGAGAGAGAAAAAAAAACAATTAAACTCATGGACTTCCTTTCTTTACCCTTCTTAATCATTCTTTTCTTAGTTACTTCAATTTATGTACTAACACTTTTTTTATTAAAAGCAAAGAACTTTGAAATGTAAAAAAAATAAAAATAAAAGGAGAATTATTCTAAGATACAAAAAGAAGATGTACTTTACCTATTTTGAGGAGGAGAGTATTATCAAACGAAATTAGTTCCAAATATTGCATGAAAAATATCATGAGTCATAACTAGTATATGTTATGTCCAAGGTTAAGCTTGGTAATGTGTTGAATATTTAAATCGTTAAAGTTTTCTGTCTGGTTAACAGGTAATATTAGAGGGAGACTTGTATTCTAACGACAATAGACAAATTCTGTCGGGTTAAAAGGTAGCAATATTAGACAAGTTGACTGGGAGTTTGCCAAGTTATCAAGTGGAAGGAATTTCATGTTAGCGTTCAATGAGCTCGGGATCACTATCCCCTAAGAAATTACTTGTTAGTATTCAACGAGCTTGGTGTAACTAAAGTCCACTAAAGATAGGGTAAAAAAAAGTTTTTTTTTTTTTTTTGTAAAATAAAAGGAGTTCTTTACCATAACACTTTAAAAAAAAAAAAAAAAAAAAAAAAAGCAGAGTCATTTTTCAAAAGGAGAAGTGTGAATTTACCATTTAGCTAGGCCTGCTACCAATATGCAGAGTTACAAATCAAAACCCAAAAAGTATTACACTAATTAATAAGAAAAATTAATATTCAACAATAACACAAATTTAGTGTCCATAATTTCATTCCCGTCTTTTGTGTAGTTTCATGTTCTTTCCAATAGTAATAGAGAAACTACAAGGATGCCCTTTTAGTGAGTGTCTTTTTAAAATTACCCTACTATATATGTCTTTTCATAACCACCAATTTTCTTTTAAAATTTTTTTTAAAACAATTATATATTTACAACTTTATCCCCTATCTCTCCTCTACGCTCATTTCCCTCTCACTTTCTCTATCTTTGACACTCTCTCTACTCTCCACCCCCTTCCCTCACATGCACTCTCTCTACTAGATTCCAACCTGTCCCCTCTCTTTGTCAAAATATCGACGTCGTCTACTCAAATCCGCAACATCATCGTTTGGTCAGACCTCCGGCAATCAGACCTTCTCAGCACCCTGATTTTTCCTCCTTAGATCTATCAAATGTCACACCTCTTTTCTCTCACTGCTTCGACAACGTGTCAGATCTGCAAGATCAATAGTTTAGTTTCACGACGTCGCTATTAGTGAATCTGGAAAAGCTTAAAGGGAGTTTAGTAAATGGATTCGAATTAGTGATTTGATTTGAGTTGTATGATTTGAATTAATGATTTAAATTATTATCCAAATTGACATTTAGAAGTATATTTAAGTTTTAATCTGAATATAGAATAAAACTGGAATTTATGTTTGGAAAAGTAGTAAACAAAATTTTTGATTTATTAACAAATCTAATAAAATTTTAATGTTAGTGATCCTAATAAATATGCAATATGGATCTTAAGTTATCCCTCTCTTCACTAAGAACACAATGAAAAAAGAATTATTACAATTGGATATCAAATCAAGAAGCTATGATTTTTTTTCCCTCATGTATAAGAGAGAAAATTTCAGCTTTTACTGTAGCAAAGATATCCGAGTATCAATAGTTTAGGTGGGTCAGAACTCTAAAAACTTAGATTCTTTATACTCATTTGATTTGGATTTGGAGAAAACAAACATTTCAAAAGATTCTTGATACTCAAATCTAAATTTGAGTACAACCAAACGCACTCTAAGATTGTAGTTGGATTGCGATAAAATAGCTATGAGATCCTCCTCAGATCCATCTGTGTCATGCCTCCTCACTTTAGATCCGCCATGACAATGACTGTCATCGTGAGATCCAAACAAGGTTGGAAAGAAAATTATAGGTTAGACGTTCATATATTTTTCTCCAATCTAAACTATAATTGTAACTTTTAAAAAATTTGCAAATATCTGCCTTTATATTTATAAGTTTGTGCAAGGGTTTGATTTTTTTTATGGCATTGAAAATGATAATCATGAATTTTTTTAGAAATTCTATAGTTGAACTCTTCGTTTGATTGCAGATATTTGCCTTTGAATGTCAATTACTCAATTTGGTTGTTTTATTCATTGTCATTGTTATTATTACAATTATTAGTTTTTTTATTACTCAATTTGCAATCAAATGTTGAGACTGATAAAGTCTTTTTAGTGTTCTAGTATTTGAAATGAAATTTCTCGGGCTTTACATTTTGTGATTTTCGTTGCATAGCTAGTTCTGGGATATTAAATACCAGTGGTCAAATTTTTAGGATATTAAATAGTTCTGGCTTGGATACTTCAGTTGTATAGGTCTCGTTTTTGTTGTTTGTTCTCCTATGTAGTTGTTTGTTTGTTTGTTTTTTTTTTTTTTTTGGCCTTTTCACTGGTTTTAATAAAGTTCTCATTAGCCAAAAAGAAAAAATAGTAGTTCTGAAATTTGTTTGTTGGAGATAACGTTATATGATCTGATTTGATTTTGTGGTTTGGATTGAGAATTTGGGATATGTGTTTTGGTGTGTTTTGTGGTTATTTCCAAAAAAAAAAAACAAAAAGGCCTTCTGTGTGTAGAAATCTCTTGCATAATTTTCCAGCTGTTTGCTGGGGAGCAACTCAAAATGAACTGTATCTTGCTATCTACATACGAATATGTCATAGTGCACACTGGCACAAAAGTATCAATGTTATTGTTTCACTTTGTGTATTGGAAATTGTAATTCTACCTCAACTTGACAAACGGTAAAAATATTAATGTCAAGAATGGAATAGGGGAAAAAAAATGATTTTGCTTTTGGTTTGACATGTTGAAGATCAAGGTTTTCTCATTGTCTAAAAGCATATTTATACCTAATTAACATTATTATCATCAACCTGAGTAATAATTAAC
The DNA here is from genome assembly GCA_025403435.1 of Artocarpus heterophyllus. NCBI lineage: Eukaryota > Viridiplantae > Streptophyta > Magnoliopsida > Rosales > Moraceae > Artocarpus > Artocarpus heterophyllus. The sequence goes on along the minus strand of CM046346.1, from coordinate 8,211,747 downwards.
AAAATATGAGTTATATCCCTTCAAGCTTATTTATTCATTGTGGGTTTTAGATTTTGATTATGTTTTTATTTTTTTTCTTTCACAAAATTTTCAATGTCTTGGTGTTTTAGAAGAGAACAATTTCTTGTGTCATGTCATTATATTGTTTACGTTTTGGAACTCCTCTAACCAGCATTGATTGGGGAGATATGCTATTTTTTATCTTGAGAGCTTGTTTTATCGGATCATGTTTTATCAGATCAAAAACTTCATCTATTGATTTTAATTCCCATTTTCAAACTGTATGATTTTTTTTTTGGATTATTTGTGCAGGTTGTTTTGTTTGTTGCCATTGTTAGAACTGATGTTTCAAATGATACGATCACTGTTTAGGTTTGGATCTTTTTTTTTTTTTTTTTTTAAGTTAACAATGGGTGGATATTTGAAAGAATAACATCTAATTGTTGAGTTTCGGTTTGTCAATCTGGTTTTGTATAGAAGCTTAGGTGTCGAGGGAATAAATTACACCGTAAAAGAATTGAAAATCAGTCTGTAAATAAGGAATCAATTCTTTTTTTTTTTTTTGCTTGATTTGCTCCTTTAAAAAAAAAACATTGGAACCTGGTAGGTTATAGGACAAAATCTAACAAGTTTTGGGATGAAATCTAATGGTTTTTGAAATAGAATCTGGCGGGTTCTAGGAGGGTTCCATTACGTACGATCAGAGACGGTTGATGCTTCTTTATTTCAAAGAAAATACATTGAAATATGGTAGTTTCAACTTTAGAACCTACTAGGTTACAATCCGACACCCTACTCCGGCAAATGAAGGTGGTTCGCACTTCTCTATTTCAAAGAAAATATGTTGAAATTTAATAGGTTTCAAAGTTAAAACCTAATATGTTACAATCTAACATATCGTGCCAACCACTGGAAGAGGTTGGCACTTCTTTGTTTAAAAAATATATATTGGAATCTTGTAAGTTCTAACTCTAGAACCTATTAAGTTACAATCTGGCATCCCGTGCCGGCAGTTGAAAGTGGTTGGCGCTTCTTTATTTCAAAGAAAAATATTGAAATCTAGTAGGTTCTAACTTTGAAACCTATCAAATTACAATCTAATACCCCGCTTTGGCAACCGAAGGTGATTGACGCTTTTTTGTTTTAAAAAAATATATTAGAATCTAATGGGTTTTAACTTTAAAACTTACCAAGTTACAATCCGGCACCTGTACTAGCGACCGAAGGCTGTTAGTGTGTCTTTGTTTTAAAGAAAATGTGTTAAGATCTAGTAGGTTCTAACTTTGAAACCTCCTAAGTTACAATCAGACACCCCACCCTAGTGACCAAAGGCAGTTAACATCTTTTGTTTCAAAAAAAATATGTGAAAATCTGGTAGGTTTCAACTATAAAACTTACCAGGTTACAATCCGACACCCCATGCACGACAACCAAAGTAATCTACCACATGAGCGAATGAAAAGAAAGAATAATTTAGACTTTTAATAAATCATATTTTTTAATTAAAGAAGAAAAGATAAACTTCGACTTTTAATAAATAATCTTTAATAATAAAAAACAAAGTTTCCAAAAATGCCTTTTAAAAAGATAATCTTAAAAATTGCTTATTTAAGAGACATTCTTGCTCGTTGCAACTCGATATTTATTACCAAAATAAATACATATGATGATGGTTCATCACAACCTACGAGTAAAATAGAAGTTAACTATTAAAAAAAGAAAGCAAAAATAGAAGACCTTCAAATTGTCACCTCTAAACAACAAATCTCCACCCACTACAATTTATGCAGCTCTGTTACGTCCTTTCTATCTCCCATTCCAACTCTTTTTTTTTAAAAGGGCGTTACAACTTAAAGAAAAAGCAAAATGGAATAAAAAAAAATATAATAAATAAAATAAAGCACGAAATTACCACTATTTGTTTTTGACAAGGAAAAAAGGATGAAAAAGGGTCAAACAACGGTCGTCTAACTAGTCAGGCGACTATCTTGAAGCGTCTTAAGGAGCTGAACCCCTTTCCTCCTCCCCCTCGCACTACACTCTCCCTGCAGTGCCAGCGCCACCGCACGCGCCACCTCCTCCGGCGGCGCCGTCACCCCCTCCTCCTCCAACGCGACGCGGTAGATCACAGCCAGCACGCTTATCGCGTACTCCTTCTCCCTCGCCGACGCCCGCCCATCACCGCCACCATCACTGGCACCGCCAGCGCGTGTGCCCTCACCTCCGCCACCGTTCACATCAGCTCCAGCGCCGCCATAGCCCTTTCCGCCGCCGTCCCCTCCAGCTCCGGCGCAGCCTCCACCACCGCCTCCACCGCCACCCTCCAGTTCCCCTCCGCCAGGCATAGCGCAAGCAAAATCTTCGATGCCGTTTTTGCCTGCATCTTGCTCCTCAAATTACCCACCACGCCACGCATCAGCCCCGGCGGGCATCGCGGGTCGGTCGGCGGGTCGGGTACAAGAGACCGCTCCAGCATATAGAGAGCGGCGATCCGGTCGGAGTCCGACTCGGAGCTCAGCTGGATCTCCGCGGCGTGGAAGAGTTCTTGAAGATTAGCTCCGCCGGCGACGCATTTGAGGGTCGGGTCGGAAATGGGTTCGGGTGGGTTTTGGGGATGGGGGTTTGGGGTGAGGGAGTGCATGGGGGAGTTTGGGAGAGGGAAACGCCACTGAGTGAAGCTTTGAGAGGCTGAGGAGGAAGAGGAAGAAGAGGATTCGGGTTGGGGTGGAGGGTGGTGGTGTAACGACGTGTCGTATGGAGGAGGTGGTGGGGGAGGGTGGGAGGAGGAGAGGGGGAGAGGAGGGGAGCGAGGGGTGGTGGGGCTGAGGACAGTCTGGGTGCAGTGGCGGAAGAAGCCGCAGGAGAAGAGCTGGGTCTTGAGCTTTGGTTGGTGGGATTTCATTGTTAGAGAAACAGAGAGAGAGATAGGGTTTGTTTTGTGGATTCTTTTTGGTGTGTGAAAGGGAGAGAAGAGGGCGTTGAGGGAGTGTAGGAACTGGCACAGTTCAATTGTATGTATGATGTAACACAGAATGAGTGCATTATTATAACATGTTTACATGCAGTGTGGGCAGTGTACGTGTGTGTCAGTTTTGTGTTTCCACTTTTGAGAGGACAAACACGTGAGGTGGCATCTTGTGGTTCTTGGTGTGTATCTAACTGGGGTTGCACGCTCAAACTTTCCCGCCCTTTCATTCTACGACGATGGACGGGGCATTCATCCCTAGCAGACTAGCACAAACATATTAAACAGACATTGTTTTGAAAAAAAAGAAAAAAAGAAGAAGAAAGGCAGTGCTAAAGGTTCTCACCCACGAGACTTTTTTTAGTCTATTATCTCAGCCAGGGTGTTTGTGAAGTACGATTAAAACTAATAATTAGAATCAATTTTGATTAAAAATATTGTAACATATAAGAGTTTTATATTGTAGTAACTTTTTTACTTTTTACTATAGCAGATAAGAGCTTTTGACTATTTGTTGTTTAAAACCAATTGTTTCAACCGACAGCCAGACACCCTATTAATCTAATTTATTGTTTGAATGAGCAGTTCAAACCAATAATTTAAACTGTGAACAATGTGAAGCTTACATGTTACAGTAAAAAACTAGTTTAAAACTCTCACATATTATAGTTGCTAAACCCAAACTGATGGTTTAAACTACTCTCCTCAACACCATATAAGACACAAAATGTACCTGTACACTCAAAATGACATATCATACAAAGCTTACAAAATTAGTAAAAAAAAAAAAAAACTTTCTAAAATTTAAACTGTTTTTGAAAAAAAAATTATCTTCCATAGCAAAGTTGTTGGAGATGGCAGAGAAGGTCGTCGGCGTGAGTACTGACGTTATCTATCTCACTAGAGATCCACCACGGCCACCGAGGCGCCACTAATTGAATTGCACAACCCCGGTTATTTGACATAGCTCGCGACCCAACATCAGCTCCTACCTTGAGTCATGCACGATTCCGCCACTATAATGGTCTCAGACCACGGGTTTCCGTAGCTAAATCGCAACCCACGACCTCCACCAGCAAGGTGCTATTCCATCGCGACAAATGAGATTTTCACACAGCTCTAAGCTACAACGGAAGGGATTTGCACCTTACTTTCACAACAAAGTGGATCCGTAACTACCATCATGATGGAGTCCGCGGTGGGTGGAGGTCACTAAAGGCAAAGGCAAAGGTCGCCAAGATTCGCAAGCTCGTGGGTGGAGGTCATGGGTTGCAACCCCACCCCCCTTGCGACCCTATCGCGATTCCACCTCAATTCACCTACCACAATCGATCAGGAGCTTGTCGTGGTGTCATAATAGGAATGTGACCACCATGGGTCATGAACCTAGTCACAACCATGGTGGGTGCGACCGCCATTGCGTCTTCGGTGAGGTGCAGGGGAACTCTCGAAGGTGGAGGAGAAACAGATTTCAATAAATCTCCTTTTTATTTTTTATTTTTGGCTTTATGAATCTGGTGTGTACAAGTTTATTTAACTTATAAGGAGCTTGTTAAATTTTAACCATTAGATGCTGATCCAAGGACCAAATAATGAGTCTTATTAATAAGAATTTTTAAAGGGTCTTATAATAGTCTTGCCTAAAAACCTAATAAATAAAATGGGCATTTAAAGAATTTTGTGTGCAGTGTGCACACTGCTCTGTTATATTTACCAAATTCTCTCTCACTAGCAACCATTAGCATGTTTGAAAAAGTAGTTTAAATTGCAAATATTATAAATCTTTTACATGCTATAATATAAAGTAATAATATGTTAAAAGACAAAACTCTTACATATTATAATGTATACTTCAAATTTTTCATCCCAAACATTCTAAATATATGTTTATAGTAAAAAAAAAATGTTAACGAACTGAATATTTAAGTGAGTTCTAGATTAAAAAAATATACATATAACATTAGCTTTTTATTCCTTTTTTCCTTATGCTATGTTCACTTTTATTTTCATTTTATTATTGTAGGAGCCTTTTTAGTTCACGTTTGCATAGTTCCCATGCAGGACGGCAAACACTGACTGTGTTCAGCAGCGATAACTTGGAGGGCCACGCTCCTGTGGACTGCTGGACTCAGTGTTGAAGGACTGGGGATCACATGGTACCTCTTTCCCTGAACCAAGAGACAATTATTTTCTGGAAAAATTGGAGAAATGCGTCCCTAGAATGTAAAATATTATCTCAGTCTCATTTTAGTCCCTAATTTTTAAAAATTCTCATTTTATTTTGTTTCAGTTTTAGTTTTTTCATTAATTAGGTATGAAATATTTAACATGATATTCTTAAAATATCAATTTTTGGTCTTTAATTTATTACTTTTTATTATTTTTGGCCCTTAATCTATTACTTTATTTCATTTTTGATCCCTCCATTAGCAAAGTATTATTAGGTATCAAAATTAAAAAAATCTAAACCAAGAGAAACAAATACAATGATTTTGATTCATGTAATTAAAATAAAAAAAATTATCATATTACTATTTAGATGAGCTTTAATTTTTTTAAAAAAAAAGAAAATGTTGAATATTTAATATTAGTACATTATATATGCATGTGTGTGTATATATATAGTTACTACAATGTTCAGAATTATGATTATCCAGCACAGTATATAAATATAAGTATATATATTACAATATATTGCTTGTTATTTAAAATATATGATTATCCAATACTTATCTACTAGTATTAAAAATTCAATTTATCTTTTTTTTAAAAAACTAAAATTTATCTTACTAATAATCTGATAAAATTATTTTTTAATTACATGCATTAATATTATTATATTTAGTTTTTTATTATTATATTTAGTTTCTTACTTTAGATTTTTAAAATTTTATTCCTCAAAAATTCTTAGTTATAACATAGGGATCAAAGGTGACCCGAAAGTAAAAAATTAAGTAATAATATCTTGTTTGACAAGCTAGGTCCCAATCATAATCTCGGTTATGAACAGTTTAAAGCTCTTACATGCTACAATAACAAAAAAAAAATCCTCAAGTATAAAGCTCCACATGCTACAATAAAAACAAATCTAACCAATTGTTCTAACCACCCTGCAAAACACCCTATAAAGTGTGACATTTTAAAAGTTTTCTGCTAAATATTTAGCGTCTAACAAAGAGATTAAAACTGAAATAAAGTAATAGATTTTAGACTAAAATATGACTTTTTAAACATTAAGGACTAAAATAGGACTAAGGGTAAATTTCAAAGACCATTTGTGAAGTTAACCTTAAATATATTTATATTACTTCTTAAACACTAATAGGCTAATATTCTCTCTCACAAAGTTTAAATTTAAAACCAGTTTTAGTTCTTAACTCTTGCTATGAACTATATTATCAGACGACCAAATATATGTTTATTTTGTTAGTTTGAATTACAATTCAAATATTTTTATTACAATGTTGTCTCTAAAAAATTTTAAGTTGTTCAAACCTTTAACCAAACGGCCATTAAGATTTCCGTGTTCATTTTCTTCTTGAGATTAAATTCTAAGAAAATGTCACAAAATAAGTGAATTAAGAACTTTAGGCGAGCACATTCTTTAATTTCTGTTGTTTCTTCTGCCGTTAAAAATGCTACAACTCAGCTTCCTTTTTATGAAATAAAATACCATACCATAATGAAGCAAACTTGACATCCTTGTCCATCAAATTCATTGTATAAATATAGATCAATCTATTGATTTTTTACAGTTATCAGGATTCGGACAGTAGTTTGAGATTGTTTAGGAACCAAATTACAACTTGAAGTTAAAACTTAAACACTATAACATGTAAAAATTTTACACTGTAACATACTTTTGTTTTACATTGTAGCATGTAAGAGTTTTATACTATAACAGTTGAAACTTTAGAGTTGAAACATGGTTCCCAAACACACTCAAAGAAAATATATCTAGAGTCACGAACAAAACAAAGCAAAGCGTCAGCAACTGGCCCAACTCAACGAGTGGTTACCTAAATTCTTTAACGTAATGGTAATCGACATTCTTGGAGGGAAAAAAAAATAATAATCTGATAGTGTCTTTGCTTGAGGACACGAGCAAATATTGCTTAAAACCAAAGATTTGAACTGCAGACGATAGAATCTGGATGTTAACGGAGTGGACCTCGTACGTAATTCCAATATTCGCTTGCACTTCAAAAATATACAACCTGGTCAGCAAATCTTAACCCTAATGAATTTTGGAACGCTGCAACAAAAATTTCCATTGAAAAGGGCACAATAAAGACAACAAAGTTTAAGATGCCATCTTCAAATTTAACTTGAATCAACCGCAGCCTAAAGCCAGCAAAGAGGGAGAAAAAACGAAAATTGTTACGATTAGACAGAGGAGGGAGATCACCGCCACTTATCTCGCAGGTCCTTCTTCTCGGACAGAGCCCATGTCACAAAGATTGCTGCTACTAGGGCAACAATGGTGATGAGAAGCAAAGCATAACTGAAATCTTCAGTGAGTGAATCATAGGTCCTTGACGGTGCAATTCGAGTGTAAAAGAGATCAACCCCATAAGCAAAGACAAGTGTTGTTGACTCCAACTTGGCAGGTACTGTTACTATGCCTCGGAGTCCTTCCACTCTAAGGGCATGAGTTACATAAGACTGCAAAAGCGAAATTTAATTAGCTTGAATGGAAGTTCAAGGCAAGAAATCTTTAATAAAGAGATGCATGTGATTTAGGAATAATAGCTAAATCCTTGACATACCATAAACCAACTAGCTATCTGTTCAAGTACGACAAAGCTTGCTACTTTTTGCAGCTCTTTTTTTAGATACAATACTAGCTGGTCCCAGGATTTGAACTGGGACCTACCCTTTAACCAATCCCACCCTTACCAACTGGGCCAACTACTTGCAGCTCATTCGGTTAAAAACCCAAAACAACGTTTTCGGCAAATACTAGGCTTACTTGCCCTCCACATTTGCAATGAGCAATATATTTTTATATGGACATGGTTTTTTGGTTTTCCTACCAAAAAAAAAAAGGACCTTTCCAAAGATCCAACAAGAGAACCAATTAGCCATGAAGGCCCTGCAGAATGAGAAACCAGCAACCCGCATCCGTTGCACTTTTTTTTCTCTTTTGTTTTTTCATTTTTGAGCTAGGCAAATAAATAAACTCACTCACCACATCGACTAGAAGATGATCTAAAAGTAGATTCAGTGGTTTGCTGAGTAACTGGGAACTTTTGTGGACAATCTTATAGCAAAGATAAAACGGAAAATCACCTGAGGAATGATTGGCAATGAATCTGTTAGAGGAATAATGCCCTCTTCTTGCTCAGCTTGTGTGGGGTTGACTGTTCGTCGAGGATCTAAAAATCGCTTATCAAGTGCCAAAACCTGCAAAGGGTCTCTAAAATAAGTACACACGTCGAAGTTGTATCTAAAAGCACCTCCACCAGAAAGGATCAAATAAATATATGTTATAATTTTGAAGAAATAAATAACAAAGTAACTGGGATACACAAGGAATAGCTAACCTGATCACCAATAGTGCCAATAAGAAGCTGCTTTGAAGTTATTCCCTTGGCGGTTGAAGTCACTGATATTGCTTTCACAGAATGGGTGAAAAAGTAAGATTGTGATTTAGTCACAACCTCCGTTTGGGAGTATGAAGAAATAGCAGAAGTAAGATTATGCTTTCCAAGAATCAGCTTCCACAAATCGTTATTAGCCTGTTAAATTTATTCAATGAAGAATCTAATTTTAGTTCGTACAAAGACAAAACATTAGACTTCATTAAACAAAAAAAGGACAGAATATTAAAATAATAAAAGGTTTGTGTTTGTCAGCATACTGCTGCTCGGGACTGGTCGTAGATCTCAATGACTGACATCTCATATCTGTGCGCTCTCAGATTAAAGTAGTGGTAGACAACACAGTTCTCACTAAAAACCTACAAGCGGATTAAAGCAGTGCAAGTGTTACATTTTCTTCAACAGAAGACCAAATCAAGTTGAAGCATAATTGACAGTCGATAAGAAGCTTACAGCATGGACAGGACCCTGCGAACCATGATGAGTCATTCGATGCAATATATGTCCAGTTATAGTATCAATGAGATATACAACCAACCACGACACCTCCGGGGTAGCTGTTCCAATATCACCACTGGCTTTTGGTGCAACAGTTGCAACGAATAGTAGATTTTTTGATATATACTTGTACATAACATCTTGATCTGCTATGACCTTTGCCTGAGTATGGACCACCTAGAGAATGCAAATAACTTTATAACAAATTCATGTAAAGTGCAATATAAATCAAGTGAAGAAAACAGAATCTAAACAACAAACGCAACACACCCAGTTCAAAATTCGGAGGCTAAAGTGTCTTTGCAGAATACATGCTATTTGATTCGCTAATCATTTTTTTTTTTAGTTGCACTCAATTAAAAACATACTGACATCAATCATCTCTACCTTTTTTTATAAAAGAATATACAAAGCCAAAAAAAATACCTCTTTCAATTTTCTCATCACAGTTGCAATTATCTTTTCTGTGTCAGATGGGAATACAATTGACCATACATCTCTCGCGTCAAAGCAGTACTCATCAAGAATTTCCTGGGCACAATTGCTCCTCAAAGCATGCCCATTAATGGTGCCACTATCAGCATCAACTGAATACCAATAAATGTTTGAAAATTCACGTTGAAAAATACTAATAGCCTCAGAAGTTCTCGGGTACAAATATGCATGCTGGTCTGCATCTATCAGTAGATGAAGACGCTGTTCTGTTGAATCTGTGAACGGGAGTGGAATAACATGTACAACAGAATGTGCAAGATTCAATGAATTAATTTCCTTCCCTGTATACGCATCAACGAAAGAAAGAACTGCTGGTGCATCAGAACTTTGTCCACACCGGCCTACTATAAGAACAGATGGATTTTCATCCATTGCATGATGGTGGGGAACCTGCCACTGGTAAATACTAAGCCCGGTTGGATATGCACAAGCTGAATTACGCAGTGAAGGCAGTAAGAGCGACCAAACAACTCGTCCATCTCCAGTGTGCAAGGCAAAAAGCTTTCCTGCCCGAGTAAGCACAATGAGCAACTTCCTAAAACCATTGTGATCTCTTGTCATTTTGCTCTTCCCAGAACTTTTTAATCTCATTCCTTGAATTGCTGCAACATCCTCAGGGCTTGCAAGCATTAGAGTTCCCTTTAGCTTCAATATATGTCCCTATAAATAACAAAAAATTGTATTATTATACATCGTGAGAGGTGAACCAGTCAATCAGATACATTCAAGCAAGTTGTAGCGAAATTTGATACTTAAACACCCATGGCGCAGACAACAAGATAAAATTAAAGGGGAGAGAGAGAAGAAAACATTACATTTTTTTGGTTGAGTTGGAGAATAAAGATGCTGCACTTAAAGAATGCCATAGGATGACGGAGCCGTAATAAACAGTAGGACAAAAATAAAGGCTTCAAACTTTAAATATACTGTCTTAACTTCCTATTATGAATAGGAAAATCTAAATTCATACCTTAAGCCATTCAAAGAGGTTCTCTTCCACTTTCGCTACTGATACACCCTCCTTTTCCACAGGTAATTCTGATGTTGCCACATTTATAATTAAGGCAAGGCCCTCCTCCCTACTCCAGACAATTTCCCCTTGTTGCAACAGCAACAGCGAATGATCTTCCATGACAATCAAGGCCCTGAATCCATGAGACCTATCTGTGCAGATATAATTGTTTATGAAAACCCTATGGACAAACCCCCTTTGATGGTCCAACACTATACTCTCCTTAAGCAAATCATTACTCCAGTCATTGACAAGTTTCACAGTGAGATGAATCTTGCCATCCCCATGCTGAACTAGTGCAACAGCTTGTTGACCCTCTGAAAGTAAGAGAGGATCGCTAACAACCACTGCATTATTAAGTTTATCCACCACCTCCAGCTTTCCTTCACCAGTCACTCTTATGAGTATTAAAAGAGCATTGATTTCTACAGCAAATATTTCTTTAAGCTTTAATGGTAATAATTTTGCTGTTCCAGAAGAATCTCCAACAAGATCAGATAAATCTGTTTGCTGAAACTTAATACCGTCCTGAAAGTTTATTGCTACTAAACTTGACTTGGTGGCATCCAATGCCACAGCCAAATCATCAGAGACCAATAACATTTCCCCAGATAAGCCACCAGGAAAGACCTCATTATTCTTCTTCAATAACTCTCCATTCCTCGCATTTATTTCATATACCCCAAGCTGGGAAGAACCAACAGAGCCTACTGCATATATTAAATCACTACCGGAAGGCTGAATTATCTGTTGAACCTCAATACTGAAAACAGATAAATCACACAAACATCAATGACAATATGGTATAACGGTTTTAGCATAGAAAGAACTTCTCGAAAACAGTCTTTTGGCTTCCATATCTGTTTTACCTTTCAGCAGCAAAATCCTTCTTCCAAACAACCTCACCATCCATACCAGAAATAGCATGAAGATACTTCTTACTGAAAACGAGGATCAAACTATCCTTGCCAACTTTCACATTTGTCTGCACAAGAGAAACATAGTAAACAAAATAAGGATAAGAAAATTTTGATTTTACATTGTACACAAGATCCTCTTGCTAGTGCAACATGACTCAAATCACGTGAGAACCCAAAAAAAAAAAACAGTAATGAAGAGAAAATTCAGCTCCTGCAAGAAACTAGAAATACAGCTGCTTTAAGAAAAGCAGTTAATCCATATGCTGCATTGCGAGCTCTTATTTTTCAGCTGAGCTACGTTATTTTTGGAAGAAAAGAAAGATATGCTTGAGGACAATAACCAGGGAAAAACTTAGTATAAACATAGTGACTTTAGTCACACAACCAATAATAATGCACACATACCATAGCCTAAAAACAATTGGAGGGAAGAAAAAAAAGAACACCAATAAATATGTCAGAAGAAGATTTCAGTAAAAATAAGATGTTATCAACTAACCGGCATGGATAATAACGACTTGGAGGACTTTGAGGCCTGAAGAAAAGACTCCCAAACCATCTGGCCATCAGGAAGGTTCCACGCTCTTATGATACTTCCCTCAGATGAAAGGGTTATGACATCTAAAAACATTAAATAAGATCTCCAATCATTTTACCAACAATAAAGCTAATTGCCCAAGCATTAACAGTCCAAAGGAAGAAAAAATCATATATTTTAAATTTTTAATGAACCCCGCCAAAAACCAATTGCTTTTCTTTTCTTTCTATTAGCAACAAGAGCAACTGCTAGGTCCTTAAGCTTACACAGGGGAATAACTCTCTGAAATATAGATTTATAGAACAACTAGATCTGAAATTAATTAGTAACTGAAAAAATAGTATTTAAATGGCGTTCAAAACGTTAGTTCTAACGTATAAGCCCTATAACAGAGAAAACGATGTAAACAAGCAATTTACAAATATATCTCAAGAAACTGCAGAAACAAATAAATATAAGCATCCTTACATTTTCCCAAAGCAATATCGATTCCATCTATAGCATCATTACTGCCAAGAACATGTCTCCAAACTGCACAGAACAAAGTAACATTAACGTTATATTGTTAAATTAAAAATATAAGCAAAATCTTCTTTTACCCTGAATAAGGGTTCAACACAACCAGCAGAGACAAATAATTCCGGGTTATATTGATGAATTTGACAAAAGTTAAGGAAGCACAGCAAGTTCCAACGCTGACAGAAATTTGAACTTACAAATCTCTCCGTGTCGGAGATCAAGAGAAGCAATGACATTCTCTTCAGTGGATACCACCACACGCTTTCGCCCAGCCCTTTGAGTGTGGAACAAAGCTTGTTTCACTTTCCCTATGAATTGTTGGTGCCTGAGTTTATTTATTACAAAATAAATAAATAAATAATCAAACAAGCAAATAAATAAGCAGGTCTTAAAAGAACAAACCGGAATTTTGAACACCAAGTAGCCAAGACATATATTATTAAATAATGATGACTTTGAAGAAAATCAACAAACTAAGGCTCGGTTAAAGTTTCTTGGATGCCAATAAAATTTCTAAATTCGTTCACACAAATCACGCAAACACATAAAACATATAACATATGAGAACTTGGATTTGTAAAATAATTAAGCGCAACAGAATGTTATTATAAACTGAAATCAAGAATTTCAATTTAATTCCAAAGAATAATCAGGAACTAAACATAAGAATCCGTTTCCTTTCTGCGAAATCTCAGGAAAACAAAAAGGAAAATAAAATAAGATTGGCATCGAATTGAGTCCAGAGCAATCAATCAGACCATTAAGGAAGCTTGAAGAGCATCGAATTTAATTAAATATAAGTTGCAGCAATTGAAGTGAATTTTCTAATAAGCAAATCAATAATCTATAAAGTTCTCCTCGGAATTTTCGGAAACGCAAATTAGAGAAGATTGAAGCTTACCAGTCCATGAGACCAACTTGATCTTCGTAGAGAGAAAAGGTAGGCGTCATAGAAGATAAAAACACAACAAAAAGAAGGAAAAAAGCCCCAAACGCCATTGCCATGGCGATTCTGGTTCTCTTTCTCTCTCTCAGAGGAAGGGACAGATCTGAGAGGACGAAAGAGTTCGTCAGAACTGAGAAGAAGTGAAGAAAAAGTGACCAACGGAGTCTGCTCCAAACTCGAAAGAAACGCCGGCTTCTTTTTTTATTTATTTTTAAATTTAGAGAATAAAATATAAAACAAAAATAAGCGAAGCCGAGCTCAAAGTGCCTTGTTAGGCCTCGCATAGGCAATTTGATAAATATTACTTCTGTAGCATTGTGTTTTAATTTCAGGGGAATTTTCATAATTGTTTTTTTTAATATTTACTTTTTGTAAATACTATATATATTGATTTATGGTATAATTTGACATATAATATAAATATTAAGTGGCATAATTTTTTTTGAATATGACATAAATAAACACAGCTTTTAAACGTATGGCATAACATATAATTTTCTCGTAATTTATTGCTTTTATGAGAATATTTGAAATGTACCAGTTTCAAAAAGTATGAAGATACAATTAATCACAAGTATTTTAGGTTAAGATTAGATAAACATTGTATTATGTAAGGATATTTTGGTCTTTTAGACTAAAAGAAATTATATGAATCAAAAGAAAAAAAAATAACATAATAGAATAGTGGCTATAAAAAAGTGGTATACTATTTAATTTACTCAGTTCAGTATCATATTCAAAGGAGTAAATCAGGCATTGTACTATATTTTCACTACCAATATTGTATTCTACCATTTTTCCTTTCTCTGATTTATACTATTTTTTCTAACTAAAAGACCAAAATATTATTAGATAATACATATTTGCCTAATTCTAACACAAAATATTTAGTAATATAGTGCCTTTATATTCATTTAAAGTTGTATTTTTCAAACTTTCTCATAAAATTAGTAAAATTGAAAAACAATACCGTAAAGGTGCCCAACATTATATCATATCATTAAAAATGTCATGTTACCTAAAATATTTTAAATAATATGACATGATATTATGAAGGACACAAAATGGAATATAAAAAAAAAAAAAAACGTATTTGCTACATCTCACTTTGATGGGATTAATTAGCAAAACATAACTTTTATGTAGTGAAACTGAGGCGAGTCAAATATATGATACTGTCGTTTGAAGAATAGCCACTCAAGAGGGCGTTGAATAGGATTTCAAAAATTTTTCTAAACTATTTTCAATTATTGGAATATTAGAACGAAGATTTAATAGCAAGAGGCCTAAATAATCAAGTCATAAACAATAAACAATCTAAGATATGCTAAAAGAATATTATCTATATCAATCACAATGTGCAAAATATGATGCTATATGACTAAACAAAAAATAACCATTTGGTGTGCGGGTTTAGAATGATGTGGTTTTGAATTTTATGGTTTGAACTGATAGTTTTAAAAAATATAGTTTAAACTATGATTTTGAACTGGTGTTTTAAATGTAAAGGTTTACAACAGAATAAAATATCGCATTGATTTTAAAACGAGAACTGGTGCTTAAAAAACTAAAGTTTATAAAGGAAAACAATAACGAGAATAGTTTTTACTGTAAAAAGTTGTTTAAAACAATTAGAACTTAAGGGGATCAAGTTCTCAAACCACTAGAGATTGATCATTAAATGACAGTTTAAAAACCATTTTAACCGTCGTCTTTAGCTAATTGTCGCCTAATTTAGAGTCATAATATATGGTTTACTTTTCACGATGGTTTTTAACCATCGTCTAAGGTCTCCTTGGGGCTAGTTATTTACACTAGACAACGGTTTCTAAAGAAAACTGTCGTCTAACACACACATTAGATGACTTTTTTTTGCAGAAACTGTTGTCTATTGTGCCTTTAAAATTTTAAAAAAAATAAAGAAAACTATTTCCCTCAAAGAATAATTTTTTTAAATATAATTCCCAGATTCACATGCTTTTGCTTTTTAATAAACTTAATTCATATCTCATTAATTTAAACATAATAACTTTCAAAAATAGATGTTATAAATTCTCCTTATCATATATAATCAATATGGATATAACATATTTATTTCTAAAACCATAAATAAAGCTTCTCTACAAAATCTAAGAGCAAAAAATACTTAATCAAATACAAAGAAAAACTATAAATCCAAACAAAAATAACAAAAATTTAAAGAAAACAAAGTACTCGAATTTTGGCACTTAACAGGGTGGCAACGGTGATGGCGACAATGATGTATATGAGTATCTTTGTGGCGGTGGTTAAGGAAGTGAGGAGTTTAGAACAGATGAGAGAGGGAATTTGGAGAAAATTGTTAAATGTTAGGAGGATAGAATTAGACAGAGACTTATGAGGCGAGAAAGATAGATAAATCAAACTTAGAGAAAGAATTAGAGTTTGTAAATTAAAAAGAGTGGAACGAAAAAGAGTGTTCAAAATTTAAGTAGGGGATATAAAAATTCAAATTTTTTGAAAAAAATATGCAGGAAAAATCCTACCTATTATTCAAGAACATTAGACGATGGTTTTCTAAAAACTATCGTCTAATGTGGTCCTTTAGATAATGGTTTTCAAAAATGCTTCTAATGTTCTCGTACAAATTTTTAAAACATAGAACTTTTCGCGTCGCGCTATTTTAAACACATTAGACAAAGGTTTTTCATAAATGTCATCAAATAAGCATCGTCTAATCTTTGATTTGTAGTAGCAAAAACTGACAGTTGATCCTGTTTTAAACAATTCTCATCGTTCATAACGATCCTCATCGTTTGTAACGATTTAAAATTTGAGCCTACTAAATGCTCGTTCTTATGGGCCATAGGTTCAAAACCAATTAAAATGTTCCAAACATGTGCACCAAATGGCGCATAAATAATAAAAAGGAAAAGGGTAAGAGAGATGCAAACACTAATTATAATAGTTTAACAATATGCCTACGTCCACTATTATCGCCCAATATAGTCCACAGTTTATGTACATAATTGGGCACTTTATACATGACAAGATTATAATGGGGATCTATATTTAATTGGGGAGATGGCTTATCTTGGTCATCAAAGCGGATTGACTCCATGGTAGATACATTGGTGTAGTAGACCTAATAATGGTATCACACTAGACTGGACCTAAAATTGAATTGATTTAATAATAATTCTGTTTGACTTAAATCAATTCTCTTTGATAAACATTTATATGTTAGCTTAATTTTAAAGTGGATTCATAACTCCATGTTTATAGCTTGTATCTTTTAATATACCAAAGGTAGGAGTTCTAATGAACAAAGACTCCATTATCGGTACATTGAATATGCAACCTATATTCGATGAGAGCATAATCCACAGACATGGAATTCATAGCTCTCCAACAAAAAGTTAATGTCATCCTTTCAGAGGCATTATTTTGGCATTAGAAAATATAACGAGGCCTCGGTCATTTGGATACATATAGTAACTAGATGGCATTTCTTTTGGATGTGTTATAAAAAGAATAAATTTTTCGATAGTGGAATAATGAAACTTTGAGATAAAATAATCGAAAGGCAAAATTAAACTAAGTCATTCATCTGGTTATGGATAACCTATAAAGATACACATAATATATGAGGTTATAGACAAAACTTATATTTAAAGAGTCTCGTAATACAGTATATTATCGAGACTGCAGCTTCAGGTCTATAGTGGAGAGACACTGAAGTTAATAATTAAATAGATAATTAATCAAGAATTAATTTATCTGTTATTATTAGTATTTGATAATATATGTCTATCGAGTCTCAATGCTAACTCACGAGTTCCTTTATGACAGATCGAGCAAGTTTGGATTACCACATGTAAGATAGAAGTATACGCAAGTAGGCCGTATGGGACGTGTAGGCCTCAGTCCGATTGGACTGCTAGAGGGTACAGACCTTATAGGGAATGGCGCCACATCTACATTATCTAGGAGAATTTATTATTTAATTAATTATAGAAAATAATTATTCAAATTGATAATTAGGATTTTGGATAAGTAATTATTTATTTGAATAATTGCTTTAAATCCTAGTTAAATTTGAATTATGGCTAAAGGGTAATTATTTACAATTATTTAAATTAGAAAATTATCTTAGATAATGAAATTCTAATTTAAATTGAATTGTTTGTATTGAAAATGATGCAGATAATCATAAATCCCTACACTGTGATTAGTTCAAATTTTGAAGATAATTCTCCTAAAGTTTACGCCATCTATAGGAATAGGGAAGAGAAAATTTATCTCATAATCCTGATAGACTTATGACCCTTCTTACTATTTCTATAAATAGAGGCCTTTGGTCTTCATTTATTTTAAGATTGCCTAAGTGCAAATTAGAGAGTTGAGCTTAGATTATTCATTTTTAGTAATCTTAGTTTCTTGAGCGCTTTAGTAGTTGGAATGAGTATAGCTGTAGCGAATATTTGCTAGGTTATGCCTACACACAACAATCTAAAGGAAGAGAATAGCATTGAGGATCTAACAATAGAGATTCATTATTGAAGATTGTTCAGTCAGAAGTGTTGTTTTTGATTTCCAACTACTAAATTAAATTATAAGTTAGTTTCCTAAGTGGTTCATGAATATTTTAATGGCCCACCACTTCACCAAACCGATTGTTCCAACAATTACTATCAGAACGAACTCATCATTATGCTATAAACATAAATTATGGGATCTAAATTTCACTCATAATGCATTGAATTAATATTTTAGAAAGATGGCACTCTAAGATTTTTATATGTGAATTAATGTGTAGTGAGTATTAATTATTTGTCATCTTGGAAATTTATGGTGAATGGTAATTATTATTATTTATTGAATTGTAATTATTATCGGTTATGGTTCCTTAGAGTTTAGAAATATGTATCTAGGAGTTATTCATGAAATTGTAATTGCAATAGAACGCAGGTCTATCATCACCACTTAGAATTTAATTGTTTTCTTAGAATTCATATAAACCAGAAAATGGTATAGGGCTTTCTATGCTATTTAATTCTACAAAGACGAATCTATGAAGATCAAGCATTCCATTAAAAAATTCACAATTGATTTTATGAAATTTTTCTACAATTTTCTAGATTTAATTATATACTATGGAAGGAATTTTTGACCGTGTAATATTAGGGTTTGGAACCCTATGTGACTACACAGGAATTTTTTTTTTTTTTTTTTCTTTTTCTTTCCCTACCTAAATTGCACGGAGGGGATCTTCTATGCATTAGTCTGTGGCCATATAAGCCGTGGAATTATAAGATAACAGGCGCTGCAAGAGGAACAGTGGGCCAGCATTGTTGGCCCATAGACAGAGTTAAAAGCCCGTGCGTTTTGGCACAAGCATTGAATAATTTCGTGGGTCTATATTAACATACTCGTATGAGTATATATAAATATATATTATATTATTGATAATAATACTAATAATAATGAATAATAATTTTAATAAGAAAATCATTATGTCATTTATATAAAATTTTAGAAATTTGGCTAAAGATTATAGGTAAAATTATTTAGAATCCAGAAAATCTAATTTTGATTTATTGTGATCAAAAGAGAGATTAGGGACAAATAAAATCTTGAGTTTGAATATGATTTAAATAACTAAAATTGAATTTTAGTAATTCAATTTGGGAAGCTAGATTTTATTTAGATAAGATCCAAATTTGGAATTTAGATCTATGGTAGTTACCAAATTTCTAACCCCAAGGAAAAATCATAAATGATAAATGTTATCTATTTTGATTTTAGGTGATTAACAACAACCCTAATCTGATGGGAAAATGATAAAAATAATTTTATTAATTTTCTATTAGAGAAAATTATGGATTAAAATTATTTGAATAGCCTTATTAATTTTCAAAATGAGAAAATTATGGATAAAATTATTTAAATTATTTTTTTAATTTTCTAAGGAAGAAAATTATAGGAAATTATTTTGAGACCAAAGTAAAAATTTGACATATTGTGGTCAAATTATAATGCAAAAAATCCTTAATAAAATTCTGAGAATTTTATTGAGAATGATTATTCAAAAAATCGAAGGACATGAAGACGGATACATGGAGAGGATGCAAAAGTGAAGGCCAACATATGTTTAGGTTTATTTTTACAATCTTTATTTTCTTTTCTCTAGGGTGGGACCATAATATTATGGCCACATGTTCATATTGCTTGTTGCTATGCTTTATACAACGCTTGTTTGCTTTATGATATGATTTTTCATATGTTTGATAAGAATATAAAGTGTTACTCATAAACTTGGTCATGGATGTTTTTGGATAAATCTTGTTTTTTAAAAAATATTACTAAGAAAGGGTTCTTGATTAGGACCCATGGTCTCTATTGTTGGTCCATATGTGAAACCAGATGACGCCGACCCCAAGAAAGATTGATCACCACCAACAGTATATTAGATTGGGCTTCTGAAAGGAAATATCTATGAGCATGATTCATGGTTGTACACCCCAAGGCGGCAATTTATGGGTCATAGATCATAAGATATAAATAAAGGTTATAGACTTAAGATAAATTTAATTATTAACCTCCCAAATGAGCTTTGTTTATTAAATTTGTGACCAAACAAGTAGTAGTTAATAGGTATATACTAATCGAATGAAACCCCTGTTCTACGCTAGTTTGTGTTTGACTACCCCAAGCTGACATGAATGGGGCTAGAAATATCGAAGTAATGTATGTGTTTTCAAAATCTTACTGATAGGCATACTTGCATTATTGTATGTTTATATTACTAAATATTGTAATGTTTGCTTCTTATTAATATATATTATATGTATTTTTATACAAAATGTCGCCTAGTGATTATGCATGATACTTAATATAGACCTTAATTGATTTAACTTTAACGTTTGGATTCTTTGGAAAAAAGAACCTAATATGCAAGAAATACACGTACGTACTAAACAAACGTTAAAAAGGGGACCTAAAGGCATTAATCCTAAGAAGATATTTCAGGCCGATTATTGCTAGTAGGACTTTAACGAGACGACACGTTGTTGCAGAGAACACATCAATCAATTTATTAAAAATTTAAAATAAAAGGGTGGTGGGGCCATCTATGACCTGGACTGACCATAATCCCCGTACATATTCAACTCAGAGCGTAGGTCACGGGAAAAAGAAAAACAAAAAAAAAAAATTGAAAAACAATTCTCTTTTCTTTTGTCCGAATCACTGTCTCACAGATAGAGAGAGAGAGAGAGAGAGAGAGCGTGAATCATTGACTCAACTCAGGTCCCTCCCATCACCATCTCTCTCTCTCTCTAGCTTTATTACGAGTCATGTTTTCACTGATGAGCGCTCAAGATCTTAAAAAAACCATACCAGAACTCTACTCTTTTTGACTCAAAACCTTGGAAGACTCCATTTTTCTGCTGCGAAGCTCTACATTTTTGCTAGTTTGTGACGGATAAAGCGGAAGCAGATTTTGTTCATTCTCTCTTGGCGAAAAAGGATCCGTTGAGCGGTAATGTGAACGACCCATTTGGCTTGAGTTTACTTTTAATCGTGTTTCGATCGAAAAATCTCTTAGTTTTGGAATTGGAAGAGCAAAATTTGATATGTTTCTTGGTGATTGGGTGTTTTTTTTTAATGCTCTGATTTGTTGCTACTTTGCTGGTTCATGTGGGTCGAAGAGTTTATCGGGGAAATTTGTGGTAGTCGAGGGGAAAGTTGATTTTTTTACTGATTTTTGGAGTTTATTTTTTGAATGCGGAAATTGGAGGGAGATTTTGTGCTTTTGAGATCAATTCAGTTGGAGAATATTTGATGTTTATCAAGTGATGCATACATATAACATGGTATTTGGACTATGAATTTTGGATATTCGTTCTTGTAGTGATGCTAAAGTTGGATTTACTGAATAGTTGAGGACTTTTTAGAAAGGCTCAATCGGGTCATGCATAAAAATTGTTTGAAATCAAGATTTTTGATGGGTAATTATTGTTGGCTTTAGCACGAATGCGAGTAAATTAAGAGGCCTTGTGAAGGTAATTGATTTATCAGCTCCTTCTGAGGAAGGTGAAGTTTGATAGTGAGTGAGAAAGAATTCGATTTTGTTTGGTTTTTAATGCATGGCATCCATTAGAAGAACCCTGTCGTCGGTGCCTCAGCCTGGAACTGCATTGAATGGGGAAGCATGCTCGGTTCCTTCCCCGCTTTCCAGGTCATTGTCATGTGCTCAGAGCCATCCGCCATCTGGTGGATTTTTATCCACTCTGTCCAACTCATTGGACTCGCAATCTTATGTTCTTGGTGTGTTCTCGCCGAGGACATCAAGGCCACTCGAGAAGTCAAAACTTAAGGGGCAAGTATGGAGGAGGGCACTTTTCCAATTCTTTGTGTGTTTTGTGGTTGGAGTGTTTATCGGGTTTACTCCGTTCTCTTCTATAAATTTATCCACAAAATTCATGTCACAGCATCAGGCCTTCTCCTTTGAGATGATATCAGCAGTCGGAAACTTTCAGCCGTTTGATAGTGTATCTAGGAATGATATTCCATTAGAGTTAGACAATGTGGCTATGAGGGAAAATGCTACATTGAAATCACAACTAAAGGAGTCAAAATCAATAGACGGTATTTCTGAAGATTCTATTGGTTATAACCAATCATTTCTCCAAGAGTCGGAGCTAAAGTCCCAGAAGCTTTTGATAATTGTGACCCCAACATATGTCTGTCCATTCCAGGCCTATTACCTGAATCGGTTGGCACACACATTGAAATTGATCTCGCCTCCTTTGTTGTGGATCGTTGTGGACATGACCACCCAATCTGCAGAAACAGCTGGCTTGTTGAGGAGAACTGGGGTTATGTACAGGCACCTTGTTTGCAACTTAAATTTAACTGATGTAAGGGACAGAAGAGTTCATCAAAGAAATGTTGCGCTATCGCACATCGAAACTCACCATCTTGATGGTATAGTCTACTTTGCAGATGATGATAATATCTACTCAATTCATCTTTTTGAGCAAATGAGGCAGATTAGGTACAAAATGACTATATCAACATTCTGTTTCTTTTCTCATGATGAACAAGTTTATTTTGGCTGTTTATTCTTGCTTTGCATTTTGTAGTGATATTTATGTGCCATTTTTTGAGTTTAGGCGATTTGGGGTATGGACTGTTTCCAAAGTGGAGAACAAAAACATTGCTGTATTGGAGGGTCCTGTTTGTAATGGAACAAAAGTGATTGGATGGCACATAAATGGACTAAGATGGAGACTTCGGAGATTCCATACTGAAATATCAGGTTTTGCCTTCAATAGTACTATACTCTGGGATCCCAAGAGGTGGCACAGACCCATGCTTGAACCTATTAGGCAGCGTGACACTGTCAAGGATGCTCTCCAAGTTAGTGTTTCCTATACTCCTCTGATTCTTATTTCTTGCCTACTCTTTCGTTTGAATCTGAAGTATATAATATAGAAGCCTGATTGCCAACGTAAATCAAGCGAACATATTGGCCAATTTGTAAGGACAAGTGGGGACAAATTGATTCTTCAGTAATTATCAAAGTAGTCATTAAACAGGACAAAAAAAAAAATCAGTGAATTGTTGGTTGTTATTTTGTTATAGTTAAAGAAGAATTGAACAAAATTCCTGTTAATTTGTCCTTTTTCTGGACATCTCTTCCAATGTTTAAACCTTCTAGGAGAATTCTATGATGGAAAATGCAAAAATACTCTAGTAGTAGGACACAATTCTAAACCGTCAGATCATATTTAAATTAAGATAAGTATGACAATCTAACTGAACTTGATGAATTTCTAACGGTTTAGAACCATGTTTTACTAATAGAGTATATTTTTCATATCCTATTCTAAAATTCTTCAGCCTTTATGCACAAAGGATTAAAATAGGAGAAGTTATCAGTAGCAAGATTTGACATCCTGGTTTCAATTACTAACCTATATGCTGTGCTCTTCTAGGTTAGCACATTTATTGAACAAATTGTGGAAGACGAGAGCCAAATGGAAGGATTACTAGAAGATTGCTCGAGAATCATGGTTTGGCATCTTCATCTTGAATCGCCCAACGCCTTTTATCTTCATGAATGGTTCATGAAGGATAATCTAAATGTCATTGCTTCCCTTGCGTGAAGTTCTTTACGTGAGAGGAGATCGCATGGATGCAAAAGGTAAGCTTTTTGGATCTTTTGTTTTAGCCTACATACCAGCACCAGATGTTCTTTTCAAAAGCAGTTTTCTCCAGCTATATTGTTCGTTTTTTGCTCTTCGATTGATTTTCAGGGCTGGAAGGATCCGACAAGAAACATAAAACCATATTCTTACACCATTTCTTGGTGGTTAAGTAATCTTCACCTTCTGATGTAGAACTCGTATGATAATATGCTGGTTACCATCGTTTCAGAATGCCAAAATGGGGAAGCATTTGAAGACAAATATTTCTCTCTTGAGGGGTAAATATGTTTTTGTCTCTCGTGTTTTTGGCCGTTTTCTTTGTAGGATGTTCGTTTTGAAGAAAAGCAAATATGCTTGTTACCATCATGAAGTTCAGAAAGGTGCAGAATTTGGCTACTTTTCTTTCCTATTGTCCAAGTGTAACAAGGCAAAGCAATTTTCAATAATGTAGTTTTTTTTAAAGGCTTTTAGGAGCATTTTTTCCTCTCACACTTGGCAATCAACATGTTTCCTCAGAAATGAGGGAAATGAGTTTGACAATTAACGTTGCCTTTGCCATGGGACATCTAGAAAAAAAGAGAGAAAACTAATAATAAAGATATTGTTGTGTTTGGAGTTTTTTTTTTTTTTTTTGATGGAAACGAGTGCATCTTTAGGAATAGCATGAGGATTAACAGGTCCTGAGTATGAAGAGAATTTAGCCCAGCAAACTAGATTATGTGCCTCAAGATTGGCCTTCCTGTCCACTTTGATGATAAACCAGCAAGAGAGGGGGTTGACAGCAGAATGGAAGGAGTTTAAAAGTGTGTTTGGTTGGAGTATTCTTTGGAATCAACATACTAAAATTTGAATTCGAGTATCAAGAATTTTTTTTATATATGTTTGTTTCCCTTAAAATCATAATCAAATGAGTATCAAGGATCCAAGTTTTTAGAGTTTTGATCCCTCTAAACTCTTGATACTCGGATATTTTTACTACAGTAAAAGGTAAAATTTTTCTCCTATATTTATGGAAAAAAAATTATAATTTCTTCATTTGATATTCAATTGAGATGATTTTTTTCATTGTCTTCTTAGTGAAGAGAGAAATAAATTAAGATTCATATTGCATATTTTTTAGGATCATTAACATTAAGATTTTATTAGATTTGTTAATAAATCAAAAAAACTTTTTTCACTACCTCTTTAAACACGAATTCTAATTTTATTCTATGTTTAGATTAAAACTTAAATGTACATCTAACATTTAATTCAGATAACAATTCAAATAATTAATTTAAATCATGCAACTCAAATCAAATCACTAATTCGAATCCATTTACCAAACGGACCATAATTATATCAAGAATTTCCCTAGGGCTCTCTAAGGTATCTTCCAAAATGCTATTCATCAGCACGTCCGAGTTCAAGTTGCTTTCGAAGATCACAGGAGTCTGCTTTAGAGTAACAGCCTGTTTGGCAACAAGCAATAGAGCTAGGGCTTCCACAGCAAGAGGGGAATGGGCATGATCTAAATGTGTAATGCTTATGATTTGAGTTGGTTGTGTTCGGAAGTTTGAACTTAAACGGTTAAACCAAATAAGCTTTCATATGCTTCCACTTTCCAGAATTGCGGAACTAAG
Organism: Artocarpus heterophyllus; assembly: GCA_025403435.1. Classification (NCBI taxonomy): domain Eukaryota; kingdom Viridiplantae; phylum Streptophyta; class Magnoliopsida; order Rosales; family Moraceae; genus Artocarpus; species Artocarpus heterophyllus. The sequence goes on along the minus strand of CM046346.1, from coordinate 8,186,433 downwards.
CATCTCTTACCATTACAAAGTTGTTGTTGGAGCAATCATATTTAATCCCATGGATTACAACCCTGTAATTAATAAAAAATTAGATTCTAGTTTAAAAATGTATACTACATAATAGACTAGAGCATATGATTTTGTGAATAAAATGATTTTAACCCATAGAGATTAAAAAAAATTTTGTTGTCCAATGTTGTCCTTTGGTTTGACCTTATTTCATTTTATTTGCTTATTAGCAATCAAAATTGTTTATATGTTTATTTGTTTATTAGCAATCAAAATTATTAATTAATTAAAACTTAAAATTTATAGTATATAAGAGTTTTATATTGTAACAAATTTTTACTTTTTACTATAATAGTTGAAACTTTTTAGTTTCAAAGGGATTTTTTAAACGAAACCATGACCTTTTAGCCAGATTTCATCCAGCTCCAAGATCACAATAGCACGAACTTTTTAGCCGAAAGGTAAAAGAAAAAACGTTCTGTTTTGCAAGATGGGATCAATTAATATACTTCAGGCTTAGTTAAATTAAAAAAAGAAGGTAAAAAAAGGGGAAAAAGAAAGAAAAGAAGAAGAATGTTTAATAGTCGTAAGATCAGTTCAAATAAAACGCACATAAGTTATGTCACAAGTGTCGATGGTTTCGAATCCTGCTGTCGATGGAGTTTTTAATGATAATTTTTTCTTTTTATCTCATTTCGTCTTTTCTCTATTCTCACTAACTTTTTGCATTTTCAAGGCATTCCAAATTTCCAATGTCCAAGTATAGAATGAGAATCCTTCCTTTGCTTGCACGAACAGCCCCCAAGATCCCAACATATATTCCTCTATAATATTGTAACACAAAAGAAAACAATTCCCAAAATGCTCCTTTTTCATCTCCGCTCGAGCCTATATCCTTCAGCGCCTAAAATTTCCTTCTTTTTAACAACAAAATTTCATGAGTTTATTTTCAACCATTACTCCACTAGAATGTCATCCAACTTGGAGCTTTTCCTCCTCGCATTCCTCCACGGCTCTTTCATCGCCACCCTCCTTCTCCTCGCCGTCTCCCTCGCTTCCATCGCCCTATTTCTCTCATTCTCCATCGGACTATTCTCCGTCGTTGCGGTCGATTTGCTCAACGTCTATCCGGCCATTTCCTGGTGCTTTGAAGAGACAAAGGCAAATCTCGAATTGGGTTTGGTTCTGATTGTATGTGTACTAGTAGATCGTGTTGTTGGCGTTGCTTTGATGCTTAAACCTTTGTATGAAGAAGTAGTCTTTAAGTTCAAAGTAAATGCAAGACGTGTCAGAGATTATATTGATGCCTTGAAGCTTGCTTAATTGAGTTAGTTATTAAAAGCTTTTTGCACATTTTTCTTCTTTAAAAATCTTGCTCACATATTTTTCATATTAATTTTCTTGTGCCACTATACAGTGGTAATGGACAGATTGTTGATATCGGAATTTCAGTAAATGTGTTTGTTTATATCCATCAATACAAGTTTGACAAGAGTGGTAGGATTCAAAACCATCTAATGCTTAAGTTATTGAATTATTATTAGTATTATTATAATTATTATAATTTTTTTTTGGCTGAAAACTTAAGTCATTGTTTTGGTACATTCTTGGCTACAACATTTATAATTGTCATTGCAGGATTTTTTTTTTTCTTTTGGTCTGATAATTGAACTTTTGCAGGGTTTCTTTTGTTTTATTTTATTTTATTTTTGTTTTTTATTTTTAAGATTGATAATTTGACAGTACTGCAACAGTGTTTTTTTTTTATTACGATTGGTAAATCTGATTTAGATTAGTTATGCCTATCTCACTCGTCATAAAATTTGAATATATATGATTCAAGTGCCCACTTTATAAATTCATTGATGTGTCTCTTAAGAACAACAACTTGATCTTTTAGATCCAGTTTAGGATTATTGTGTTTTTGTCTTCGTGTAGTGTTTTTGTGAAACACAATAATAATTCAATTTGCGAAGTACCCTGATAAACTCTCAAAATAATTCCAAACTAAAGAAACTACTTTTGACGCGTGCAATTATGTGCATAATCTTACATTTGTTTAATATTTTTTATTATAAGAATTGCAGTGTTAATTGTTGTTGAGGTGTTGAGATCCCCGGCCGGAGCCGGACGGGCACCTCTAACGTATTGCCAGGGGGCTGCCCGGCTCGACCCCGAGTGTCCCAGCCGAGTATGGGGGTTACCTTAAGGCCTCTTATACAAGAGGTTACAGGTTCAACCCCTGGGGGACACACTCCCCCCGCGGGAGGCAAATTCGCGTGGGAGCTCTCGACCTCCCTGGGAACTCAGCTGGGATCTAACTCGGCTGGGACACTCGGGGTAGAGCCGGACAGCCTCTCCGGCAATACGTTAGAGGTGCCCGCTAGGCTCCGGCCAGGGATCTCAAGACCTCAACATAAAATTGGAGGGATTGGTACCTAGGGGTTACCTTAAGGCCTCTTATACAAGAGGTTACAGGTTCAACCCCTGGGGGACACGCTCCTCCCGTGGGAGGCAAATCCGCGTGGGGGCTCCCGACCTCCCTGGGAACTCAGCTGAGATCTAACTCGGCTGGGACACTCGTAGTCGAGCCGGGCAGCCTCCCCGGCAATACGTTAGAGGTGCCTACCAGGCTCCGGCCAAGGATCTCAACACTTCAACATAAAATTGGAGGGATTGGTACCTAGGGGTTACCTTAAGGCCTCTTATACAAGAGGTTACAGGTTCAACCCCTGGGGGACACGCTCCCCCCGTGGGAGGCAAATCCGCGTGGGGGCTCCCGACCTCCCTGGGAACTCAGCTGGGATCTAACTCGACTGGGACATTCAGGGTCGAGCCGGGCAGCCTCCCCGGCAATACTTTAGAGGTGTCCGCCAGGCTCCGACCGGGGATCTCAACACCTCAACTATTGTTTTTACTAAATAATCAATGAAAACCATACTATGTCTTTTTATATATATATATATTAGCAAAATAATATAATTGTACTGTGATAATAGATTACCCCGATGTCTTTTATTCTGCATTTTTAGGTACATTTTTTTTCCTTCTGTTTCTTTGGCTTTGTGGTATTGGCCTTTCAACGGATATATTAATTTAACTTTCTTTGTTATTTTTCTTATCATAGTAATATGGTAGCATTTTTGATGTGGGATGAAATAGGAATTAGGTAACAACCTAATAGAGGTGCTTTTTCTAAATCTAATGCTAGTTATCATCTCTGGTCATTTATTAAAAAAAATATTATATCCTAATAATTTTTTCACCTTTGGAGCAAAATAAATGAATTATATTTAATTCTTAATGTAGGAAAACTTTTTAGTTTTTTTTCTATTTTGAATATAATAAACAATATGAAAAAGTATTACAACAAATTTTTATAGAGAAAAAGAAATTATGGTTGGAAAAAACAACCAAAAAGTTAAGGAAGAAGAAACACTGGAAAAAAAAAAATAAAACACATGCGTATCAATAGTAACGGAAAAAATTACAAATCATTATTTAGTTATCTATATTTTTAGATAGTTCATATTATTTGTTCTTACTTTTCTACCCTTCCATTTTGCTAACAACCTAATATCCATTATCACAAGATTAAAAAAAAAAAAAAAAGGAAAACGACTCTCATAAAAAAAAAAAAGAGAGAAAAGAAACTAGTATCAAAGAAAAAAAAACCTATGATGTGTCAAAAAAAGGATGTGGGATAATCTAAGCAATTGGGTTAAATAAGTAAAAGAGACAAATAATTTGGGATCATTGGATTTATTAAAGAGTTGGTTGAAGTAGAAAAGATCTCGTTTCTATATGATTTGATTATTGCTGTTTGTATGCTAATAGGAAACAATTTGTAAGTACCCAGTGACGGGCCAGAAACTATTTTCAGTAAGGACACTAAAAGAAAATTACAGAGTATTTGATTGACATGAAATGTAGATGTACTTTTAGTTATTACCTGGGGTACAATTATATTTTTTTTGTAGAATAAGGCCAAAGAATAGATTTCAAATTTTAAGCGGGGCAAAATTATAATTTTTTGAAAACAATAAAGTATACCTAAACATTTTTTTAAGAAATTAAGGACAAGAATAAATTCTCAAAATTTAAATAAGAAAACGTGTTCCTACTCAACAAAGTGTGTCTCCGCTGTAGTGCACATCTCTTAGAAAACCCAAAATGAAAAACTTACTAATTTCACTTAAAATCTTTGAACTTTAATGAGCGTATAAATTACATATGTAAACAATAATCACATAATAGTTGCTACATGCCTTGTTGTAAATTCAATTAAATAAAAAGAAATGCTAGCAACGCTTTCTTTCTCATCCTTTTTATATTTTATGCATTCTTATCTAATATATGGACTCCACTATCACATATTCTGTTTAAATAATAATTTATCATATTAGTAAAAATCTCTTTTTATTAAAGAAGAGTGTGAATAACACTTTTTTCTTTCACTCTCTTTTGGACTTTGTGCATTTATTGTCTGATATGTGAACTGTTGACATTGGAAAATGTTTTTTACAAATAAAGCAAAAACGTGGTAAAGGTATAGATTTTATATAATAAAAACATTTTCTTAAAGCCTTTGTAAAATGTTATAGATTGTATTAATTTAGTGCATAAATAAATATATAAATATTTTGCTTACCGATAGAGAGATGAAGATGAAGCGGAATAAATATACCAAAGGACTTTCTTTATTTTGAAACCAAAGTCTCCTCGCCTAGTCTTCAACACTAGATGGACGTACGTGTAGGCGTAGCAGTATCTGTTAAAGATCGCTCAAATAATTAAATTCACGAAAAAGAAGAAGTCTTATTCTTTTTCTTTCTCTTTACACGCCTATATGAGTGTTTTTTTCTGCAGAGTACTCTCAGTCCCTTTAAGACTCACAAGTATGTTCTAAATGAATAGAGGAGGCATCTATATATAAAGAACAAATTTCAAAAATTCACTTTATTTTAATTTAATATCAAATATTTAATTAAAATAAAAGATACAAGTTTTTCATTCTTGGTATTGTGATAGGCGTCATACACAGAGAGATTCTCTGTGCATGTGGCACCATCTCTATAAAGTGCAGGTAAGAATACTGCTTGTTACCCAATCTCATTTTGTCTTCACATTAAACTTTCTTTATTTGAATTAACTTACCTTTAACCAAAATTGGAAATACTAAATATGAAAACTTTCTAAACTAGCTTTGATGTGCATAAGAGGATTTTCCTCTTTGTGCTTAGGCGTCGCACACAATGAGACCCACCCACTGTGTGATTTTTTAAAATTAATTATTTTATTTTATTTATTAAATAATATAATTATTTAATAATATAAATTAATTCATAATTAATTAATTTTGAGTGATATTTAATTTAGAATTCTATAATTCTAAATTAATTATTTAAACCAATAATTTCATTTGTCCAAATAGTTTTTACAAGGATGGTGGAGGATTGATGGACCTATAATTTCAAGCTCTAATAAAATCAATATATTAATCAAACTCTTTAATTAATATACTACTTTTTTATTAATTCTCATGTAATTCTACTAAATACTTAGAATTACACTCTTAAAATTACAGGCTCTTTTCTTAGAGTTATTTATTGGATATAGTTGTTTCATATAAGTCAATCCTCCATAAATAATTCAAAATTAGAGCTAGGTAAAATCTGTTAACCTCTCTAACTACTTCTTTATCCTTAATACCAATTATTCTCTAATGAATAATAAATTCATAAACTTAATCATGAATTGAGTGCTCTTATTATTCAAGCCCCGAATCAATATTTTAAGAGAATTATTTATTTGCTTCTCGTTAGAGAATGAATGGATTTTATTTTGTAATATTAACATTTCAGGCTACTTACTTTATCATGCCTCCAAGATACAAGGAATGGGATTTGATCTTCAAATTCGTACCGAATAAGTCAAAAGACATAAATCCATAAATAGAAGTATGCTAATAACTCAGGCTTAAAATCATCTTATATATGACCATTGGTCGATGTGATTAGAATTTGCTATATTTAGTTGAAATTATTAGCTGGTGATATCTCATCACATCCAAATCCTACATAATCTCATTATGTATAGTGCACTCATTTAATGACTCGCTACATTAACAGTTCAAATGAGACCGTTCCATTTTTAATGAAAAAAACTGCACTAGTAACACTCAATTAAAGATTTTATACTTTAATTGAATAATTAATTATATATTAATGACTATTTTAATTATTATATTTAAATATTATCCTCTTGTATATAATACTTGTATATAAAGTTAAAGTCACATAGATAATTATAAAATTTTCACGATCTTCTTAAAGTATTTATAATACATACATGCAAATGTATTGAATAAATTCTGTTTATTTATATATATGTCAATTACAAAAACATCATATGCTTTATGGGCATCTATCCTATCAATCTCCTGCTTGCCCCAAAGCAAATGAGACATGTTTTTTAATCCATATCCTTCCAGATGCTTCTTAGAAACTTTGACTGGTAAGGTCTTTGTGAATGAATCTGCTAGGTTGTCTTCCGACATGATCTTTAATATTGTCATGTCACATCTCTAGTATATATCTTAAACTAGATAATACCTTATCTCTACATGTCACTCTTTCATAGTTACAATTGCTGCACTGTTGTCATATTATAGTCTAAGCTTGTCCATATCTAGAACAACTTCTAGACCTTCATGAATTTTTGGAGCCAGATTGCTTCCATGGATACTTCACAGGCAGCCAAGTATTCAACCTCCATTGTCAAGTTAGAAATATTCTTGTTTCACACTCCTCCAGACAACATCTCCTCCACCAAGAGTGAACACGTATCCCAAGATTAACTTTCAATCATCCTCGTTCGATTGAAAATCAGAATCAGTATAACAGTTGAGAGACAAATCTCCATTGGAATGCATAAGCATATAGTTTTTCGTTCTACGAAGATACTTGAGAATACACTTGATAGCCACCTAGTGATCAAATCCTAGATTTGACTGAAACTTACTTACTACCCTAATTGCATTGCAGACCTCAAGACTAGTGCACTACATTGTATACATTATGCTTCTAACTACCGATGTATAAGGGAAATGACTCATCTCTTCTTCCTCTTGAGGAGTCTTAGAACATTGCCCTTTAGTAGATGTATACCATGCCTAGAAGGCAAATTCTCTTTCTTAAAGTTATGAATCCCATATTTAACAAGCATCTTGTCAATATATGTACATTAAGATAATGCCAAAAGTTTCTTCTTGTAGTTCTGGATGAGTTGGACCCTAAGAACATAGCTTGCCTTTCTCAAATCTTTTATTTGAAATTGGCTGGCTAACCATTCTTTTACTTGTGATATTGATTCCTTGTCATTCCCAATAAGCAAGATGTTATCAACGTAAAGTACTAAGAGGACCACTTTCTTTTCTGTCATATACTTGTAAACACATGGTTCATCACAGTTTTGTTCAAAACCATAAGATTTAATAGTCTCATCAAACTCCATGATTTAAAAGCCTACTTAATTCCATAAATAGACCTTTTTAGTTTGCAGATTTTCTGCTCTTGGCCTTCAGTAATGAAATCCTCTAGTTACACCATATAAATGCTTTCCTCAAGATAGCCATTCAAAAATGCCATCTTAACATCCATTTGCCTTATTTTGTAGTCATACTACGTAGCAACGGATAAGAGTATTTGAATGGACTTTAGCTTAGTAACCAATGAGAAAGTCTCTTCACAGTGGATTCCTTCCCTTTAGGTATAACCCTTGGCTACTAGTCTTGCCTTGAAAGTCTCCACTTTCCTGTCCACTCCTTTCTTTCTCTTATGGATCTATTTGCACCCATTGGGTTTTAGCCCTTCAAAAGATCAACAAGTTCCCAGATTGAGTTGGAATATATGGATTTCATCTCGAGTTTCATGGCTTTCATCCATTTCTCTGTGTCACAATCTTCCATTGCTGACTTGTAAGTTAATGGATCTTCCTCATTGTCACTCACAGTGACTAGCTATACTTCTCCTCTGTCATAAGGGGTAATCTGATTTTCCTCGCACAGCACCGGGGGTGTCTGACTAGAAGTTGTGGCCTCTTCGGTTTACTCTATGACAACTCTTGCCAGTTCATCAATAACTCTTATCGGTTGTGGCCCGATCTGATTAGCAAGTAGATCTTTTAGAACTATTTTACCTTTAGGTTTGAAATATTTCATATAGTCATGTTCAAGAAATATGGCATTTGTCGGTACAAATATCTTCTTATCTTTGTACTATAGAATAGACCTTGGTTCACGCCCAAAAATGTTTACTCTTAATAAACGGCAGACGTATGTAATATAGAAAAGTTGTCGTATCCACAGGAAGGTGAAAATTTGTAACTCGAGAGATTTTTAAAAATAAGCGTTCAAAAAGGCGAGCACTTTTTCAAATCAAAATTTAAAATGAAAGAAATATTTTTGTGGTTTTTATTTTATTTAATTCAAAATTTAAAGAATAAAATTAAAACGGTGAAGCTTTGAGAATTCCTTGTATGTTTTGCAACTGATATGAAATTTTAATTCTAATTAATAATTAGCTAAAGCATTTGATTTATTATATCTTTTCTCATTAATTGCAAGCACTTTTTACTAATTATATAGGTCAACCGAGAGCGACAATATAACAAGCTATAATGCAGTAAGGGTTTTCTTATAAAAACTAGCAAAATAATCATCTCACTAATGATTTAATGCACTAATTATGAAAATTATAACCGTTGTCACTCAATTATAATTAACATAATTTTAAGATAGAAAAGATAATAACAAATCAAAATTAATATATTTTTATGGAATAAATTATTGCGTTAATTTCGGCAGCACCTCGTTTTATTCAATGGTTTAAGAATACACTATGCCATCATCTGTCTACAATAAATCAAGAATTACCAAGCATTTACTGTGCCAGTCTATGTCTATAATGCAACAGAAACTCAACTTAATAAATGAGCATGACTTTAGCATTATTAATATTAATTATGCAACACAATCAAATTACATAAAGAAAGCATGACTGAATTTATGTAAAAATTGACAGCATAACAACAGTAACAATAATTATTAAAAACATAAATATATAATTTATTCCACAAAAATATAAGCATTACAACACATATATAGAGTTAAAATCCATACCAAAATACTATGCATACAAGATCATCTTTCTGCCTCACCAGCTCTCTACACTAATTTAAGCATTATTTTATCTAAAAAGATACTGTTGAGTTTAACTCAACAGAAAGGAAAAAGATAGGAAAAGAGGGCCAAAGGCCTGAAGGGATGCCTTAACTGAGGCAAATGCCTCAGTATTTATAGGGGATTGGATTTACTAACGGCCATTTGAAATTAATGCTTTTTCCTGTTGAAAGTTGACCGATTCGAATTATTTTCTTCCTTCTTTCACGCTGATCCACGTTCGTGAGAATGCGAATTTTTCTTTGAGATCCTGTGTGATGCGACAGCTGACAGTATTTGAATGGGTTGATCTGAGCCGTTGAAGATGCGATCCGACGGTTTGGAGACACGCGCGAAAATGGATCCAGGTGGGGCTGCGTGGCCAAGAGAGAAGACCATCGGATCAGTCTTGGTAAGCCAATCCAATGGCCGAGAGAACGGTTACACGTGGAGACGACTGCACGCGAGCAGACATAGCCCGAGATGCTCTCTGACTTGCTACAGCTTGTGGGCGCGTGTAGCGCACGCGCCAATCAGATTTCGACACGTGGACTGCACTCTGAGATTTCGCTGACGCACCAGATGACGCGATGACATGTGTCTCTTTCTCGGACGGTCACGATTAATTTGGCAGTGAATCCAACAGTCAGAAAATTGCCACGTGTCCCATTAATTTCAAATTCGAATTTTGTTTATTTTCTTGATGCATTTGATATCCGATTTTGTCTGTTTTGGTGTCTTTTTACTCTGTTTTTCCTCTAGATTTCAAATCTAAAAAATTAAAAACACATTAATAGTAATTATTTTACAAACATAATATTTACAAAAATATTAAAAATATTTATTTTACATTAAAACACACAAAAATAAATAAAAACTCCTAAAATTTTCAGTCTCTTACGGTTTAGCACAGATATAATTATTATGACTTAGAAATATTTTTAAAAATTACTAAAAATATAATAGAACATATTTACAAACTTAAAACACACTATCAAATACATTAAGACTCAAAATAAAATAACCGCATTACTTTTACAGTTTTAACTATTTACAAACTAGACACTTATTTAATACACCAAAATGACTCTAAAAATTACTAACAATTCTATTAAACATAAAAACATACTAAAAACACATTTTTAAACATATTTACACACTAAGATACAAAAATACTAATTAACACAGAATGCTATTAATTAGAGGATTTAATGAGAAATAAAAGCATAAATAAATGATTTAAGCCTTGAAAAATGTACACTTTTATACTCTCATCACATTCCCCAATCAGCTTATTGCTAGCCTCTAGCAATTAAAGCGATAAAATTTTGAAATGAATTATTGAATATCTATATAATGAAAATTTATTTAACTATAATTTGACTTATCTAACTAGATAGACTAACAAAACTAAAATTTTATTTGAATAATTTATATGCTATTTAACAAAATGTATATAAACTAGACTTAGTGCAGAAAAGGGAAAATGAATAATTATGAAGTTTCAAAACTAAGAATAAAATTATTTTGATATTTTGCTTCAATTCACTCCTGGAGACAGCAACACTTCAAATTTATTTACGAGAACAATTAAAAGCAGAAACATAAAATACAAATATTTACAAACTTTACAACTGTAGATTGTGCAATGTTTGGCTCCCTTAAGCTTTCTCCATAACCCATTTAACGAGCTTTAGGTCAGTAATTCCCAGACCAGTTGGCCTAAGGTACTACGTATTGAAGGACCCCTTAGAACTTACTTACTCGAGCTAAAGAGGCTACGAAACTGAACTTATCCAATTTTATTCATTTACATAATTACATACTTTATTTATTTACAATTTTTTTCTTCTATCTATTTATTTTTCTTCTTTTTTTTTTTAATTTTGAAAATATTGCTGTCTTTAATTGTTCATCTTCACCAAAAAACAAAACTCAAATATTCATAGCTTGGACTTACCACCACAATTAAGCATTATAGTGAGTGTGTGAAAAGAATGGCTTGCAAACATTTTGAAAAATAAACACATAAAAATGTTAAATAAAACTAAAGTTTTGAAAGTCTATAAAATTAAATAATTCAAAGAATAAAAAAATAATATTACATTATTATGAAATTCAGAAATCAAAACAAAATAATAACACATTAATTACTAAGAAACTAATATTTACAAGACATTTTTTTTCTTAAATTTTCTTTTAATTTTATGACCAAAAAAAAAAATTTAACACACAAAAATGAAAAAGGTACAAGAATCTAAAGCAAAATAAAAAAATTTGAGCAAAATCAAAAAATTTTTGGCCAACTGGTTTTAGCCTTTAGCACGTGTGTTAGACTCCCCCATATACATATGTGCCTCAAAGTAGGTTTTCGGCCATTTCACAACTCTAGAGGTGTCTTAGTTATAGACTTTGATGGAACCAAGTTTAGAATATAAATTGTGGCTCTTAAGGTGTATCCCCATAATGATATGGATAGAGAAGAATAACTCAACGTTGATCTCATCATATCGAGTGGCGTTCGATTTCTTCTTTCAGCAACACTGTTTTGTTGTGGTGTTCCAGGTATAGTGAGTTACGAAACCATTCTACTTTCCATCAAATAGTTCGCAAAAAAAAAAGATATTTCCTTTAAAAAAGACAATTTTTGATGTGGAGAAGACAATTTTGCTTCATGTGGTAGAGTATAGGTTTTTTGGTCATTTGATTAGCTTTTTGTCATCTTATTAACTTTTGAATGGTTTGATATTTAAGTGGAAGCAGTTTTGTATTACGCTCTGTAAATTTTTAACGTGGACAGTTACATATCAGACCGTTAAAATATTAATTCAATAGCTAAAACAATCTTCTCTACATGTGGTGTAAAATTATCTTCTTCAGTATAAGAATTCTCGAACAAAAAGAAAAAGAGATATTTTTATATCTAAAAAACAAATAAAATTTGTATATTAAAAAATAAAATTTATTTTGTGATTAGACAAGATGAAAAAGACAATTTTTTTTCACCGATAGAGTATGGTTGTTTTAGTTGTCAAATTAAACTTTTTAATGATTTGATTTGCGATTGCTTCCCAAGTAATTTAGTGTCCGTTTGACACTTTAGTTTTAAGTTATCAGTTCTAATTGTAAACTTTACAAAGCTTTCAGTGGCTATAATAAAAAACAAATAATTGCTACAGTATAAAGTTCTTACATGTTACAGTTCTTAAATTTAAAACTTCAGTTACAATTGAAGTGCCAAAAGCTCTATAATTTCATCATGAATTTAACGTTTTTTAAAGTGAAAACTATCCCCCTATTTGGTTTGATGGTTTGAATGGTGTTAATTTAAACTTTTATGGTTTAAACAGAAAAATCCAAATTAGGTAATTTAAATAGTAGTCTAAGCTAGTGTTTGAATGTGCAATTAAGGTAAGGGTGACAATTCGGGTCTACGGGTCAGGTTCGGGTCGGGTTGAGCCTTATATAAACAGCTAACACGCCAACCCGAACCCGACCCGTGACCCGACGGGTCAAAAAAACCTCAACCCGGACACGACCTGATGTGGAGACGGGTTGACCCAACCCGACCCGTGGAACCCGCCAAGATACTACTTTGTACATGTTCGTGTTGACGCGACACACTGACCCGCTAAACCCGATAGACCTATAACATGATAGACCTAACAATAAGCTTATAAAATAAACAATAACCCAACAAAACAAAACCATCAAAAAAGTTAACAAAACTTTGTATAAGTTTAACAAAAACAAATATGCTAGAAGTTAGAATCATGTCAAGTTAGATATACAACAAATGTTAGACTAATTTGACACATTAAAATTAATTTCAGATTATATGGGTTACATTAAGGTCATACAAGTTTAATTTGGATTACACGGATTGATTAATAATTTTTAGGTTAATTTTCAGGTCAACCTTATTTTGACACATTTTTTACGGGTTATTTCGGGTTGATTTCGTGTTGCTTCGGGTTGACCCGAACCCAACCCGTTTTTGTGCGGGTCAGACGGGTTCGACCCAATTCCAACCGGAGGCCTATTTTCCCAACCCTAACCCGCATTTTTTGTGTCGGGTTCGTGTCGTGACCCAAATTGCCGGCCCTAAATTAAGGTATTAATTTAAACATGATATCTAATCAAAATTTGTGTTTAGATGAGCATTGAAACTTTATTTTGAAGCATGAAAAAATTACTTAATTAAAGAATAAACGTGAAATATGTAAAAAGAAATTTAATTAAAAATTAAGAAAAATAATAGTGTTAAATTATAAATAAAAATACATGGAAGTGAAATTATTAATCTAGATTGATTCGAAATGTTGAAATGGAAAAGAGTTTGAATTTTAAGTTAGTTAATTCAACCCATTTTGAACTGTTAATTTAATTCAAACTAAATGTTTTATCAAACATTAATTTAAACTTTAATGGTCGTTTGAACTAAGCTGAATATCAATTCAAACTGTGATGACTGTTTAAACTGTGCCTAAAACAAACACGGCCCATGTCATTTCGGAGGAATAAAAAAAAGAAAATGGAAAACAAAGTCAACACGTTTGCCCGCCAATTCTCGTCCACCCGTTAATTAGCCCGCCAGAAAACGACACACAGCGCACCCCTTGTCCAACTCTCTCCATCGCTATGCATAAAAACGTTCCTCTGAAGCCCTGTAAAAACTCTCTAACGACTGCTTCAGGACTATCATCGCCATGGATGCAACCGTCTTCTCTCCCCGTGAACCTCACCATCTTCATCCTAACAACCTAGGGTTTTCCTCCATTAAATCCACTTCCAGTGTTGGTCTTTTCAATCCTTTCAAGCACTTTTCTCCTTGGTCCCAATCTTTCCGTCCCAAGCTCGGTTCTCAAGCGAATCGCCGAGCGTCGCTGTCCGATTCCGTTTCGGAAATCAGAAAAGACGAAAAGAAATCATCCTCCGTCAGTCCTGTTTACACTCCGACTCCTCGGAATCGGGAGCTTCGAACGCCTCACAGCGGGTAATTCGTTCGAGTAGAATTGTTCTGTAGGTTATGAAGACTGTACTTTGAGCTTCAAATTTTGAAGTCTAGAACTTGATCACCTTCGAATTCTGAGGAAAAGAGAAGAGAAATTGACGGAATTTATGAGTTTATTTTTCATTTTTTTGGTTTTTCCTTTGAAATGGTTTGAGGCGAGTTTGGTTGGCATGCAAGGTACCATTTCGATGGAAGTACGCGGAAATTCTTCGAGGGATGGTACTTCAAGGTCTCAATTCCTGAGAGGAAGCAGACGTTTTGCTTCATGTACACCGTCGAGAACCCTGCGTTTCGCGGCAAACTAGTGCCCTGGGAATTGGCTCAGTATGGGCCTAGATTCACTGGAGTCGGCGCACAGATTCTCGGTGCGGATGACAAGTATATCTGTCAATACACTGAAGAATCTCAGAATTTTTGGGCAAGTAAGAACCTTTTAATTCCTATTTTCTTCTGACTTACTTTTGTACTCAGTGTTGTAGTAGAGTTTTTGTTGGACTTAAAATATGAAACGCAGCGGAAGGAATAGATCGTTAACAAATAAAAATTTTCTGAAAACTTTGTTCATTGAGAATAGATATGTAATTTTAATTATAGAAAGCCTTAGGTAATTTTACAAACATTTTTGAAGACTATTAGGGTATCATAACTTTCCTCTTTGACACCACGATCTTTCAATTCAAGCCTCTACACCAATGGAAAGACGAGTGGGCGTCAAACTGCAAGAATGAATTTTCCTCACACTTTTTTGAATCTGTTATGTACTCAACACATAAGACAGCAGACACTTTTTTTTTCAGAGAAGAACTCTTAATTTTTTTCTCTAAGTATTTTAAAAAATTATGTGAAAAATACTCATGATATAACTGTTATCTCTTATTTTTATATCTGAGCCATTAGTAATTTTACTTTTCCTTTTCTTTTTCTTTTTCTTCTTTCCCGAATCACTACAAATTGCTTCCTGTTATATATATATATATATATATATATATATGTGAAACGTGAAAAGTCTCACGCTTCTTCTTTCCTTTTCTTTTTTTTTTTTGACCGAATCACATGATTCGGTTTTATATATATATGTATATATAAATATAAAATAAAACGTAAAACTTGACAGTTTCACGTCCTTTTTTTAATATTATATTAATATATATATATATTAATATATTATAAAATCTTATATATATTAAAAGATTTGGTTCAAAATCATATATATCTAAATTCAAAAATAAATCATATTTATTTAAGAATAGATTTTTTAAAAAAATAATCAATTAATTATTTAACTAATGCTCAGTTAAATGTGATAACATTTATCACATTACATTATGTGTCACAGAGAACATTTTTCTGTGTCACATTAATAATTCAAGTGTAAAATTAAACTTGATAATAGTGTTACAGAGGTGGTATTGGGGACTTATGGACCTATAACCCAAGCTCTAATAAACTTGATAATTAATTAAACTTTTTGATTAATGTGTTAAATTTATTAGTTTCAGTGTTACTCCATTGAAAACCTGAAACTGAACTCTTGAGATTATAGTGAAATTACTCAAAGAAAATTAACGAGTAGTCCATTGATAAAATCATTACATATAAGTCAGTCCTCCATAAATTGTTCATAATAAAAGTTAGGTTCAATTTCCGTTCACCTCTCTTATTACATCTTTATCCTTGAGTTCTAATAATTCTCTAATGAACAATTAATTCATAATCTTATTATGAATGAGTGCTCTACTGTTCAAACCTTGAATTATCACTCAAAAGAACTATTTTTCTAACTTCTATTGTGAAGGAATGGATTCCATATCTGTATAATATTATTCCCAACCATTTATTACTTTATGTTTCCAAGATGCTAAGTTATAATCTGTGCTTAGACAAATCATACCATGCAAGTCAAAAAACATAATGTCATAAATAGGAGTATAATAAATACTCATGATTAAGACTGTTAAATATATGATCATCATAGTGATAAATTTGAATACTCTATTTGTAACGGATGATTATTAGAGATTCATAATTTATCTGGTCTAGTCCTATATAATCTCATTATATAAAGTACCTCCAATCCAATGTCTCTACATTAATAGTCTGGATCATGACTATTTCATTTTAGATAAGATTTAACCGTACTTGTAATTTTTAATTAAAGATCCCAAACTTTAATTAATTATTACGGACTATTTAGATTATCTATAAATTTTATCCCTAAGCAAATAACACTTATATGCTAAATTTATAGTCACATAAATAATAATGAAATTTTCTTGATGTTTATAAATGTATTCATAATACATATAATAAACCAAAATAATAATAAATGTCACTTTATTTATTTATTAACAATATGTACAATATCACAGCTTTTAGGGCACCAAACCCAACAATCTCCCACTTGCCCTAAAGCAGGTGAGACATGTCTCTAAGACCTAAGCCTTCCAAGTGTCCCTCAAAGCTCTTCGCAGGTAACGTCTTGCTGAAAGGGTCGACAAGGTTGTTTTCCGACGCTATCTTCACAACTTTCACATCGCCTCGATGCATTATCTCTCTAATCAAATGATATTTTCTCTCTATATGCTTTCCTCTTTTGTGGCTTCTAGGTTCTCTTGAATTTGCCATTGCACCACTGTTATCACAATACAGTGTGAGTAGTTTATCCATGCCTGAAACTACTTCCAAATCATTTAAGAACTTACGGAGCCAAACAGCTTCTTTAGCTGCTTCATAAGTAGCCACATATTCTGCTTCCATAGTTGAATCAGCAATACAAGATTGTTTGATGCTTCTCCAAACTATGGCTCCACCACCAAAAGTAAACACTGATCCAGATGTAGATTTACGTGTGTCTTTGTCTGATTGAAAATCAGAATCAGTGTATCCAATGGGAATCAAATTCTCACTAGAATATACTAGCATATAGTTTCTCGTTCTCCTAAGATACTTGAGAATATGTTTAACTGCTACCCAATGATCTAATCCTGGGTTGGATTGATACCGACTGACTATACCCACCGCATAGCAAATGTCAGGTCTTGTACACAGCATGGCATACATTAGACTTCCTACTGCAGATGCATAGGGTACTCGTCTCATATTTTCTTCCTCTTGAGGTGTCTTAGGACACTACTCTTTTGAAAGATAAACTCCATGACGTGTAGGCAAATTACCTTTCTTGGAGTTTTGCATCAAAAATCTGATAAGCACTTTATCGATAGACGATGCCTGAGACAGCGCTAATAGTTTGTTCTTGCGATCTCTTATGAGTTGGATTCCAAGAACATAACTTGCTTCTCCTAAATCTTTCATTTGAAAATTGTTGGTGAGCCATTTCTTTACATCAGATAATACGGCTACATCATTCCTACTGAGTAGGATATCATCTACATAAAGAACCAAGAAGACCACCTTCTTATCTTTGATGTACTTGTAAACACAAGGTTCATCAATATTTTGATCGAAACCATAAGATTTGATCGCTTCATCATATCTCAAGTTCCAAGATCTTGAAGCTTGCTTGAGTCCATAGATGGACCTCTGCAACTTGCAAACTTTTTACTATTGACCTTTGACTACAAACCCTTTTGGTTGCACCATATAGATGCTTTCCTCAAGATAACCATTCAAAAAGGTAGTCTTGACATCCATTTGCCATATCTCATAATCAAGACAAGCAGCAATGGATAAAAGAATCCGAATGGATTTAAGCATAGCTACAGGCGAGAAAGTTTTTTCATAGGCAACTCCCTCCTTTTGGGTATAACCTTTTGCCACAAGCCTAGCTTTGAAAGTTTCAACTTTCCCATCCACTCTTCTTTTCTTCTTGTAAATCCATTTGCACCCTATGGGTTTTATCCCTTCAGGTAGGTCTACAAGATCCCAGACTAAATTTGAGTACATGGACTCCATTTCAAGGTTCATAGCCTCCAGCCATTTTTTCTTCTCAGAAACTTCCATTGCATCACGATATGTCAATGGATCATCTTCACCATTATCAAAGATAGCAACATTTGCTTCTCCAAATTCCCTGTAGCGAGTAGGTGGTCTCACAACCCTCCCACTACGTCGAGGTGGTATGACATTCTGATAGGGAGATGTGGTCTCCTCATTTTGTCATTCAACAACAGTTATCGGTTGCGGTCTGATATGATCAGATCAGAAAGTAACTCTTCAAGTACAACTTTGCTACGAGGTTTATAGTTTGTCATATAATCATTCTCGAGAAAAGTGACATTTGTCGATACAAGTACTTTCTTTTCCTGTGGACTATAAAACAAACCTCCTCTCGTTCCCTTTGGGTATCCCACAAATAAGCATACTTCAGAACGTGGTTCCAACTTCTCGGTCTTTCCTTTCAGCACATGTGCTAGACACCCCCATATACGGATATGTCGCATACTAGGTTTGCGACCATTCCATAACTTTAAAGGTGTTTTTGAAATAGACTTAGATAAAATTATGTTTAGAAGATATACTGTAGTTTGTAGTGCATATCCCTAAAATGAAGTAGGTAATGATAAATAGCTGAGCATGGATCTCACCATATTAAGCAATGTTTGATTTCTTATCTCTACAACACCATTTTGTTGTTGTGTTCCAGGTGCAGTGAGTTGTGATAGAATACCATGTTCTATCATATAGTCCTTGAATTCAGTATCAAGATATTCCCCTCCTCGATCAGATCGAAGACTCTTCACCGTCTTTCCTAATTGCTTTTCAGCTTCCGCTTGGAATTCTTTTAACTTTTCAAAAGTTTCAGATTTCCTATGTATTAGGTATATGTAACCATACCTTGAATAATCGTCAATAAATGTGACGAAATATTCGTAACCACCACGTGCTTGTACATTCATTGGACCACATACGTCTGAATGTATTAGCTTAAGTGGTTCCTTGGCCCTTTCGTCTTTTGTAGAGAAAGGCCTCTTAGTCATTTTACCTTCAAGACAAGATTCACAAACTGGTAGAAAACTAACTTTTAGCTCTTTTAAAGGACCTTCCTTTACCAGTCTGTTAATTCTGTCAAGGTTAACGTGACCTAATCTAAGGTGCCATAGGTATGTTTCATTATCAGAAGAAATCTTTTGCTTCTTGGGTTTTGGTTGTTCAACTTTGAACATTTCGGTATTGAGCAGTGATTTTTCATTGGGCCTTAAAGTGTAAAGCCTATTTTCCAAATGCGCAGAACAAATATTCAAATCATTTCTAGAAATATTAACATAATTATTATTAAAAGAAACATTAAACATTTGTTCAAATAACCTAAAAACAGAAATCAAATTTCTACGAAAACAAGGAATGTAATAAACATTGTCCAAAATTAAAAACTTATTTCTAAAATAAAGTTTAACAACTCCCACTGCTCTTGCCGAAACAACCTCTCCTGTTCCCACTCTCATCGTTTGTTCCCTGTCGACAAGCTCCCTTGAAGAACTAAGCATATGCAAAGAAGAACAAACATGGTTAGTTGCCCCTGAATCAATTATCCAAGGTGAAGTATCATCTTCAACTAAACAAGCTTCTGTAACGAGTAAATCTGATTTACCGTTGTTCTTCTTTTCTTTGAGCTTCTGAAGATACTTCTTGCAGTTTCTCTTCCAGTGCCCAACTACGCCGCAGTGGAAACATTTTCCTTTAGGCTTCTTTTGGTTTGAGCTCTTTTTGTTGTTGTTACTTTTGTTCTTCTTAGGTTGCCCTCGATTCTTAGACTTACCACTTCCTTCAGTCCCCTTCCTTTTCTTATTCTTTTGAGCAGAAGAGGAGGGTTGAGCTTCTGCAACATTTGCCTCAGCTTCTTTAGTCTTTTCTTTCGAAATAGACTCGAAGGTTTGAAGCTCATTAAGCAACTCAGTCATGTTATATTTCAGCTTGTTCATGAAACAGCTGCTTTTGAACTGAAGGAACGCAGGGGAGAGGGTTTCTAAAATCATCCCCACCTATGTGGATTCATCTGTCACAGCCCCATTGACCTCGGCCTCATGGAGATAGTTAACCATGTTGAGAACATGTTCTCTGACCGAAATCTCTGCCTTCATTTTGGCATTCATTACTTCCTTAACGGCTTCGTGGCGTGCCTTTTCAGAAGGTTTACCAAACATGTCTTGTAGAGACTGCATTATCTCATTAGCGGTCTTCATGCTTTCGTGCTTCATCTTAAGCACATTAGACATGCCAGCCAAAAGAAAACAGCGGGCCTTATTGTTCGCCTCGATCCAACGATCATATGCTTCCCGTACATTACGAGGAGCATTGGTAACAGGCTCTAGAGGACATTCCTCCGTTAGAACGAACTTGTAACTTTCGCAAATTAGTACAATGTTCATGTTACTCTTTCACTTGACAAAATTATCTCAGGTTAATTTTTTATTTGAGAGAATAGCAATGATTGGATTAGACATTGTTGCTGTAATAAATAAATAAAATAGCATAAATTAAAATGGTTGCATAAACATCATATATGTTTTGGAGTAGTAAACGTGATGCATATGAAAAACACACAAAAAATATTTTACTAATTCCACGATTATTCAATTTTAATAAATAAAGTATCGCTGTAGGGTAGGTCAAATTATTTATGAATTGAATTGAGACATTCTCAATTAATAAATATATTCAAAATATCTCATATTTTCTATATTTATTAATAACCGTTTATTTTGGTCAAGATATAATTAACAATTTAATTATGTCTTTATGAGTGTAACCTACTATTTTAGATTTTAACAACTTAACTCAAAATTACCGACGTAGGGTAGGTCAATTTTAAAATACATTATAAAATCTTATCTCAAGGAAGCCAACCTTGATATTGATTTAAATGGACACCCTCCGTAGGGAGGACGAAATCAAAGCGTCGTGAGGCGCCACCTAAATCTCATGGTGTTGTACTAATAGTGGAGACTGCAGGTTATATTGTCATATTACCTTCTCCCACTCATTATTTTATAAGATGTGTTTTATCTTATAAAACATCATATGTTTCATAATTCTAGTAGATAAAAACAATTTTTAATTACTAGATTATATTATGTATTAATAGAATCTCATTTTATTTACACTTAAATAAATTACCATATTTTTTAAAAATCTATATTTATTATGAATTGTCTAAGTTACCGAATATTAAACAATTTAAAATTAGATAACTTAAAATTAATGTGAATTTTATCAAGTCTTAACTATTAAAACTAAATTCACATTATTCGGTTGATTAATAAATTAAGATTCAATAAAACCAACCCAATTAATTTAGTCTCATTAAATTAACTCTAACACATATTGAATCATTTTATAAACTCTTTATAAAAAATAATATGCTAAGTGTATGCATGTCATGTTACAATAATTATAAGTGGGCACTTTCCTAGATGACATGTTATCACAATCATCATGAAAATAAACAATAGATTTTTGACCGGGTCCTTTTGGATAATTAAATTACAACCCATAAAAAATAAGAGAGAAAAAAAAAATTTATATGGGTCTTCTTTAATTTATACATAATTCCCTGCTCCAATTTTGCAGTCTTCATCAGGTGGTTTATTATGCTACAATCTGCTGGATTACCTTTGAAATTTGATAGGCCCAAAGTTCTCAACTGGGCCAAAAAAATCCAATGGACATCTTTTTCTTTATCGCTCTATATGTAGCAAGTGAAGGAGAGGAGAGAAGAAAAAAATAATAATAAGAAATTACAAAAAGCCTACACTCCTTTATGGGTTTACACAGATTGATCTAATCAAATTGAAAATAAAATTATTAATCCAAAAGGACCATATAATTAACGGCCAAAAATCCATTCATTAAAAAGGTTATCATGTTATTATGCATGAACATGTTATTACAATCATCATGAAAATAAACAATGGATTTTTGACCGGGTCCTTTTGGATAATTAAATTACAACCCATAAAAAATAAGAGAGAAAAAAAAAATTTATATGGGTCTTCTTTAATTTATACATAATTCCATGCTCCAATTTTGCAGTCTTCATCAGGTGGTTTATTGTGCTACAATCTGCTGGATTACCTTTGAAATTTGATAGGCCCAAAGTTCTCAACTGGGCCAAAAAAATCCAATGGACATCTTTTTCTTTATCGCTCCATGTGTAGCAAGTGAAGGAGAGGAGAGAAGAAAAAAAAATAATAAGAAATTACAAAAAACCTACACTCCTTTATGGGTTTCAACAGATTGATCTAATCAAATTGAAAATAAAATTATTAATCCAAAAGGACCATATAATTAACTACCAAAAATCCTTTCATTAAACAACTATTTATCACATGAATAAAAATTAACAAAGATGCAAAGTGCCCACAAACATACATAAAAAAACATGATATTATCAAAATAAAATCATGTTTAATTAAATTTATATATGCTATAACCCGCTCTGATGCCATTTGTTGGACTTAAAATATGAAACGCAGCGGAAGAAACGGATCATTGACAAACAAAAATTTTCTGAAAACTTTGTTCATCGGGAATATATATATAATTTTAATTATATAAAGCTTTAGGTAATTTTACAAACCTTTTTGAAGACTATCATGGTATCCTAGCTTTTTTCTTTGACACCACGATCTTCTAATCCAGGTCTCCACACCAATGGAAAGATGAGTGGGCGTCAAACTGTAAGAATGAATTTTCCTCACACTTTTCTGAATCTGCTATGTACTCAACACATGAGATAGCAGACCTTTTTTTCAAAGAAGAACTCTCAGTTTTTTTCTCTAAGTATTTTGAAAAATTATGTGAATAATACTCATGAGATAACTGTTATCTTTTCTTTTTATATCTGAGTCATTAGTAATTTTACTTTCCCTTTTCTTTTTCTTTTTCTTCTTTCCCAAATCACTACAAATTGATTTCTTTTATATATATATATATATATATATATATATATATATGTGAAACGTGAAAAGTTTCATGCTTCCTCTTTCTTTTTTCTTTTTTTTTTGTTTGATCGAATCACATGATTCGGTTATATATATATATATATATATATATAAATAAAGTAAAACGTGAAACTTGACAGTTTCACGTCCCTCTTTTTTTTAATATTATATTAATATATATATATTAATATATTATAAAATCTTATATATATAAAAAGATTTGGTTCAAAACCATATATATCTAAATTCAAAAATAAATCACATTTATTTAAGAATAGATTTAAAAAAAATAATCAATTAATTAATTAATTAACTAATGCTCAGTTAAATGTGATAACATTTATCACATTACATTATGTGTCACAGAGAACATTTTTCTGTGTCACATTAATAATTCAAGTGTGAAATAATTAATTCAAAATTCAATAATTTCAAATTAAATATGTATAATTCATTCTATGCAAAAATCCAACATAGTATTACAGAGGTGGTATTGGGGACTTATGGACCTATAACCCAAGCTCCAATAAATTTGACAATTAATTAAACTCTTTGATTAATGTGTTAAATTTATTAGTTTCAGTGTTACTCCACTAAAAACTTGAAATTGAACTCTTGAGATTATAGTAAAATTACTCAAAGAAAATTAGCTAGTAGTCCATTGATATAATCATTACATATAAGTCAGTCCTCCATAAATAGTTCATAATAAGAGCTAGGTTCAATTTCCGTTCACCTCTCTTATTACATCTTTATCCTTGAGTTCTAATAATTCTCTAATGAACAATTAATTCATAATCTTATTATGAATGAGCGCTCTACTGTTCAAACCTTGAATTATCACTCAAGAGAACTATTTTTTTAACTTCTATAGTGAAGGAATGGATTCTATATCTGTATAATATTATTCCCAGCCATTTATTACTTTATGTTTCCAAGATGCTAAGTTATAATCTGTGCTTAGACAAATCATACCATGCAAGTCAAAAAACATAATGTCATAAATAGGAGTCTAATAAATACTCATGATTAAGACTGTCAAATATATGATCATCATAGTGATAAATTTGAATACTCTATTTGTAACGGATGATTATTAAAGATTCATAATTTATCTGATCTAATCCTATATAATCTCATTATATAAAGTACCTCCAATCCAATGTCTCTAGATTAATAGTTCGGATAATGACTATTTCATTTTAGATGAGATTGGACCGTACTTGTAATTTTTAATTAAAGATCCCAAACTTTAATTAATTATTATGGACTATTTAGATTATTATCTATAAATTTTATCCCTAAGCAAATAACACTTATATGCTAAATTTATAGTCACATAAATAATTATGAAATTTTCTTGATGTTTATAAATGTATTCATAATACATATAATCAACTAAAATAATAATAAATGTCACTTTATTTATTTATTAACAATATGTACAATGTCATAGCATTTAGGGCATCAAACCTAACAGTTTTTAGGATCAATTTCATACTGAACTTATTTTATTCCCTTCAAATGAAACAATGTTATTGTAATGTGCTCTGAAAGTTAGTTACTTGGTTGTACTTTTGGTCTTTTAAATGTTAATCTAGATCAATATCCTCACCAAAACTTGGAATTGTATTTTGGTCGATTGTTAATTTTTCAAAATTTAAAAGAAATGATGCTACTGGGCTTTTATTCTGTGCAATATAATCTCTCATTTCTTCATTATCCGTTAATATTTTTTATGCAATGTTGAAATGACCTTCCTTTTTTAAAAGAGAGTTAAATTCTGTTGTGTCTGACGCTACTTAATAAACTTTGCTGCATAGGTAGGCATGAACTGATGTTGGGGAACACTTTTACAGCAGAAAAAGGACAGAAGCCTCCAAAAAACGAGGTTCCTTCTCAGGTTGATATATCTTCTTTTGGCTGTGTAATTTGTATTATATATGTATGTATGTATGTATTATCTATATGCATATGTTATGGGTGACGCTGAATAGGAATTCAATAGGAGAGTGGTGGAAGGTTTTCAAGTCACCCCACTTTGGCACCAAGGTTTCATTTGTGACGATGGCAGGTATAAATTTTTTTTTTTTTTTCCCCTCTTTACAACAGAATGTTTTGCTGTAACTATCTTGAACTTTGTCTGCTTAATCATGTTTTTGTGTTAATAAGCTCTTGATGACAGATCAAATTATGTGGATGTCGTGAAGACTGCTCGTTGGCAGTACAGTACCCGTCCAGTTTTTGGCTGGGGCGATGTTGGCTCCAAACAAAAGTCTACAGCAGGATGGCTTGCAGCTTTTCCTGTATTTGAACCCCATTGGCAAATATGCATGGCAGGCGGACTATCAACAGGCACATGCTTTTCTCCCTAGTCTCACCCAGTGATAATTCTTAACTTTACATGCTTGTTTTTAATATCTTTCATAAAATGGCAAGCTTTTAACACTTTACGATTACCAAGAGTGCATTCTTGTTGAGACAATTATCTGCCTTCTTATCCAAAATCTTGTGTGTTTATATTCTCTGTTTCATTTGCTTGCATATTGACAACATTCCCTCATGTTTCAAATTTCTATTTCAGGTTGGATAGAGTGGGATGGTGAAAGGTTTGAGTTTGAAAATGCTCCTTCCTATTCTGAAAAGAATTGGGGTGGAGCTTTTCCTAGAAAATGGTTTTGGGTGAGTTCTTATCCACCTATGGATACTTTAGCATGACAAAAATATAGAGGCTTTTTGTACATTTTAGGCATGTGAGCTTTACGTTTTCCCCCTCGTATTTCTATATTTTTTTCTCTTGCTGGAAAAAAGTTTTGCTATTATATTGGTATTTTGCAAAGTTGTGGCCACCGGCGGTGTTTCTTTCCTCTACCCACTAGGTAAGGTATTGCTGTGAACACAGGCCTATTGAAGAAGAGATATTGCCTGCTAGATGTTGAATACAATTACAAAAAATTTTCTAACGACGACCATTTTCTTAAGGACCTGATTAGACAATGTTTTTTAACAATTTATTGCTCAATTGTGAAGCCTCTTTATTAGGATATTTGGGGCTTGTTTGTTTTATGTATTCTTTGGACTCAGTAGACTCAAATTTGGATTTGAGTATCAAGAATTCTTTAGATACGTGTTTGTTTCCCCCAAAATCTAAATCCTTTGAATATCAAGAATCCAAGTTTTCAACGTTTTGATCCCCTTAAACTTTTGATACTCGAATATCTTTGTTATAGTAAAAGATGGAATTCTCTTTCCTATATTTGAGGGAAAAAAATTATAACTTCTTCATTTGATATCCAAATGAGATAATTCTTTTTTCATCGTGTTCCTAGTGAAGAGAGGAATAAATTAAGATCCATATTGCATATTTTTAAGGTTATTAATATTAAGATTTTATTAGATTTGTCAATAAATCAAAAAGTATTTTCACTACCTCTCTAAACACAAATTCCAATTTTATTCTATACTCAAATTAAAACTTAAATGCATATCTAAACATCAATTCAAATAACAATTCAAATCACTAACTCAAATCTTAATTCAAATCACATAACTCAAATCAAATCACTAATTCGAATCCATTTATCAAACGGACCTTAGTGTTTTATGGGTATGTCATCACTTATATACTGCACAAGCAATACTGCAGGTCCAGAGTAATGTTTTCGAAGGTGCCTCAGGAGAAGTTGCTCTAACTGCAGCTGGGGGAGTGAGGCAAATACCTGGGCTGACAGAGACTTTTGAATATGCTGCATTGGTGAAAATCCTCTACCAATCGTTTCCTACTTTTCCTAAAATAATTTTTATATCTTTTAGGCTTTTTAAGATAGTATTTACGGATGGTAAGCTGTTATTAAAGAGAAACGATGAACGGAAGGATACAAATGATAAGCCCTGTGAACCTGCCTTTTAGCGTGTGCGTGTGTGTGTGTTGTTCTTCTACTTAAGTGAGGTCAATGGTGTTGTGATCTCTCTTAAGAACTTTGTATTTAGGTTTATTTTCGTGAAAAATAAGGTGAAAAACCGTAGCTCTTTTGCATACTGATTTTTCTCATCACTGCTTCAATTATAATGTGCATTGAAAATTGTGGAGCAACTTTCCTGGAACGTGAGACCAATAGCATACTTAACAGAATAAGTAGTTTCATGTTTTCTAAGTTTGTTCATTAATTCTGATACATGGATACAGGTTGGAGTCCATTATGGTGGAAAATTTTATGAATTTGTGCCATGGAATGGTGTTGTTAGTTGGGAAATTGCTCCTTGGGGTTACTGGCATATGGCTGCAGAGAACAATATGCACATGGTACGGAATCTTGTTTAACTATAACCTCATGTAGGAGTAGATTTTACATCCTATAACTTCTAGCTTAAATAAAACGAACACACAAATTGGCTTGCATTCAAGATGGAAAAAAATGCCGAGGGAATAGAGAATGGGCCATCGGCTATGCAGATTGAATTTGCTCATGCCCCAATTCCTGATGTCATGAGCTCACTGCCCTTTGAACTGAAAGTGAAAACACTTTGAAAGTACTTGTCGAAGCAAAAGAGAACAAAAGGACTAATCTCAGTCGTACTACCCGTTGATGCAAGCAGTTTAGTAAATATTAATACAATTAAGTTAAAGCTTTTCATTGAAAGAGACTGAATAGGTAGCAGCAGTGTAATCACCAAAATAGTTTTTTGGTTTCTGAGCAGGTCGAATTGGAGGCAACAACTCAGGATTCGGGTACACCATTGCGTGCTCCAACGTTAGAAGCTGGACTTGCCCCAGCCTGTAGAGATACTGGTTTTGCTGTACTAAAATTGCAAATCTGGGAACGAAAATCTGACAGCAGTAAGGGGAAGGTGCATTCTTTCTCACACTTGAAATTTAAAATTATTTTTCCTATTCTATTGTTACCGTTATGATTACTAGCATTCTTGCTATCATAATTACTTATTATTGTTGGTTATTATTTTTATTAATAATTTGTTCTAACGTTC
This sequence comes from Artocarpus heterophyllus, assembly GCA_025403435.1. Classification (NCBI taxonomy): domain Eukaryota; kingdom Viridiplantae; phylum Streptophyta; class Magnoliopsida; order Rosales; family Moraceae; genus Artocarpus; species Artocarpus heterophyllus. The sequence continues at coordinate 8,158,313 of CM046346.1, read as the reverse complement.
TTCTTGCTGTTGACCCAATGTCATTGCTTTTATTTTTCGTTGTTGTTGTTGTCATCTTGATTTAGTTTTTGGACAAGTGAAGCGTCTTTTGACTAGTTGCTACAACAATACATATGCATATATATATATATTAAAGCATCTTATCTGCTTACTTTGTTTGAGCAAGTTCTTTTCTGGATACATAACTTCATCACACATTGCACACGTGGTAGTTAACTAGAAATGAGGAAGGTCCAAGCGGTGTATGAATTGGTGCCACTTGACAATGGGATCTAGCAGTGGACGACGGGATCTGGGCATGGAGGGGCTGGGGAAGAGGCGTGAGGGTATATGTTTTCATTTTTGTGAGAAGATGGTGGAGAGTTCATGAGCCAACCATGACGTTGTTTGGGAGAAGCCATTTTTGGGGGCCAAGCTAAGGTTCTGATTTGGGGGCTGCCCTTTTTGATCTGCAAGTGAGAGAGATTAAGAGGAAGAAGAAAGGCCAAGGTTTTTTGATATCCTTAATAGGTTGATGTCTTGGGGGTATTATTAGTCTTTTTGAAGCAAATTAAGGTCACATGATAAAAATTTGTACAAAATTGGATGTCCATTAGCAATTTTGATTCTTTAACTGAGAGTTTGGAGAGCTTTTTTCAGGAAAAGAAAAAAAGTTTATTGATCAAGCAGTCACCTGGTTAATAGTTTGGGGACCTATGGTGACAGTAACTCTGCACCAACACTTTTGAATCTGCATTAACACCTGTTATTGGAGAGAAATTATATGTCAAATAAAATTGTTTGCTTATGTTATGAACATCTTCAGAATTGATCTTATACGAGTCAGACAAATATGTTCATTTTTATAAAATGATATGTTCATTGTTAACGTGATACTTTATGTTCTTTTCTTTTTTTTTTTTTTTTTTTTTGGTGTCAAAATTTAGGTAGTGGAAATAATTCTCCCCTTTTTCCATCTAGTTTGTCCTCTTTTCTTCCAATGTCTGTGTTTGGCCCGTAAATTGGCTCTTTGGTGCCAGCCATATAGAGGACATCTTTTAGGAAATCTTGTAATGTTGTTAGTAACTATTCTACTTCCATGAAGTACACTTTGTTGTGATCATTTTTTAAGACAAGCTTTGATTTGGTTAACTATGTAGATCATATTGGACGTTACAAGTGACATGGCAGTGGCAGAGGTTGGAGGGGGACCATGGTTCAACACTTGGAAGGGAAAGACCGCTACACCAGAGGCGATGAGCCGAGCTCTTAATGTTCCCTTTGATGTGGAAGGGTTTTTCAATTTAGCTCCATTTTTCAAACCCCCAGGTTTATAGTTGTCCATTTGTACTACTCACAGATTATGTTGCTGAACCTTTTTTCTCTCAGTTTTACAGTTTCAAAACTTACTTTTATCTAGAACAAAGTAAAACTTGTCCCAATTTACCCGCTGTTTAAGTGGCTTAGAAGTTTTTTTTTAATTTATTTTTAAATAATTGAAATACCTTAGTTGTCCCTTGTCAAGGTTGATAGGTTGAAATTTGAATATTTAACGTCGTTAGCGATGTCAAATTTAACAAATTTTTAGTTGGATCCTATAGACCGACCATTCACAAAAATTTTAAAAATACGCAAAATTTTGAAAGTCTGGCATCGCGTCGAGTACACTCACCTTTAACCAAAAAAAAAAAAAAAACAAAAAAACCTTGTGGTTATAGTTTTGGTCAAATGGTAAAAATTCTTGGGTCTAAAATATGTATGTGTGTTTGAATTTGAGAAGAGGGGATTTGTGAAGTATGAATTTACTACTAGGAGTGTGTAACTATGATCCTTTGATCAAGTCAATTGATATCTATTTAAATCATGTACAACACTGGAACGGAACCATAAGTCAAGCGATCACTCTTTATAAGACATAATTCGAAGCTATAATATACTATCCATCCGATTAGTGTTTCAAAGCGCTACACTGACAAGTATGTGTGTGTCTACACTGACAAGTATGTGTGTGTCTACACATACACACGCATGTGTGTGTATGTATTTTCAGAATTTGTCGGAAGACAAATATTTGCTCTTGAAGATTCCACAGTCATATTATTGCTTTAACTATTTCTAAATCATACAACACAAATGAAACGGAACGATGCAAAAGGAGGAGAATATATACATATATATATATTTACTAAATATAGTCGACAACGTATATATAGCTAATTAATAATAATATACCAAAAAGTAAAGCTAGCAGATGATAGATAACATGGTCTACACTCAATATAATTATAGGCTATTTGAAAAAATAGTAATGTTGGTTTCAAAACTATAGCATATGAGAGCTTTATACTGTAGCTTTTTATTATAGTATATAAGAGTTTTACAATATTTACAGTTGTAACTAATAGTTAGAAGGAGAACAATGAATTTATTAGAAATCATTTCCGATAAATAACGGGCCAGATGTTAAAATGTAGATGGTGTGCATGGCAAAGCTGGCTACTTAAACTAAAATGCTTTAAAATCTAGGACGGCCACAACAAGGCTTGAATTAAAATGGAGCACCACGTGCTTCAAGGTATCGATGATGAATATTTTGTGCCGAGAATGAACAATTTCGTCTCTTGAGCGGCAATGCGACGCTGCAACTTTGTTGATGACGACGAGATCCATGGTGACCAAATCTAACTCGCCATTGTTCGAATGCTGCCACGAACCAGATTGAGCACCAAAGACAAGCCAGTAGTCGCGAGAAGAGAAAAAGAGAGGAGAAAAAAATTCTGGAAGCACATCAATAATATAATAATAGACACGCAAAATATCATAATAGAACATAAAATATCCCTTGTAGGAGATCGAAAATATTCAAATAGGATGAAAAATTCTTGAAGGATACGAAAAATATTTCCATAAAACATAAAACATAAATTAATAGGACATAAAATATACCTCACCAGATTTATGGCATAATAATTTTTTACATTTATAGTATAAATAAAAATGTCCTAAATAGTGGCATGAAAAATATGGTACATGCTAACACAATATAACACGTCACATTGTCTACAATGTCCATGTGTTTAATAAAAAGCGTATATTTGAGTGGTTTATTCATATTAAAACCATCTAAGTTAGTACCCATTGTTTCCAGGATGGTTTTCCCTGTCCGAAAGCCGATCAATCTGAAAACCAATCTTAATCCCTTCAATCGCCTCCAAGACCTCAGATTTCTCTCCCTCGCTCAAAGATTCCTTCAATTTTAGGATGCTCATGAGCCGTGCAGAGCTGAGAGGGGGAGAAACCAGTCGCTGAAGGTCGTCGTCGACCCAATCGACGGCCATGATGTCGTCGATGATCAGGAGGACTGATTCCTTGACCACGGCGACGTGGCTAGGGTGTGGAGAGTAGGAGGCGAGGTTGTCCTTGGACTTGATGTGAGTGAAATCGAAGGACGACGACCGCTTTCAGAGGAGCGGTTCGGTGGAGAGGTGCAGGACGGAGTTGAGCGAGGTCAGGCCATTGAGGCCGGCGCTCATGCCTTACACCTTAGATTGGTCGGCGTCGTCCTTGACCTTGAAGAGAACGACGTGCTAGATGGTTTGAGACGGCGACGACAACATGGTTATGTTGGTGGAGAAGCGGGGTGAAGAGCGAGAGTGGGATTTGAAGAGGAGAGAGAAGTTGGGGTTGAGGTTGGACGGGTGTTTGGGAGAAGAGAAACCGTGAGAAAATAGAATGCGAAAAGATGCGATCAGCGAGAGCGGTAACGGTTTTTAGCTTTTTTTTTTTTTTTTTTAATTTATTAATTTTTTAATGTACCGATAATAAATTTTAAATTTTATTGATAAATGATGTCCAACAATTTTTAATTATAAAACTTAACCATTTAATGGTTGAAATAGTTCTTCAAGAGCTAAAATAAAAGATTTGGTTAGTTTAATTAAATTAAAAAAAATTAAGATTAAAATAATACTTTTATTAAAATTTAAGATTAATGCGACAATTTATCTTGTATTTGAAAAAAAACAAAAAAAGATTCATGCCGTCCAAAATTGATTTTATTCATGCTGTCCAAAACACTATTTTTTTTAACCACTGTTTTGCGTTTAAAACCCTCACAAATCATTTTCGTGTTACTTCCTTTTTGTAATAAAGAAGCTAAAGTCATATATTGCATAATCCTCAAAACTATCGTCATTAATGAAAATAATCCAAAAATAATCTATTTATGACAAGTTAGAAGCTATAGATGATATTTTTCTAAAAAAAGATAACATTATAGAAAAAGAAAAAGATTTTTCGCACAGAAAATACACGTCTTTAAATAATTAGATCTGACATATATAGTTACTGATAAATCATTATAATTATTATTTTAGACTTTAGTTTAAATTTGACACAGGACCAATTCAACATATGTAATTTTTTTATTTGTTGAAATATAACTTATAATGTCATACTTATTAGACTATATTTATTAAGTATTATATGTAAACGAATTAAAAGCTATATGAAGCTATAAATAAAATTACAATTACGAACAAAAAAAGTTACAAATTTTGGAGTGATTCAGAGCCAGACTTACCTATTAAAAAATTATCCAAAAAAAATTTAAAAAATACATTAAAAAAATAAAATCCAATTTACTATAATATAAATTTTTTACGTACTATGTTTCAATTTCTTAAACATAGTCTAAATAGAAGCATAGATAACACTTTAAAAATAAACAAAAAAAAAAAAGATAAATTTTATTTTGAAAACATGGGCAAATTCGCAAACACGAGGGTCTCAACTTTTTCCCGGTCTTTGGTTGGGTGTGAGGTGGGCTCTTCTCATTTCATCATCATCTCGCAGGCTTCCGCTTTAGCTATAGCCCTGCTCCGCTCGCTGGCGGCAAACCAATCGCCAACCACATCTCCATCCTCACTCTCACCACGCATCCATTCGCCCCCATTTCACTTTTGCAATTACGTTAGGGTTTACTGAGAGAGACACAGAAAGGTCAAGGTTCCTCAAACCAACTTTCTAGAATTTCCCCCAATCCCTCAAAATCGCCCCCAATTTCAACACTTTCAATTCTCAATCGGCTCATCATAGGTACAGCAGATTCGTTAAGCCCTTCCCAATTTTGTGCCTCGATACGCGCTTCCTAATTGCTTTCGCCCTCGGTTCTGCTCTTAACCTCCCGAAAGTTTGACGATAAGAGCTTCCAAGATCGTTCCGAATTCCAACTCGTGTCTTAATTGCTTATTTCTGATCAAGTCGGAACCTTAGTCTTGGTTTTCGGTGGTTTTTTTTTTCTTTCTGATTTTTCTCATGGAGAGGATCGTTGGAGGAAAGTACAAGCTGGGTCGGAAGATCGGAAGCGGTTCCTTCGGCGAAATATATCTTGGTACGTGAATTTGATCGATTTTTGTTTCTCTTTTAGCTCCAATTATCGATTTTTCGTAGCTGATTTGTCCCTCCTTTTTGTTCCTTCAGCAACCCATGTCGACACACGCGAGATCGTCGCCGTCAAGATTGTGAGTCTTCGTCATTTTCATGGCTGTTAATTTTTCTATCTTTTTTGGATTGAGAATTGATTGTAATTCTCTCTCTCTTTTTTACAGGAGAATAACAAAACAAAACATCCACAACTTCTGTATGAGGCCAAGGTGTATAACATTCTTAAGCATGGAAGTAAGTATCCACCTTTTGTTCTGAAGCTAAATGCTTAACTTAAGCAAAGCTTTTGCTTTGAATCCTATGGTGGTGGGCATATGGTTTCTTAATTTTGTGAACCTTTCAGCTGGTGTTGCGAACATAAGATGGTCTGGAGTAGACGCAGATGACAATGTCCTTGTCGTTGATCTTCTAGGACCTAGCCTTGAAGACCTGCTTGTGTACTGTGAGAGGAAGTTTTCGCTGAAAACTGTTCTAATGTTGGCTGATCAGATGGTAATTGTTAATCTATTTGATGACTTTTGCTTATGTTTTTGGGAAATAGAAGAAGATAAAACCAAAGTTCTAGCTTTTGAATCCACTTATGAAAACTGAATTATGCATGAGTTCCATGAGACTTGAAAGTGGTATTTTTTCACCTTTTAAAAGGGATGAAACTGTTCTTGCGCAATTTCTGTGCAAAAGCCCAAAGTTGCTATTGAAAGCCAAAGAAGTTTTATAAATAAAGGCTTTGCCTGGAGTGAGAGTTAAGCTCACCTTCCCCCTCTCTCAATTTGGTCTAAGTTGTATGCGGTGTGGTAATTGTGTATTTTGTATAATTCAATTTTGTATCTTGGACTGAATTGCAGATTGCAAGAATACAGTATCTGCATTCCCAAGGATTCTTGCATCGAGACATCAAACCGGATAACTTTCTCATGGGTCTTGGCAGAAAAGCAAATCAGGTAAATGTTCATTTGAATGTGTCTTTGTGAACCCTCAACTTGGAGGGCTAATGTGTTCATTTTCCCCTCTAATGCGGATTATTTTTTCAAATTAAATTCCATCGTAACCTGCAGAGACTCTTGTTTTCTATATGATAACTGTTCTTTTCTTTTGGTTTTGTTGATTGTTATTTTTTGAGCATATGTTTAGGTTTACATTATTGATTTCGGGCTTGCAAAAAGATACCGGGATTCTACGACACACAGACATATTCCTTACAGGTAATATTTTATCACCAGGTTGCGATTAAAAGCCGGTAATGTTTCTGTCTCACATTTTCTAAAAACCATTTTCTGGGGAGACTGTTATTTGTATTGCATCTATATTAGTTCTATTAATTTTGAGTTCCTACTAGTTCTGGTTGCTGTTGTCTGAAACTTTTTCCCCCTCCTCTTACTAAACTCATACAGAGAGAACAAAAACTTAACTGGAACTGCACGATATGCGAGTTGCAATACTCATTTGGGAATTGGTAAGCGGACATGCTTTACTTTTTTTTTTTTTGTTCTTTTAAATTTTGTTCTGAATGCTGGATAGAACTCTATATATCAATTTCTTTTGTTTTACTTATCAGAGCAAAGTCGTCGCGATGATTTGGAGTCACTTGGCTATGTTCTTCTATACTTTTTGAGAGGAAGGTATTCATCTATGTCGATTGCTATGGTTACTACTATTTTTATATTCGTAATGTTGGTCTTTTGGTGCAGAATAAGTTTTGTTGAGTGCTTTTTGGCACGTGTGGTTTTAAGGGTCCATGGGATTGGATAGTTCGGTCTATCTATGTTGTTTTCTCTGACTGATTGTTTTTGTTTCTGCATTTAGCCTTCCTTGGCAAGGTCTTAAAGCTGCCACAAAAAAGCAAAAATATGACAAAATTCGTGAGAAGAAAGTAGCAACTCCCATTGAGGTATATTTTAATTTGGTTAATTTTCTTTTGCATACGTGGCTCAAGTATGAAATCTATATTGAATCCAATTAGGTTGGCTCTTGGAACCTTTTCGTTTTGAAATTGATCGTTGTTGTTTTATGAAACCCTTTTTTTGGAAGCTCTTGAGTCTTGACAATAAGCATGTGTTTGTAGTTCAATACTGTTGTCAGTTCTTATTCTTCTTAGTTGATTACTGCATCAATAAAAGAAGTGTTCCTTTAAAAAAGAAAGTACTAGACTAGTAAAGCAACCTGAATCAATTTAAATTGCAAGAAGTGTTAACAGAAAAAATTCAGCATGCAGTTTGTGTTTTTGGAAGTTTCTTCTTATTATTTCTTTTCTATCAAAAGAAATAAAGCTTGTCTAAAGGCTATGTAGAAATTTAGAGGATAATATCTAGAAGCATCTTGGAGAGCCATTGTGTTTACAAATATAAAATTGTTTATACTTCATCCCATGGTTTAAACTGGCGTTTGAGGCCTACACCTTGAGGTGCGCCTTAGTATGAGGTGCTCACTTTGCATTTTAAAGCTTACGCCTTGAATTGTCTGAGTGAGGCTTATGTTTTTTTTCATTGAGGTGTACAAGGCTTATGAGGCGATAGCCTAATATTGAAGCTCATTTTGGGCCGGTTTTCAACCCAGCTTCTCTTCTAAAGAAAGTCAGCCCGATACTAAAATTATGCTTTAATCTCATAGCTGATAGGTTTTGAAACCCTAACTCCCATCTTCATCGACACTTCTTCATCAACCCCCATCTTCATCATCGACACTTTCTTCGTCATCAACCCCTGCAACTTTTGAGCCCACTCCCCTTTGAGCAGCAACCGATGACTAGAGCGACAACCCACTGGCGGCAACTACCTCCAGATTCCTACCTCCTCAGCCATCACTACTTAGGTTTTTTATTTTGTACTGTAGGCTGGTTTTTTTTCCTTCTTATAGCTACTATAATAATATATTGTATAGAGGTAGGTGTTAGACAAAAGTTGTAATGTTATATAAAATGAAAGTTATATAAAGGGAGCAGCATCTGTTTTTTATTCATTATGTATAGTTATTTTGTTTTCTCAAAAAAAAAAATAAAATTGTGTGCTATAAAAGCCATATAACTATATAAGAAGAACAGTAGCATATATATTATATTATATTATATTATATTATATGTGTTTTATGCACTTTCTTATTGTATGTTTTATGGTTTTATGATGAACTAAGAGCGTGTTTTATGGCATGTTATGAATTTTATTCAATTTTATGATTATTATTTTTATTTTTTATTTTTTACATTCGAGGCTTACGCCTCGATTAAACAAAACGCCTCGGTTTCTGTTTTTGACTTTTAAAACCTCGCTTCATCCTTATTATATAGCTTTTACCATTCAAATCACAATCTCCCTATAACTAACACTATGCTGTTCACAGGTCCTATGCAAGTCACAACCTGTGGAGTTTGCATCATACTTCCATTATTGTCGCTCATTAACCTTTGACCAACGACCTGATTATGATTTCTTGAAACGCTTGTTTCGAGACTTATTTACTCGGGAAGGTATTGATACTATCTATTTATGTACGTTGTAGGAATAGATCTCATCATAGAAGTTGATGTCTTTTTGTATGATATGCGACTTTTCTTTCATCTGTTATAGTTGATGTCTGTTATTGGCTTGAAAACTTCTTTGTCTATGAAGCTATGTATGTTGGTTACCAATTCTTTTACACAACTAATTGGACTTACTATAGGAGAATTTATAATAGCTAATTACATCATCAAAAAATTTATTATACATGATGAATTTATAATAGATGTAAAACTTTGTGAATGAATTCGTAATGATACGTAATCCACAGAAGAGAGAGTCTAGTTGTTGGTGGAAATCGTTTCCTCGATGAAATTAAGTTCTAGATGGAGGGGCATTTTGTTCAGTAGTAGCACTTAGGACTCTTGATTCCTTGTAAAGTATCTGTTCATCTAAACATTGGTGGTTTTGAATTCAGATAATCTTGTTTGTTTCTTAATTTATTTTTGCTCACCTAACTTTGTCATTTTTGCTATTTGCTACTTGTTTTTTTCCAATACAGTCCTGTTACTTGTTATGATTTACTTTTTCTTTCATGTTTGACAGGATATGAGTTTGATTATGTGTTTGACTGGACAATTATGAAGTACCAACAAGCAGCGCAACAAGCAAGAGTGCAGGCTCAGGTGACTGTTAGTATTTGCCATGACCTTTCTTCTTTTGTCTATTTGCAATAGCCAATCGACCACTTGGAAAACTTGTGTACAGGATCATGTTTTGTTTTTCCAGCTAAAAGTTATTCTGGTACTTATGTGTTAATTGTTATTGCTTCAGGATTGCCTTTAGATAACCCAAAAAATTAATTGCATTTTTTGGACGTTATCATATTCAACTCAACAAACCTTTCTTTCCCTCTTAGCAGCCTGTTGGAGTAAGCAGCGGTCAAGCACAGCCAATGGCTGTAAGCAAGCATAAAGGTACGATCGAGTCATTAATTCCCTTGTCTGAGCTGATTTTGATATTTCTACTTGGCGTTCCCATTTTGAATGATGAAAATAGTTTTATACATCCTTCCTCCAGTTTTGATGTTTATGGTCCCTATGCTTCAATTTTTATGGTTTGCATGAATCATTCACATGACATGAAATGTTTTGCCATGTTTTAGAAGATTTAAGTTTGCAATCTCTTTGTTACTTGCGAATCAACATTATCTCTAATCAGAAATACGTTTGTTTATAAAAAAAAGTTGTAAAATGATATGTGGTGTTTGGGAACACGGTTGGGACTGTATTTTGTAGTTTTGGCTGCAATTTTTGGTTTAAATTTGCTGAGAGAACATTTTGTAGTTCCAACTCTCTTTCCAAACGCCATTGAGCATCACCTTGCAGAAGACGGACAAGTTTGTAAAATCTTGATCTGTTCTTCTTGTATCTTATGGGTCAAGCTGTGATTGTTTCTGGTCCTCTGATTTAACTTTTAAGGACCAATCTGATACGTTTTTTATTCTGTTAATAGGTTTTATGTAATTCTGTTACAACTTTTTGAAAATATTGTTATCGTATGTTGATTAATGATGTATTTCAGTACTTGATAATGCTTCCTATTTTGTTGGGGTTGCACGTTGCAGAACCTAGAAGCTCAAGTAATATTGCAAATCCAGATGTTCATGCCCATTTTAGATTATCAACAACCCGGATCTCAAGTGCTGAAACAATGGCTAAAAATGTAAGTAACCTTGTTATGCAATGTGTCCTGGTTCATTTGCCTCTTTAGTTTGTTTCCATGTCATCAAATGGCTATATATGCATGAAAAGTATCCCATGCGTCTTGCGGATGGTGCATTAAGCCCTATTTTTCATATGGTTATAAGTTATTACTTGCCCATCTCTCACTCTCTCTCTCTCTCTCTCTCTATCTCTCTCATTACTGCAGAGGGAATAATTGATATTAAAGATTTTCTCCTCTTCTAGTTTAGCAAAATAAATTAAAAGAAAAAAGAAAAATCACGGGCTTTTTTATGTATTTGTAAGGAGGAAATGGGGTTGATTGGGGGTGGCGTGTATTTTCTCCTATGGCCTCATCCACCTATCACATTTTATTATTGTTATTCTTTCAAAAGGAAAGAGGGTAAGGAAACAAGCTTGTTGGTACCTGTTGGGTTTAACCTTACACTGCCAAGGATTACCTTAGGAGTTTGAGTAGTCCTGTATGGTAAAAGTAGATTTTTTTTAATGGAAAAGTAGTTTTTCATTTGCTGCTTGCAGTTAGTTATTCTTCGCTTGTGTGCTATTGCATCAGGCTGTGAGCAATGTGCCAGTTTCTTCCACTTTGCCTGGTGCCAGAAGAAATTTTTCTTTTCCCGAGGAGCCATCGGAAAAGGCAAACTTGGGTCGTGCATATGGGAACAAAGATGTAGCTTCAAGTAGCTGGTTATCACCATTAAACAGAATATCTTCAGCAAAGTAATAGGTATTCAGTTTATCACTTATTTAGTAATGATTTTTATCTTCAGCAAGTTGTTGCTGCCTTCTGAGCGTTCTAATGCTTTTCCAGCTACAGGTGTGAAGTGGTGTGCTCATCAGTTTGATTGCTTATTCTTCCAACAGAAGATGGCAATGGTGGATGGTGCCTGGCAAAGTAAGAAGCCTATCGAGTGGTGCCTGCCGTAGTGAGGAAAAAATTATGTTGCTTGGACTTGCCCTGTCGGCATGTCGAGGATTTCTGCAACATTAAATGGAAAAAATGACAAAACCAAAGTTCATATTGTGTTGGATGATGTGTAAAGTGTCTTCCCTCCAGCACTCTGTTGTTTGTAGAGCATAAGGTTTCTTTGCTGTTATTCGGTTGTTTTGACCATGTATTTCATTCAATTCAGGATTGAGTTGGTTTCTGTTCTAATTGCTGTATCTTTTTTGGATCAAAGCCTTGGATGTTCATCTGGATCAGTTTGAACCCAGGTACCCATTCTGGTACTTCCGAGTTCTCATGAATAAAGTAAACCTTTTGTTTCAGGTACTTTATTATCTTGCTAATTTTTCTCATGAAGTGTTGTTGTTAGTTTTTTGCCCTGTGGAAGGCCCTGCATTTAACTTTACAAATGAAATGCTCATTTACATTCCTCTTTTTTTGTTTGTTTCAGATATTGATATGAGAAAGGAAGGTTTCTTTATGCGAGATAAATGGGAGACCTTCATCGGAACGTTGATGTCAAATGGAGAATCTTTTTCGTGTTTTTTGTATTTCTTTCTTATATTTTGTTTGATAAAAGTTTTTCCATCTTTTGTTCTCTTTGGTCATTCACCAATTTTCAATTAGAGTACGGTTGGCTGGGAAAAGGTTTTTCTTTTTTGTACTCTTATTTTGTGTGCCAAGAAAAAATAATCTACAATTCCTAAAAACGCAATAGATGTTAGGTTTGCCCATCATTTGACTAACAGTAGATTAGAATCATATTGGTGCTCTCGAGCTTTCACAGAACTTGTGTACACATCTCTTTTAAGTTGTCTTGGTGCTGTCAATCCCTTTAGGCTTTAGCTTTTCATTGGGGATATACCCTGCTTTAACTCAAGTCAGCACTGTCGGGTCATTTTATTCTATTCATTTTAGTCATCGTAGTTATTATTAGTTTTGTTTAAAAGAAAGTGAAAAAGTGAAAGAGAGAACCTGTAATACTACTCTAGAAATCGGGTGATAAAAAAAAAGAGAGGGAAAAGAAAAAGCCTGTAATACTACTCTAGAAATCCGGTGGTAAAAAAATGAGGGGAAAAAGAAAAGCCTGCTATGCTACTCTGGAGATCTGGTGGTGCACTCCCATTGTCGAAGGAAGAAAATTTTTGTGGCAGCTGTATACAAAGTTTGAAAATCAACATTCACTTGATATTTTTATGGAACTTTTTGTATTTTGAGAGTATTAATATGAAAATAAGGGTGTTATATCTTTTTCGTAGAAGATCTCGGTGTCTATAAAAATATCTACAAATACCGATATTTTGATTTGTAAAAACTATAGTGCTTTCTGTGTTTTATTTTCAATTTTTTATTCTACTTTTGATATGTCATGAAATTCATGTCTTTTTTATTTACTGTTTAATATAATCTTTTATAAATTTACTTTTCTATGTTGCAGGATTCATGTTTTTTATTTTATTAGCTTTTTGCATGTAATTTATAGTTTTTTAAATTATGATGAATTTTATACAATCAGATAGCCAAATTAGTGAGATAATAAATCTGAAGGAGAATTGGAGAAATTGAGAACTTGATATTGTTTCTTACTTCTTATCAACTTTACTTCTCAGCAATTTTGTTAACTTACAATTTGCTATACATGGAGAGAGTAGGTAGGGATCTAAGAGATATGCATGCATGTTTAGAATTAGATAAGAAATTATCCAAACATCTTGTCTTGGTATTAATATTGTTTAAAGCAAGAAGGTATTCAAAATACTTTTGAATCTTGTAGAAGCTCCTTATGGTATAAATGTTTTCTTATCAAGTACGAAATTATGCATGTGAAGTACTTGTGTGATGTTAACTTTTAACTATTTTATTCAATATGAGATCATATGCTTATCATATGTATTATTATGATCACTTCTTGCTATTTATGTTTGTCACATACTTAATATTTTAGTTGAGAGTTTCATCTAAATTATGTATTATTAACAATTTTAGAGTATCTCAAAGTCTCATTAAAAAATAAATGTTTTAAGATGATTTTTTAATATTTTACGTTAATTTTTATTAATATCAATATTTTTGTATATATTGTCATAAAATCTATATACTAATATTTCTATGAATATCAATATTATAGCATCAATAGATTTTCTTAAACAACTCAGGTGCTTCTGAAAAAAAAAAAAAAAAAAGGTCTTTAAGTAGTGTTTCAAGAAAATGTAAATGGTAAAGGAAGTTGCTTTATATGCCTCTGTAAATATTGTCGGAAGTACATTTTGCTCTGCTTTGGAGCTGGCCCTTGTCTTTCTAGTGGTATTTCAGGGGTCCTTTCAAAGTAACAAGGTAGTAGACAAAGTCAGAAGAAAAACAATAGATTAATGTTGAAGGGTTTATCATGACACAGTGATCATAATTGCACGAGCTTAATTATTGAGGGCTACTCATGAGCTCAATCTTAACGAGTGTAGGGCCTTGAGTTGCAAGTATCCACCTCGTGAAGCTCAGAAGTTGATGATGAATATTTGCTATTATTAAGATTTGGTATACAAAAATGTAGGGATTGTGGGGCCTTGGAATATTGGTTAGTGCGCCATAAGCACGCACTTAATGACATGATCACGCCTTGAGAAATGATGAAGAGGCTATGCCACACGGGTACCTTATGTTTGGTGGGATATTGTTGATGTCATATAATGATAGAATTATTGCATGCAATAAAAGTGGCTAAAAAAAAATGTAAGAACAAAAAAGCTTCTTAAATTATGGTTTTGTTTCTGATAGGATTTAGGAGGAATTTCCTTCGAAGGGGAAAAAAATCAAGTGCATTTAGATAGGGAAGCATGAAATCTCACCCCTTAAAGAATCTATAGGAATCCATTAATTGAAGAACCAGAGTAGTATGGATCCGGTGTGTTCAATAATGATAATAATAATGATTACTTAATTAAGCAAATTATATAAATAAAAACCAACTAGGTTACTTTAAGTAATTGGGTAACTCTGGTAAAGCAAACCTGCATCATTTTCATGTTCTGTAACTAGTTTTGGGGGGTCTGGGCCTGTGGGTTAGTGAGTTTGAGCCAAAAAACAACAGTTTGGAATTCCCGCCTTTTAGAAATTAGCATGTTGTTGTGCATTTCTAATCACCATGCTAATACACGGCACTGCAGACACTTTATTTTTAAAAATACTAAACATACGATCGCCAGTTGCATAAGTGAGATCATATTAAAATTGTCACATGATATTGTAAGACTCATTTAGTTTCACTTTTAAAAGTGTAAGGCTTTGTTTAAGAAGCAAGTTGAAACTTTAAGTTCTTAGCTTGTTACAGTGTAAGACTCTCATATGTTGCAACAGTTCATTATAGTGTAAAGCTCTCACATGCTACTGTATTTAAGTTTTAACTTCAAATTCTAACTTACTTTCCAAACTCTAACCTACTTTCCAAACCAAGTGTAAGTCAATTTGGATATATTCCAATATATACACTGATGCATATCCAACGTTGATGCATAGCACTTTTCTTTACCTTCTACCGTATACAAATAAGCCTCATTTGCAATTGTTTTGTCCTTCCTGGTCCTCTAGGCAAGCATAATTGCATAAAATTTGTTTGGTTGGATTAATCCAAAGGGCACTATAACGGACCCTCAGTTTTCACTTTAGACACATTAGTGATAATGGTGACAAAAGAACCCTAGCAATGATGAATTCGGCCGCATAAAAAAATTCTTTAGTTAGCTCTTTAAGTATAAAGCACCAAAGAGTGGAAAAGAAAAGGAAGAATGTAAGGTGGGGGCAGAAGATGATTGACCTTTAATGGGGTCCTCATATTTTAGTATATACTACAATTTGTAACATTTCCTCTTTTCTCAAATGAATAAAAAAAATGCAATTCACTTTAACTTATATTCCATTTCAAATATCTCACTGTGCATTTACTCTACTTCATCATATTCTTCTCTGCCCTTCTCACTACTTTAGCATAACATGCTCTTTACCACACTCTCCAAAGACTGAGTGATCGTTAGTTTTTAGGCTTGAAAAGTAAAGCATTCCTTTTTCTTAGCTCTTGAAAGTAGAGATTAGATTCCACAGTCTGGCTTGGGGGAATAATGGAAGGTACTTGTATAAAAATGCAAAGACCAAGCAAAGCTCTTCACTCATTGTAAAGCTCATTTTTAATGAGAAAATAGTGCTTGTTCTTATTATTTATACATTTTGTGACAGTGAGTTCTTGTGCTCCCAAATGCTCCTCATTGCATAGGCTGGAGAACATAGATGAAAATAGTCCTGCAATTTGGGAAGCTATCTCTTGCGCGCCGCCGGAGACGCCAACCGAATCCATGGAGTTTCTAGCAAGATCATGGAGTGTTTCTGCCATGGAGCTCTCCCAAGCCCTTTCAAATTCACACGTTGGTTCTCAAAATCTTCCTGTGCAGTCAACAGTGTCTTCCGAGGGCTCTGAAGTGCATGACACAAGTTCCACAACTTTGAAGGAATCTGTAAGATTTAGCTTAGCAAAGAATGAGAATCTAAGCTCATTGTTAGAAGAATATATTGTGTGTCACTGAACTAATTATCAACACGCCATTCAATACAGTACAGTTCTCTTTAACAGATACCATGAAACTAGAAGCGACTGTTTCCTAAAATTAACAATTAAAATTAAAATTAAAAAGAGGGACACTGTTAGATATTCTTAAAGAGGCATTTATGTGTTTGCTTGTCTTGCTATTTCTTTTAGTATCTTTTGTTGAATATGATTGAATTGTTACTTGTAACAGATACTTCAGCAGTTACCTGGTGAGACTAGTCCTCCAATTTCCCCAAGAGGCAGTGATGAAATGAAGGCAACTATTTACTCTCTCTCTCTCTCTCTCTCTGCCATTAGTGGTCCAGAAATCTCCTCTGTTTCTCCAAATCATCATTTTTAATTTTTTTTTATGTCCCAAAAAATCCAAAAAAGGAGGGAAATTTCGTTAGGATATACAAAGGAACATCAACAGAGGTTTCCGCCTTTGCCATCATCATTACATATTTGCATGCAGTTTTTGTTTTGTTTTCTTCCCTTTACCAAAAATAAAAAAAAGAAAAAAAGAAAGAAAAGAAAAAAGAAAACTCACTTAGGAATGACTTCAAAGAAGTCAATAATTAATTCTCTTAGAAGGTTGACCACGTTGTGGCCCAAGATATGGTTTGGACGCATATGTGAAACTTGTCGTTATTTTGTCCTGGATGAACGGCCATCTAGTTTTGTTATATAATTTATTTAAAAATAAAGCCTGGATTTCAGCCCTATTTTCCGTGCAGGAGTTATTTTTACTTCATCAAGCACTAAATCCAGAGTTTCTTTCAAGTCAACAGCTCCTCAAAAATGGGGTAAATCTCAATACTATTTACAATAAGATCAATACTTTTTTAAGTACTGTTATTACCATCTATTTTTCACCACCATGATCACTACTCTGCAGCTATACAAGAGCATACTGAGGAGAAAAACATTGGGGAGGTGGTTAAAAGATCAGAAGGAGAGGAAGAAGCAGGAAATCAGAACACAGAATGCCCAGTTGCACGCAGCAGTATCTGTGGCAGGGGTTGCCGCGGCTGTCGCTGCACTTGCAGCCTCGGCAGTATTGCCTGAAACATCAGCTGCACAGCAAAAACCGCCAAAAACATCCGCCGCACTGGCATCCGCGGCAGGTCTAGTAGCGTCCCATTGCATTGAGATTGCAGAGGAAATGGGAGCTGATCATGATCAAATCTTTGCGGTGGTTAACTCGGCGGTTAATGCAAGGACTAATGGTGATATTATGACCCTAACAGCAGCTGCAGCCACAGGTATGAGAGACTTCTTCAAGTGCTTCTCAAATTTCAATAATATTTTGTCAAGGGCTCGTGTTTGAATTCAAACCTTTTTTCTACAATGTTGTCTCTAATACAAAATTAAAATTTCTATTTAAATTCTGTTCAAACCCATAAGCCAAATGGGCCTCAGGAATCTCGACCAAATAGAACAGACATGGCAACCTCACAAAAATATTTGAAATGCTAATATACAAACCAAGTTAGTAAGTCCAAAAAAACTTACCTAAAATCTAGTTTCACAAATCATAAAAATAAATTGATAAAATAAAGAGCAATCGTTATATAGCTTCTTGCAGAAAATACGAAAGTGTTGCATGTGTATGTTACAGCCTTAAGAGGAGCTGCGATTCTAAGGACAAGGCTGCAGAAAGGGTATGGAACTACAGCATTTACACTGGCTGATGAAAAAGGTGAAGGCAATGAATCAAAAATTCTTGCAGCTTTGAATTTTGTTTCCAAAGGAGGAGAAATTCTCAAACGCACAAGGAAAGGTACAATAATAAAAGAAGTTGGCATGCAATTCTCTTTTCTGTTAATATGATGTTAGTGTACAGTTCAGTGTTACATTAAGCTAACCCCATGAGTGAATTCGTATGATTACAGGAGCTCTCCACTGGAAGCAAGTTTCTTTCAGCATTAACTCAAACTGGCAGGTAAAAAAAAACCAAAAAAAAAAAATCTTAGCTTCTTTTAAAAAAAAAAAAAAGAGAGGAAGGAGATGATCATTTTCAAGTTATTCAGGCCTTGTTTGGCAAAACTTTTCTTTTATTCAAACTGAACTGAAGTTTGGAGAGATTCTCAAAAAATGGCTTTGGAAAATCTTTCCCAAAGTATATGTTAAACAAAAAAAAAAAAAAAAAAGGAGAAACAAAAGGTGGCTACTGTTACTATGCAAGGTCTAAATGTTAAAAAGATTTTGAAAAGGAATGAACTGAGGAATCTTCAGGTTTAGATGCAACTCATGTTGCATAATTACAAATAAGTAATGGGTTTTTGACCCTTTTCTCCCAATTCATCTGGTTAGCAATCATATCAAATAACTGTTTGATACGAAATTGGAAACAGGTTGTAGCCAAAATGAAAAGCAAGTACATGGCTGGAACATTTACAAAAAAGAAGAAATGTAAGCAAGTACTCACACCCAGAAGAATCTATTCTTTTTGTCTCTTTGCCCCAGTCAGCTGTTCTAAGCCGTATTTTCATTGCAGGTGTGGTCACTGATGTCCGCTGTGACATCCCAGCATGGCCTGGAAGGGAAAAGGACACCGGCAGTGAATCGAAGGCGTATTTTGGAATAAAGACAGCTGACAGAATTATAGAGTTTGAGTGCAGAAGTAAAGAAGACAAACTAATGTGGACTGAGGGAATTCAGCATTTGTTGAATTGTCATGCTAATGTAACATTTGTTTAAATCTTGCAACTCGGCATAACGATTCCCAATTTCCCACGACCTTTCAAAAAAATAAACTTGCAATGCATAATACTAGGTCTGCATTACAACTCTTACTGGCCTTTTCCTTTTCTTTTTTTTTCCTCTAAATCAACTTTTACAACCATGTACAGAATGATCTATGTGTAAGTCCAGATGAGGTATGTTCTTTGATGGTGTGCCTCTGGAGAAACGGGCTTAAACAGTAAGCTAAAGACTGCAAAAAATTGCAATGAATCTCATGAAATTCAATGTAGAGATTTGGAAGCTGGAGGTTTGATGGTTTGGTCACTCTAGCTCCTTCAGAAAATCAATATTATCAACAAAGACCTGCGGAAGGGACAAAAACTAAAATAATAATAATAATAATAATAAAATCATGTAGATTGGTAGTGCGAATAAGATCTGTTAATTTTCCACAAAAATTTCAAAATTAAAAAGATCTTAGCAACTTTCAAGAAGTGTCTATATTGGCGAAAATCGTGGACTAAAGATTTCTAATAGCTCTAAAAAAATTTGCTTTTCTGCAAACAAGCACCCTTTGATTTGCTATACAGGCTCCATAGGAGGAGTTTTCCTTCCTTAGTTAAACGAGTTTGAGATCTAATATATACGTCTTAAAGCTATGAGCACAAAAACGCCATTAGAAGCAAAAATCCAAGAGAGGATTTCTGGTAAGCAAACAATAGAAGACATGATGATAAAAGCCGCGACTCAGTGTAACATAGGATTATAGAACAAGGGGTCAAACAGTTTTCCAGCCATCAGGGTCCAAAGAAGCAGTAATCTGTGTTAATACCCGGGAATGGGCCAGGTTCACGAATAATCGTTCCTCCACATAGTTTGATTGCTTCTGCTGTCTTATAGACATCATTCGTCCCTATTGCAATCTGTTAAAAGTTCAAAACTCAAGCTCTATTGTATGAAAAACAAAAGTGCTATACAAATTGTAGCCACCATGTTCCCAAACAGGTAAATGGATCATAAGAAAAGGAAAAGCATTAACCTGCACGTAACCGTTTCCTTTGTCATAATCCGTGACACCATAGTTATATGTCAGTTCAAGCATTGCATTCTTATCTTCTGGACCTTATCCCAGCATAGCCACTGTATACTGGAGAACATGCACAACAGACAAAAATTTTGAGTAATAATACAGAGGCAAGAAGATACAAGCAATAGATTTGGTTCAGGGGGAGGTAAGATGTAACTAAAAGGCTAAAAGAGAATAGGATTTGCACAGGATAATCATATTTTTGTAGGACAGAATGTCGAAAGTAAAGCTGACAGCTATAACAACTTATCAGCAGGCCAGTAATTTCTTGCTGGAGACAGGGTTCTAATTTATAGGGATATAATACCGACGTGTTCGTTTAGCTTTTTAATACAGCAACTTTCCAAGATCCCATTCCAGGGATAAAGAAATAGTAATAATAGCGGTATACAAACAAAATACAATACTCAGCCAATGAGCACCTCAAACTTCAGCAGGGACTTAATTACCAAAACATAAACAAACTGTTTCGCACAGCAACTTTGTATGACCAATATAGCTATGGCATGCTTTGATCACAACGGGCATTGCTATCATACATAACTATGGCATGCTTTGATCACGATGAGCAGCTGCTGAAAGTTGTCAATGGAGAGAGAGTATTTATCTGTAGTCAGGGTTATCCTTTATTCGAAGAAGTTCCATGCCACAAGCCTTTAAATTTGAGGAGGGGGAAAGGGCAAAGATGAAAACTTCAGTAATTTGAAACAACAATGATACAAACTAGAAAGAGACAATTGTCTAAAATTTTGAGAAAATAAAAGTTCTTTATGCTGCATAGAACACCATGCACCTTCTTATAGAAGTTAATAGCGCAGTCAAGATCACCCACTCGAGGCATAACTTGACACAAGGGCTCAGGTATAGGCCCTCTCTCTAAAAGCTCAAACTTATAACCATCAGGATCTTCAATGAAAGCGATTACTGTACTGCCACCTTTGATGGTAGCAGGCTCCCTGGTAACTGTCCCTTCCTGTGCCTTTATGAGTTCAACCGTTCTAGCAACCTGCAAAATAAAGTTGTACATAAAACCATAATAAGTTCATCAAAAACTTTCCTACCGACCATCCTCTGAAAATTGAAATAACCTGAGGAGCATGATTCATCAGAGAGTAAAGCAACATCTTTTGTCACAATTCTCTTGCATGAATGTTTTGTGAGAAAAGGTGTTGATTAACTATTCACATTGAAATTACAGTTAGGCATTTGGTTGAAAATGGAACCCCAACATGATAGCTTAAGATTTTTCATTTTCTAATAGGCCTTAAAATGCTCCATTTTTTTAACTTCAAAATGTTACAACGGCCTGATTTTGCATGATCCTCTGACAACTAATTACTTTGGAAAAGAACAAAACAGGAGCAAAATTACAAATTCCAGAACATGCAAGAAACTATAGGCATCTTCTTTTGACTATGCACGGTTTCCAAATAATGATAATGTAAGTGTAAAGCGATGTGAAATGGTTTATAATTTTTTGCATTAAGATAATGAGTGTGGAATTTAAACTCATCAAACAAAATGTCGTAGGACTTTCATATGAGAAGAAAAGCTTATTGATTTTGAGAAATAGGAACTTACATCCTCAACTGCAATACCAAAATGGCCAAAGCGAGTACCAATGTCATATTTGTCCACTCCATAATCTAGCATTGAAAAAAGCACAGAATAGAAAATTCAAGTGAGAAGTGAGTATACAGTTTAGGAGACAGTTACAAATAGGCGAAAATTCTTATAGATCATATTCAGGTGAACTTGACTTCCTATACGTTAGTTCAACAACAAAATGAGAATCTTCTGGTCCAAATCCTAGAAAAGCATTCGTGTATCTGTCCACGGGTATGTCGCGTTTTCTTAACAGCTTCATTACCGAGCTTTCAGTATAGAATCTGCACATCAAGAAGACGACAATTAGATATCTGAGTAAAAATTTTTTCACCATTGAAGCAACTGCAAAGTAGACGTACTTTATAGTCTTATCCAAGTCCCCCATCCAGTAGACGACATGGAGCATTCGTCGTAAATCATTCTTGACCCACTCTAACACACTTTCTTTCGTTGTAGGAGTACTGGTTGCTTGTGCCATAATCCTATCTGAGGCAGCCTCTATAGTGTTCCCTTGGGTCCTCAAAAGATTTGATACTTTTACTCCTAATAACTGTGCCTGTCGGAGAGTTGAGTAATCAACCAAAAAAATGCATTATACACTAGGTGCATGTGTATATTTAGGGTGCGTTTACCTAACGTAAAGGAATATAATGAGAAGGATAATGGGATTGGTAAAGTAATAGGAACGTCGACCTTACATTTGCTTTCTAATGCTTACTTATCTATTTGATGGTGTATAATAAAAAATAATCTAATATTTTTTTTAGTTTTTTACTAAACTTACAAATGATAATCTTATTAGCATAATTACTAAATATCATTTTACGTAGTTATATAATTGAATTATAACTATGAATTTGGTTGTTTGAGTAAATTTGGCACTTATTTCTTTTGATAGGGAATTAGTACTAGGGTGATGCAGTAATTAACGTTTCCTTTCCTCATTCTTTAAATCATCTTACTTCTAGAACTATCATTACTACTTTTGTAAATAAAGACATTAATAAACGGAAAAAGAATTACTCCTTGCTTTTTCGTTTCCATTAAGGCAAACGCAAAATGAAAAGGAAAAGGAGGAGTGTATCTCCTATGGCCTTTAGCATCTAGTCATGTGTATAGATGCAAAATTAGGAATGGTAGTTTGGCAAGCCAGAGAATGTAAGGCATGAGAAAAGGAAATATCAACACTATTATTCCTTGGTATTTGTTTCCAATTAATGAGAATAAAGGCAAGATTTACTTATATACCTTCATCAATCCAATGATTATT
This sequence comes from Artocarpus heterophyllus, assembly GCA_025403435.1. NCBI lineage: Eukaryota > Viridiplantae > Streptophyta > Magnoliopsida > Rosales > Moraceae > Artocarpus > Artocarpus heterophyllus. Next base: position 8,135,547 of record CM046346.1, on the reverse strand, counting down.
TTGTTACACGCAATGACATTTTAATATTTTAATAAATAAGATTCCTATTCTTAAGTTTAATAGACACCACAAATGGAACTGCATTGTTTCCAATTCAACATCCTAATAGATAAGTCTATGTTGGAATGTAAATCAGTGCCCCTAATTCTTGTTCCATTATATCTAATCAGTTAATTAAATGAAAGAAAATCTTCCCCCCATCTCTCACTTGTTTAACATAAAGTCATTTAGGTTGACTAACATGGCGTGCATTGCCATTTTCAACAAAAAGATAAAGTCAAGCTTCCTCATAGTTTTCCCTTTTCCTTAAACCTCTATTTCCTGGGAAACCACTAAGAAAATTCTTAGCCAGGGCCCACAGCCAACTCCACAAGGTTTGCATGCTAATTAAAAAAAAGTAGAAAACTAGTAGAAGACAATCAAAAAAAAAGAAAAAAAAATCTCTCTCCTTCAGACTTCCATCAATCATTATGCAGAACCCCAGTTACCTTCATGATACATTTTCACATTTCACATTAATACTTTATCGACGTGAACCAAAAAAAAAAATAGAAAAATAAAAAAACAGCACGAATTGCTGTGTTATTAAAAGGGTTCTAGATGGTTGCCAGAGCCGAGGTGACAAAGAGCGAGTCTTCTTGGAGGAAAGGAGGAGGAATTGGCAATGCGCAAAGAAGAGGTTGAGGATGAATGTGACAGAGGAAGTGAAGTTCTGAGATTTGGAGCAGCTGAGGAGATAAGAGAAAGAGATGTTTTTTGGGAATTCCTTAAGATCCTAACAAATTAAATTGTCTTGATGTCTTTTTTGTGTTTGTGCTTGTGTTTCGCACTCACTTGCAAAGCTCGCTCCGTCTTTGCTCTTTTGCTCATTCAGCTGTTTGTGGGGAAGATTTACGCGTGGCGGTGGGGCCACGTGTGGGCTTTCTATTAAGTGGATGAGGGGTCGGAGTGGTTGGACCTAGGACCTAGGACCTAGTGGTGACGACCATTCAGACCCATGGGTGGGAGAGTTGGTGGTGAGTTAAAACTTGAAAATTACAGGTGAGGGTAAAAGTTACGTTTAGTCAATTCATATTTAAAATAATTTATCTCTATCATCAATCATAGTATATATTAATTTATGTCATAAATAAATATATAGTATTTAAAAAAATAAATTTTAAAAGATATTATTTATAAAAATTTTCTTGTAACTATTATAACATATGAGAAAGTTTTACATTAGAGTATATTTTTGCTTTATATTATAACGTGTAGGAGTTTTACGCTGTAGATAGTTGAAACTAAGTTGACAAACATACTCAGAAGAAAACATTCTCATGAGGTTTTAGACGATCATGCTAGTGCATTCCTATACATCCCAACGAAAATAGAACAAAGTCATAACTAATAGGTAGGCCTAACTTGGTGGGACCCATGTAAGCCCCACCAATGAGGCCCATCTTCCGTGTCTGACAGGATTGTATTCATGTTGGGCAACAAAGTGTTGTACATAATTCTTGGCTTAGGTGGTGTGAACCACAAACTTAGTTATGAACAAAATAAAGATCTTATATGCTACAGTAAAAAAAAAAAAATTGCTACAGTGTAAAACTCTCACACGCTACAGTAAAAAATGGTTCCCACCAATGGTTTTCACCACTAACCAAGCACCCTATAAAAATGTTAACGGGTTTTCGTTCGTGGGTTTGTGAGGTTTGAACTCATGAGTCTAGTTTAAATTGGTGTTTGTATGTATATTGATTGAGGTAGTTTTGAAATTTGATGTGATGTTTGAACCCATCCAAAACCAATTTTGATGAACTTGGTGCTGCCTTAAATTCACTTAAGTCTGAACCTATTTGCTACAATAAAAATATGGCTCGATTAACGATTCCTGCATAATTGTGACACTATCCAAACACCGGTATCCTAATTTGAGTTTTATTCCTCATTTAGAGTTCCCATTTCTAATATTAACTTTTGTTCTAATTCTTGAGCTCTTATTTAAAAAAAAATATTTGTGACACTAATTATTGGTGAGAGACTGCATTTACCATTAAAAAGAAAAGCTCATGTTTAGTACTAGAGATATCAAATGGCCAACCTTTCTAATTTAGGCCAAAGCCTCGTGCTATATCTGGGCTGACCTATCTATTTATCGTGCCGTGTTAGGCTCGATCGATTTAATTTTTGTAGCGTTAAGCCCAATCTATAGCCCATTTACTAATAGACCATGTCTATAATGTGCTTGGGCCATGCTTCTACCCGTATTGGTGTTCATGCTTTTTTGTCGGCTTTTAGCTCTTAATATGTCTTTGTCACAATTAGTGGCTTATTTACAAACAAACAAATAAAAAAGCAAAATAAAAAAATAAGAACACTAAATCTTAACAAAGAAATTACATTATTAATAAAAATAGTCTATTAAAAATTTTACCAGGCAAAATCTATTGGGATAAAATCTTGATAAAGAAAAAAGAGTGCAATTATAAAATACACAATTACATAAAAGAGTAAACTTAATTTATAGTGCTTCCACCTGATTCTTCAGTCATGTCTGTGTTTCTACGTTCATTAATTAATTTAGAACTTCTTTATACAAATATAAAATACATCAGTAAAATTGTAACCAAAACCAACAGTTAATAATATTTTATAATTTGTTGCTGAGTTCTCATACATTGAAATTTTTTTTTATAATTACCTCATTTTCAAAGCTATTTGAAGATCCTTCTCACTGTACACAAATAAAGTATCATTTTTCTAGCAAAAAAGATATAGTATCATTTATTAATTAATTTCTCATTTGATTACACAGCTGATTCTTCACAATATTTATAGAAAAGCTTAATATTATGATATTTTATGTTGTAGGGGCTAGTTTAATTCTCTTTTTTTTCTTTTCTTGTTAAAACTAATATGGATTAGGATAATATTGGCCACTAAAGTGAATTTTTGAAATTATTAGGTGTAGTCTTTTATATATTTAACATTTTAGGGCGACATTATGTAAATTTTAGTAACTTTGGGGTATATAATTTATGTGTCTATATCTTTTATAGGGGAAAAAAACCTCTTTGCCTTTGTTTGTTGCCTCTTCAAAAGATACCATTCGTTTTGAGAACGCTGTTTGCATTTTTACATTTAATTTTGAGAGGGAAGAATTTGAACTTTCATATGTACTAATTCGTAGCATGTCCAATGCACATTTTCTGATTTTTTTAGGATAAATTTTACTAATCCCCTGTGAACTGTTACTTGTATCAACATACCCTTCGAATTTTAAGATGTATATATTATGCCCCTTAATTGTAATATTTTTCAGATTCACCTCCAAACTTTAAAATGTATTGTTTTTTAAATATTTAGGATTGTATATAATATTTAGTAATATGAATGTCTTTCTCTTCAAATGAATAGTTAGACATCAAACTTTCATATGTTTTGTCGTCCAAGTAAGTGCTTAGAGGCCAAAAAAGAAGGAAAAAAACTAGAGAACGAACCTTGATTCAATTAATGAATTCAATTAGGTTCACTAAGGGTTTAAAGAAACTAATAAAATTGTCATTTTAATTTGCATAAAAAAATGTTTTTCTATCCAAAAAAAAATAACACGTTTTGAAGGGGACATAGAAAAATATTACAGTTAAAGGAATACAACATCTATAGTCTAATGTAGTAAGATAATTCAGGTAGAATTTGTAAAATTTATTTTTTTTTAAATGTGTATAATGTTTTGTTTATTCATTTTGTTGAAAGAAAGAAAGCTGAATCTATGTACATGTCTAGATGAAAACCCATATTTTGGTTGAATATAGTATATGTGTAGAACACGTTAATTAAAAAAAAAAAAGAGAGTTTGTAGGAATACAGGTGATAGAGAATAATTTAGGAGTATATATGAGTAGGGAGGAAAAAAAAAAGATGTTCAAGTAAGGGTACATTTGGAAAAAAATATTTCAATTATTAATTATATATGTAAAAAAAATATGGAGGTCATATTTGACAAATATATTATATAAGATCGTAAAAGAAATACTTAAAGGAGGATGTATTTATAAAAAATATATATTTTAAAACTAAAAATTAGAAAAGACAAAACAAAATAAATGAAGCATAATTAAAATATACAATATTTTAGGGGCGGAGGGGACAAAAAAACATAGAAACGTGATAAAATAAAAAAGAAATGACCCAAGAATGCAAAAAAATGAATAGGAGGTTGTGATTAAAAAAAATGATCATTATTGAAAGGACCTATAGGACAAAAATATTTAAAGGACCGACACATTTAGAAAAAGGCAGCAACAAAAAAATATATATAATTGTGAGGATCGCCTTTATTATTTAAAGAACTGGAAAAAATAGAGGCATATATCCAAGAAATATTATTTTATAACACCTAGAAAACATGTATTTATAAGAATCTATTAGTTGAAACAGTTGTAGGAAATATATTTTCAAGTAGAGATACGTTTGAGAGAAAATTATTTCAGCGGGACAATTAGAAAAAATTTTATGGGAACCACTTTTAGTATAATAATGTTTCAAAGGACTACATAAAAAATATTTAGACATGGATACTTTTGAGAAAAATTATTTTGCTGAGGTAAGCAAAAAAAAAAAAAAGTACTTTCTATAAGGCATGTCTAAAAGTGTAGGATTTAAGTAAAAGGACAGAAAAATACCAAAATGCACATTTAGACTAAACTTGTGTTATGACCAAAGGTTCAAGTTCGCACATCGATAGTCACATTAGAGAATTTATTTTAATAAGGCACATTAAAAGATATATATATATATATATATATATATATATATTATAAAAAAAGAGTAAATGAACCAAATATACGTTTAAAGAAAACAAGTGTTTTGATCAAATATAATACATAAGTAGAGCAGAGTTAAAGGTGAAAAAAAAAATTGTGCCGACTATTTGGTGGTACGTAAGAGAAGAAAAAAGATATTTAAATAGCACATCTGAAGAAAAAAATAATATTTTAATGAGAAATTAAAAATTTTAACTTTTAGGGTAAGAAAAAATTACAAAGGTTAAAAAAAAATTTAAATAGGGATAAATTTGAGAGAAAAAATATTTTCTGTTTAGTTCAGCACAAATGGTTTTTTTTTTTCCTTTTCCTGTAAACACACCTATAAGAGAGACAATTTGTTTAGGGAATATAAAAGAGGCAATTTGATGAAAGAGAAGAAGGAAATGAAATTTATTTATTTTTCAAACAAAAAATTAATCACATAATATTATAACTTTATTATTTATAAAATTATAAGCGTCAATTTAATATATAATCTATCTTTTTAGATTGATTGTTTCAAGGGAAACGTATTATTGTTCAATTCATTAATGCAAATAGTTTTTCATTTTCCTTCTTCGTAAACACGCGTAAGAAGGGCAATTTTTGTACTATATATATTGAATACAATAATGCAAATAGTGTTTCTTTTTCCTTATGGAAGAAGGAAAAAGAGATTAATTACAACCGGAAGTCAAGTACAAGACCAATAAAAGACGATGACTTGGGTGAGTACCGATCGCAGGTATGAGAAAACCACAAGAGAGAGAGAGAGAGAGAGATAATTAAATTTAGTTCTCTTCCAATGGATGTTAAATTTGGACGTAGTGCTCTCCTACAGAGATGGGTAAAGTTTGACAATCAATGGTTAATTAATTATGAGCACGGAAATCAAATTTCATTTATTTCCTCTCTAACCACTGCAATTAAAAAATACATTTATAAGCAACCTTGAACCGGTTCATTCCTAAGCAAACGAACCCACAAACACTATAATAATATCATCGATAAACCATAAGGCAATATTCTTTGATGTTTATGCTATAGTTTTGTGATTTCCATCAAGCCCTAATTTTTAATTGATCGAATTATTAACCCCCAGTAATTAGAAAAATGATGAAAATAGCCTTGGGAACCAGCCTAGTGGCTGCTCAGTCGGACTGCATCAGAGCCCTCGTGGTGGAGTTCATCTCCACCTTTCTCTTCATCTCCGCCAGCGTCGCAGCCACCGTTGCCGCCGGTAAAAAATTCCCAATTTTTTTACTATTATTTTCTTTAATTAATTACCTGATTAAATAAAATATCTCTCCTCGAATTTACTATAAATAATAAGATGTAAACGTTTAATTATATATTATATGCCCTTTTTTTATCAGAAAAGCTAGAGGCTAGTGCACTGCTGGGGTTGATAGCCGTCGCCTTGACACAGGCGTTGTTCGTGGCGGCGTTGGTTCCTGCCGCCCATATTTCTGGCGGTCATCTTAACCCCGCCGTCACCCTCGGCCTCCTTGTGGGCGGACATATGACCGTCATCCGATCCGCTCTGTATTGGATTGTCCAGTTGTCGGCCTCTTCCGCAGCTTGTTTTGTTGTCCAGTACCTCAGCGGAGGATTAGTAAGTCAGAATTTTCCGTTTCATATTTCATCTGTTATTACGTAGTTAATTAAGTAAGTTTATAAGGATCACATAAAAGACATTTGAAATCATAAGTAATAACTATAAATAATATAAAACTATTATATGTTATAATAAAAAATAAAAAATAATTATAATATAAAATTTTTGTATGTTATAAAATTGAAATGAAAACTATTAGTTTAATTTTTTTTTAAACAGGTTAATAGTTACTTTTTTCATTATAAGACTATCGGAATTTGTTCTTTTTTTTTTTGCCTTAAGATGAATTTGGCTCCTTGATCTAGCTAACGATAGCGACTTTGTGGTCCGGGCAAGTACTTGTTGTCTGATTGCCGTGTTTCACGCGAAAGGGGAAAAGAAGATTGTATATTTATAACTGGTTCTTACATTATTTGTATAAAAAAGAAACTTAATTGTCGTTGTGTCAATTGGGGTTGCGGACCATAAAAGTCGTCTTCGTAATTGAAATAGTCTAGTTTTCATAATTGATATGTATACACACACATAAATGAATGGTCCACATACATGTGTGCACATATGTGTGTGTCTATATATATATACATATAGATTAGTTAAAAGAACTAAAAACAATACATATTTTTGAAGGGAGGCATGGCTTATTGGGGACATTCCTACTAGCATTTGTCAAGTTTAAATTTTTCATATAAAAATTGTCCTAAGAAAATTCAATTATCCCCACTAAATATTGAATAATTATGTAGTGGTGATATTATCACATCACTAGTGAAAATTCTAACTACACTCAACTGAAACAAGTCCATGAAACACCATTGAAATCCATGGAAAAGTTTTAATCAATCAAATCAATCAACGTGTTATAGGTTTTATTCTAAATAAATTATGAGAATAGACGGTTACCTCTTAATTTTTTTTTAATATTATATATATAATTTTATAAAAATTATATTTTATTTCTCTTAAAATATACTCTATTTTTTTAAAATTATATTTTATCTCCCTTAAAGTTTTATATCTTTTTTATTTTAATTTTTTTTGACAATAATAATACATGATTGGTCTAAGAATTATTATTTTTTACTGTTCCCGTTGTATAATATTACTCTTCAGTATAGACAAGCCTACAAAAAGATCCTTTAGTGCTCCAACAAAAAAACGAATCTTTTAGTAATTTTCGCGTGGCACACAAAATTTTAACTTTTTGTATTGTTTTTACTTTCTTGGACACGACAGACTGTTCCAGTCCATTCACTGGGAAGTGGGGTAGGACAGTTCCAAGGAGTATTATGGGAGATTGTCCTTACGTTCTCCTTGCTGTTCACGGTGTACGGTGCAATTGTGGACCCCAACAGGGGAGCTGTTGATGGGCTGGGCCCAACTCTTACTGGATTTCTCGTGGGAGCCAACACCATAGCCGGGGGAGCCTTCACAGGGGCTTCGATGAACCCAGCAAGATCTTTTGGGCCTGCTTTGATCAGCGGTAACTGGACAAATCACTGGGTTTACTGGGTCGGGCCCTTGATTGGTGGTGGGCTCTGTGGGTTCATCTATGAAAACTTCTTCATGGTCAAATCTCATGTTCGAATTCCTACTGAGGAAGAAGCTAATTAGCTAATTCTCTCATATGGCATATGGTTTTGGAATTAATCCCATTAATTCTGGTCAAGCCCTTCATTTGCTACTCCTTTTAATTTCTTCTCTTTTCGATTGCAATTGTGCGGATTGTATGAGTTTTTTTTTTTTTTTTGAAGGATATTGTAAGAACATTTTGGGGTAGGGTGTTGGTGTGACCGTGTACTTGGCGTTCGCTCTTTATAATGAATAGTTACAAAAGTATACTTTTTCAATAACCCCTTTTTTTTTTTTTCAAATTATTAAAAAAAAAAACTACAAAGTATGTTTTTGTTTAAACAACGAGCCTAGATCTATACTCTTTAAATGTCCCCTTTTCTGTGTCCTCAATAAAACATTAATACATCAGACAAGCCTTTGAATCAAAACTCATTTGGATTTCCTTAAGCCACAAGCATTGTTATGGTAGATTTGGACTCTTGAAAAAATATGTTTTGAATATCATCCCTCATGCGTTTTTTTTTTTTTTTAGCAAATTACTATAGCAAAAACCAAAAGTGCCCTTGATAATATCTGAAAAACATTTAAAAAACTTGAAAAATGTCAAAACAATGCAGCAAAATAGGATATTTTTGAGAGAAGTAGATCCACCGCCCATGGTACATTTGACAGAAGACATAAAGATTCTCTTAATATTTCTTTTTCAGAAGCAAGTTAAGAGTATGTTTGTTTACACCTTGCTTTTCAAAGTCTAAAAAGTGTGTAAGGGATGAAATTTGATTATGTTTTTAAAGTTTAACACTTAAGTAGTTTCTAAAAACAATGAGATAAATTGAGAAATTTGAAACTAGAAGATATATTTACGTAATTAAACCCTCTTTATAATTGGTTATTAATGACTCATTCATTTGTTCATAGTATTATTATCTTTTAATTAAGACAATGTAATATAAAACTTTTGCTCACCGCCTAACAATTTAAATATTTGACAAAATTGATAAATTAATATGGTATTAGAGGACCTCGAACTTACATAATATTAGAACAGGAGCTCTACATTCAAACTTGTATAGTTACTAACTCTAAAATTTTGATCACATATTGAAAAAAAAAATCCATATATATAATTGAAAACATGTATGTGAAAAAAAAAAAAAACCCTCTTAGAGAAGTATCAATTTAGAAGTTAGTCTCATTTGTCCTTCGAATGTAGTTACAATTTATCAAGTGAATAATATGGGGGGATAAATGGTAGACAATTTTAGGTGGATCTAGCGGTCGGAGATTGCTGATGGTAGAAATTCGTCAACAAGAATTCTCACAATCCATTCAAGAAATTTGTACGAAACAAATTTATAAGAATGTAGTAAGAGTAAAGAACACCAAAAGTTATAGTGGCTCACTCATGTGAGCTACATCTACTTGGAGAGAGAAATTTTACCATGCTTTGTGAGTGCAAGTAATGAGGAGCCAAAAGTCCCCTTTCAAGGGTTTTCTTCTCCTATTTATAGATACAATTTTATGCATCAAACAATTAATAGAAATAATAATTTAAATCTTAATAAAATCAGGAAAATTTTCTTCCTTGATTTTATTCCAAGTACTTACCCTTATTTGTATTTGACTTTCCCTTAAATCTTGCACGAAGTGTAATGTTTCCTGATATTGTGGAGATTTGGTTACCTTCTTCATAATTTGAATACATATATGTATTCAAGGAACATGGTCGTTTGGTTGTCTCAATCTTTTATTCTATGAGATTCATCTCGACTCTTTGGAATGCTTTCATCAGCTCGCCTTTTAGCCGAGTTAATCTCTTGACTTGGTCTAATATGAGGTTCTATGTTTAATCTCGACTTTGAGTCTTGGGCCGTCGAGATCACTCACAAGATCACCTGAGCCATTATCAATCACTGTTGTGATGCCCTATGCCTAACCATGGTCGTTTGACAATCCATCCACATAAAGCTTCCATCTAGGCGATTATGCTCCATTCTCAATCTCTACTCCTCTTGGCCAAGCTATGAATTTGGAAACAAAATGAGCTAAAGCCTGTCCCATGATTTTCGTATGAGGTCTATATTTAATGTTTGACTGGCTAAGCTCGACTGACCACTTTAATAATCGATTGTAAGTCTCTAGCCTTTAAAGGGCTTGCCTCAATGGATAATTGGTTAAGACCACAACCTTATGCTCAAGGAAATACCTTTTCAGTTTCCTAGTTGATATGACTAAGGATAGTGCCAGTTTCTCCATATTAAGATATATCTTATTTCGGCGTTGAGTGAATGCTTACTCTTATAGTAAACTGGCAGTTGAGCCTTTCTTTCCTTTACTAGAATCGAACTTAATGCGTGTTTTAAAATAGCCAAATAAATGTAAAAGGTCTCCCCTGGAAGAGATTTTGAAAGCAAGGGTGTCCTCAAACACTCTTTTAGGCATTTAAACGCCTTATGAATGTCTTCTTTCCCTTGAAAACTTTAAAAAACTACCCATACTTATCATTCACCCTTGAAATGAAGCGATTGAGAGTGGTGACACACCCAATCAGCTTCTAAACTTCTTTAGGCCTCTATGGTGGTTCTAAATCCAGCAATGCCTGAATTTTTGCTAGGTTAGCCTCGATACCTCGATGGCTAACCATAAAACCTAATAACAAAAGCTGACGCCACACCAAATGCATATTTGAGAAGGTTGAGGTTCATTTTGTACTTCCTTAGGATCTAAAATGTCTTATCTAAATATGCAACATGAAAGCTAGCCTTGACGCTTTTGACCAACATGTAATCCATATAGACCTCCATGGTCTTCTTGATTTACTCATCGAACATTTTGTTCACCAAGCACTGATATGTTGCTCTTGCATTCTTTAACCTAAAGGGCATGATGAGTTAACAATACAACCCTCTGTTTGTGATAATAGATGTGTGCTCTTGGTCTCACAGATGCATGGGGATATTGTTATATCCAGAATAGGCATCTATAAAGCTTAACAACTCATGCCCCAATGTGGCATCGACCAATTGATCAATTCGTGGGGAGAGGAAAACTATCCTTTGGGTGTGCCTTATTGAGGTTGCTGAAATTTATGGATGTTCCCAACTTCTCATTGGGCTCGCGGACAAGCATAGGTTTTGAGATCCATTTATGGTAATGAGACTCATTGATAAACTCATTCGTTCCAGTTTGTTAGCCTCTTCACAAAGAGCTTTGTACCTCTCCCAGTTTATTGGTCGTCTCTTTTGTCTTTTTGAGGGATAGCTTGGGTATATTAAGGTGATGATAGGTGAACTTCGGGTAAATTCCCACCATGTCCTTGTGCGTCTAGGCAAAGACATCAAGGTTATTGCTCAAAAACTTCGTAAGCTCATCCCTTTTTTCTTAGTTAATCCCGACCCAATCTTTAATACACTCGATAGGTCTTGCTCATCCACCTTTAACTCAACCAAGTCTTTAGTTGGCTCTTTTCCAATAATCTCTTCTTCGAGTCTAGGGTCAATATCTTCCTCGATGGGACCTTGATAAATCATCCTTGTCTCCATTCTTTTGGGATTTAAATATGAATGTATGGCATTAGAGTATGTCAGCTTTATTGGCCTCTCAATGACTGTGTTGTACTGGTCTCATCCTTTGACTGCCAAGAAATTTGGCATTATAGTCATCATTCTTAGTTTTCTCCCACTGTTACGGGTAGCTTGATCGTCCATTCAAGTATTATGCTATCTCCAATAAACCTATAAAGCGGTCAAGAATTCAGAGTTATCTAATTTTGTAAGATTCCCATTTTTGTCAGGCAATTGGTGCAGATAATGTCAACCTAACTTCTTTTATCCACCAAAATCCAACAAACAATGTAATTTTCGATCATTGCTTCGACCACTAAGGCATTGTTCCATGGAAAGTATACCCTGTTCTCATCTTCCTCGAAGAATGAAATCTCCATTCCATCATACCTTGTCTCCTTGGCTGGTCTCCTCGTCAACATGTTTAAGCATCTCTGCTTGGAATCTTCTCTTGCTTCGTATGCGTAATTCTTCTAGGACGTCCTAGAGTCTCCTCTGAGGTAAAGTCCACCAAATATCATGCAAATTACTCATGCAGGCTCTACTACATTTTTCTCTTGACGGTCATCCTTATGCCACCGACCATCATCCCTCTGATGATCTCTACGATCATTTCTTCTATTATTGCTATTGGTTCTATACTCTTACAGCCTACCTTCTTCAATCAACATCTCAATCTCATAATTGAGGTTTATAAATTCATTTGTGTAGTGTCTCACATCACCATAGAATCTACAATACTTGTTCTGGTTATGCTTATTAGGATTTGACCTTATTGGTGGTGGACATTGCATATAATGTTGGTCACTGATCCTATAGTAAATGTCACCAATGGGAATAGTGAGGTTGTGGTAGTTGTCATACCTTTGTTGTGATCAAGATCGCCCATCTTCCTGATTTTGTTATTTAGCATTATATGTGATAATCGTTTAGTTTGGAGGGTTCTCTTGGGGATCAAAGACCAACAACTTTAAGCTATTCTACCTTTGAGGGTTTCCTTTCTTGTTTCCTCCATTGCTCATCCCTTGACCATTACCACTGCTACTTCCTCCATGGTATGCTTAAACACCAATCTTTTTACCTCTTCTTGGTTGATATATCCTTGAGCTCTCTCTAAGAACTCCTAATACGTCTTCCGACCCTTGCAATTGAAATCATCCCTAAAAGAAATATCATTTTGCATGCTACCTAGTGCCCCTATGAGGTTGACATCCTCAGAAATTCCTCCCAACGTGGCAACCTCTTAGTAAACCTCTCGAGCTAATCCTTCAAGGATTTGTTTGGCCTTTGCGTCAAGAAACTGAGCTTTTCCTTCAATGGTGGTAAAGCTCGTACGCCTATAAATTAGCTTAAAAAGGCCACCTTTAAATCTTGGAAACACGTGATGCTTCTAGCTTTTAATAGCCTAAACCATCGCCTTGTGGAGCTTGCTAGGGTCTAGCTAAATGCTCTACACATGATCTCTTGCAAGACTCTGTAGAGTTCCATATAAGATTCTTAGATCTATATATGATCATTCGGATTCGTTAATCCTTCATATGGGGTCATTTGCAGGAGCTTGAACTTTTCTAGGAGAGGCATATTCATGATTCTAGGGACAAATGGATTTATGAAGGTGATCTTCTTTCTATGATGCACATTGAGTTTATGCTCCAGATTCCCAACTCGTCTGACAAGCCATTTAATCTCTCGTGTAAGAAGTCCAAGAGCAGCCTACAACTGTTGATTTATTTGCTGGACTATTAGTCGAGGGTCGATCTGTGGGTTATTAGCTGGCTGGTTTATAGCTGGGAGATTTATAATGTTAGGGTTACTCCCCAATTAAACAACTCTCCCTACACATAGTTGATCTCTCAAGTCTCCTCTGCGCAGCTGATCCCTCAAGTCACCTCCATTTTGGACACAAAATGCGTCTGTTGGAAAAGGAGTATGCAACGAAGTTTTAAAAAAATTTAATAAATAAACTCTTTTCCATAACAAAGTTAGACATGCTATATATGATAAATTCATAAAATATCTTTTTGTACCTTGTAAAATCGAAACCATACTTCTGATAGGAAATTGGATGACAAAACTGCTACTAAGAATAGTAACAAAGTTTCTCAACCAATTGGTCTTCTTTGCTATTCTCTTTTCCATGACCGGAGTGCCAGTAGGCACACATCGATTAATTTTCCCTCGGTAACTACTCTCCATAATCACAAGAAAACAATAAGGATTATTGTTCTAGATGTTGAACAACAATTTTTTTAGAGTGACATAATTTCTCCGTCTAGAAATTTCTCAAGTAACTTCACTTATAATTCAAATAATAGGAAAACATTTCCTATTTATAGTGGTCGAATTAGGACTTATTCTTTTTAGATTAGGCTTCAAAATTTGAGTTTGGATTAACTTCTTATAGGTAAACCACATTAGACATAGATTGGTGATGTGGCAAGGGCAGTCGATCGCCCTACACTAGGGGTGGTTGATAGGACTAACGTGGCAGCCAACTGTCATGCGTTTCAGCTCTTAGAGAACTATTCGATTCTCTTGTTTAAACCGATTGGAAAATTCCAATTTTATTTGACTTAGGTATTTTTCATAAAGCCTTAGTTTTAATTCAAATAACTCAATATGAAAGTTATCTGATTAAAATAATCATTTACAGATAATCCCATATTCAAATAAAATATATTTTAAATAATTCTACATGTTTATCTTGAATTAATTTATTAAATTAATTCAACTAATAAACTAAACATGAGTTACTAAATCCAATTAATCGAATTAAAGCCAATCTTAAAATTTAACATAAGTTACCAATATGTAGGAAAATCACGTCGTATCGTTACAGGAAAACATGTGAGCTAGCATAGGGCACCCGATGGACATATATAGATCAAGCTCTTATAATTATAAGATGACATACCCCTGACAAGTATATTTTATAATTATCAACTCTAAAACTTAAAGCTGCACTCTCAAACTATATATAGATTATGAAATTCCAATAAGTTAAACATCTATGACATATCATAACATATAACATTCCTATAAGATATTCATAATCGGCTTAAGTATAAATTCTATTTTATCTTTCTAATTATATTTATCTTATGTTTCATTATCTCACAATTGAAAAACTTACTATTCATAACAATACAAATATTATATACCATTCGGTTACACATATGTATCCAAATGATGGAGCACTTTAGCTTGTAATTACAGAATAACGCCTATAAGAGAATATCATTAACTCTACAAAAGAGCTATAGATTTCATATCTATGAACAAGGAGTCTACATTAATCAAGAATCATGTCTACAACATACCGACGTACATACCTTCATATAATTTAGGAAGTCATCCCTTTGGTACATCAAAAGACACAAGTCAAATTTATAGACCCACTGATTCATTTCAGGATTAATATGCAATACATATGATTGTCTAAAGTGAATTGATTTATACAAATAGAATTTTTAATAAAACCATTTCTTCTTTAGTCCTAATGACAATATATTAATATTTTTACTCGTGGAGTCCCACTTTGATGACCAAGACATGCCATCTCCCATTAAAGATGTAGACAACATAACAATCTTAACATGAATAAAGTGTCGAACTTTATTCCCTCGATTATGGACCTTTTATATTTAGACCGTCACCTTTATGATCTTGTTTTCTATATAATCTGTCTATTATATGTATGATTTTAATGCTTTAGATTGACAGTTTTAGACTTTTGTGTGCTTATCATACATTCAACATAAATGAATATATAAAAGACATAGTTGATATATGAAATAAATATTAAATTCTTTATTGATTAAATACGTAGGGCACATAGTTTAACAATTTCTCACTTGCTCTAAATGAGTAAATATAACATGTTATACATCCCTATAGCCTCCACATGCTTCTAGAAAGCCCTCATTGGTAGTGTCTTTGTGAAAGGATCATTTATGTTGTCCTCAGATGAGATCTTACATAGTGCGACATGCCCACTTTCTACAAAGTTCTTTATTCCATGATATTTCTGATGTATGTGCTTACTTTTCTTGTGAAATCCTGGTTCCTTGGCATTAGCTATTGTTACAACGTTATCACAGTGCAATGTTGTCGACTTATCCATGTTAGAAACTACCTCAAGATTTCCTAGGAACTTGTAGAGCTATACAGCTTCCTTCAAAGCTTTACTAGCAGCCATATACAATATCTCCATCATTGAATTAGAAGTGCAATCTTGTATAATACTTCTCTATACAATGGCGCCTCCTCCTAGAGTAAACACAGATCTTGAAGTCGATCTCCTTGAATCCAAGTAGGATTGAAAATCCAAATTAGTGTATCCAAGAGGTATTAGATTCTCACTAGAATATAATCTCGTCTTTCTCAAATACCTGAAAATATGCTTAGCCACAGCTCGATGGTTTAGTCCTGGATCTGACTGGAATCAACTTACTATCTTAACCGTATAGCACATGTCAAGTCGTGTGCAAAGCATAACATACATGTGACTACCTACTACCGAAGCATAAGGCACCTTCTTCATGTATTCTTTTTCTTCATCAGACCTTCAACAATCTTTCTTAAAAAAAATAATTCCAGACCTAGATGGTTGCCCACCTTTATTAGAATTCTACATTGTATACTTCTCAAGAATTTTATCTATGTAAGAAGCTTAGGATACATATATTATTTTATTCTTTCTATCTCGAAAGATTTGAATACCTAGAATATAACTAGCTTCATCTAAGTCTTTTATGCCAAATTGCTTAGTCAACCAAACTTTGATCGATGAAAATACCCTGACATCATTGACAACAAGTAAAATATCATCTGTATAGAGTAGTAGAAAAACAATCTTCTCACCCTTAATGTGTTTGTAAACACATGGTTTGTCCATGTTTTGTTCGAACTTATAAGTCTTGATCACTTGATCAAATCTTATGTTCCAAGAACGAGAGATATGCTTAAGTCCATAAATAGACTTTACTAACTTGTAAACTTTATTCTGTTGACCCTTAGCTTTAAAGCCATCTGGCTACACTACATAAATGGTCTCATCAAAATGGCCATTTAAGAAAGTCGTCTTGACATCCATTTGTCAAATCTTGTAATTGAGAGCGGCTGCAATAGACAAGAGAATATGGATGGACTTAAGCATGGCTACAGGCAAAAATGTTTCCTCGTAATCAATTCCTTCCTTCTACGTGTATACCTTTGCTACCAGTCTAGCCTTATAAGATTTGACTTTCCCATCTGTACTCCTCTTTCTCTTGTAGGCCTACTTATACCCTATAGGTTTTACCCCTTTAGGAAGGTCCATAAGTTCCCAAACTTGATTAGTCTTTATACACTTTGTCTTAGCATTTATAGTTTTTGTCTAAAGGTTTGAATCAACATCCTCCATAGCCTCTTTGTAGGTGTAAGGATTTCTATCATGTTTAAGTAGTTCAGCCAAGTAGGCTTCACCATCAAACATATACCTTTCAGGTTAACACCCGATCCTCCCACTATGTTGAAGCTTCATAGGTTGATGTTCAATAAGTTTTTCCACATTTATTTGATTGGTTTTTGCTGGAACCCCTGGAGCGATCGTATCACTTGCCATTTTCTCGAGTATCACTGTACGCTTAAAGTCGTTCATGTAACTTTCCTTAAGGAAAGTCACAGTTGTAGAAACCATAACTTTACTTTATTTCGAGTTATAGAAATAACCCCCTTTTGTCCCTGTTAGATATCCTACAAACATGCACACTTCTAAATGTGCTTCTAACTTATTTACTTCCTTAACCAAGACGTAAGCATGACATCCCACATGCAAATATGGTTCAAGGATGTCTTCCTGCCTATCCACAATTCACGAGAAGTTTTAGGAACCAATTTTGAGGGCACATTATTCAAAAGATAATATGTGCTTTGTAGTGCATATCCCCAAAAGACAGTGGCAATATAGAATAACTCATTACGGATTTAACCATGTCCAACAAGGTTATATTTCTTCCTTTAGCTATGCCAGTCCGTTGTAGAATGCCAGGCATAGTCAATTGAGATAAAATTCTATTCTCTATTAAGTGTCCTAAGAACTCATCCAAGCTCTCCACCTCGATTGGATCAAAGTAACTTTATGAGTTTACCTAATTATTCCTCCAATTTTGCTTGAAACTACTTGAACTTGTCAAAAGTTTTGCTATTATGATGCATATGATAAACGTACATATATCTTGAGTAGTCATTAATAAAAGTGATGAAATACTCATACCCTTCTTCCCGTTGATGTTCATAAAACCATAAACATTAGTATGCATAAGTTCTAGAACACCTTGGCTCGATTGTCCTTAAATCTGAATGGTGTTTTGGTCATTTTGCCCTCTAAATAAAATTCACACTGTGGTATAGATTCTACCTCTAAATTGCTCAAAGGTCTATCTTTTACTAACCTTTGAATCCTATTAAGACTTATGTGATCTACTCATAAGTGCCAAATATAAGTTCTATTAGAGTGAGAAGTTTTAAGTCTTTTAAAGTTATCATCAATCTCAGTGTTTAGCATTGAGTCCATCTTAGGTTTGATAAAATATATGTTGTTTTGCATCCATCCATTACAAATAAAAGATTTGTTTTTACGAATCACAACATTATTATTAAAAGAAACTGAATAAGAATCCTTAAATACACAAGCAACTAAACTTAAATTCCTTTTAAATTTAGAAGCATAAAAACAATCTCTTAAAACTAAACTCTTATAATTATCAAAATAAAGATAGATTTCTCTCACTACTTCGGCTAGCACTATAGCCTCATCGTCCATCCTCAACGTAAAATACTCATTTAGTAGGCTTCTCATTTCCTTAAACGCTTGCAGAGAAACACAAACATAGTTAGTCACTCTAAAATCTATTACCTAAGTATCACTTGATTCTTGAACTAAACAAGTTTCAATAACCAGAAGTTTACACTTGTATTCTTTAGCTATGAAGTCCTTGCAATTTCTCTTTATATGCCTAACCTTCCCATAAAAAAAAAAACACTTTAGTTTCTTTGGGATCCTCTTCTTTTTCTTCTTTTACCAGAATAGAAACTTCCCGTTGTTGGCCTTTTGCTTTTTCGCATTCCCATAGTTGGTGTTGGAACCATATGCAACTGCCAAGTTTGTCTCGCCACCAGCCAAAGCTTCCACGATTTGGTTTTCGAACTCTTGCAACTACTTCATTAACTTAATTAAGGTCACATCTTGTCTATTACTCAAATTGTTTGAAGCTCTAAACAGGATGAACTCCTTAGATATAGTCTCAAAAACTATAGTCATTTGTGACAGCAGCGATGTTGGTTCCATGGGTTTGAGCCTCGATAAGGTAACCCATGACTAACATCATATACTTATTTATAGGCATCCCTAGTTTTTGCTTACATTTGAGAAGCTTCCAAAGAGCCTTTTCCCGCTTTGTCAAGGCTTGGCCTTCAAATATGTCCTTAAGATTATCCATGATCTGCCTAGTAGTTTTATGATCTTCATGTTGAGTGTGTAGCACGTTACTCATGTTAGTCATGATATAGCAGTGGGCTTAATCGTTAGTATCCATCCA
This sequence comes from Artocarpus heterophyllus, assembly GCA_025403435.1. Taxonomy (NCBI): domain Eukaryota; kingdom Viridiplantae; phylum Streptophyta; class Magnoliopsida; order Rosales; family Moraceae; genus Artocarpus; species Artocarpus heterophyllus. The sequence continues at coordinate 8,116,421 of CM046346.1, read as the reverse complement.
GTGATGATACGCTTAGATTTGTTCATTAGTTAGATTCGTCGATAAGGGCGGGAGTACATGATGTGGTTATGACGAATTTCATTTCAAAGGATAGGACAATGTTCAGGTTCTGTTTCTAATCATTATAATTCTTGTCAGTTAAAGTATTTTTTTATCAAGTATCGATGATAATGCATTTTTAGACATTTTTGTTCTATAATAGAGATCAATATATTAAACATAAACAACATGCAATAATAATTTAGTAAGATAACACAAACATATAAGCAAACAAATTATGTGTTTATGTGTTAAAATCTTGAAAAAATCACAACCTTACGACGATAATTCCTAACTTAGAATTCAATAAGCCCCCTAAGGGAGACTTGCTAAATTCAATTAGAAACATAGATCCTATCCAATTAGTACGCACCATCTAAGATTCGTCTTGATCTAGTATATACTAATAATCGTTTTCTTTGACTATTAATTCTATTAACATGGCTCCTAGGGGAGGTTAATAATAAAATTAATTTTGAGTGTTTAACCATTATTTCAATTGCTTTATCCATGGTTTATAATTGTCATTTAGGGGTGATCAACTATAATACATGCTAAAGCAAATTATCCTTTCTGAGATCCAACCTAGTATATGATGCATTCCTTTCTAGGAGTTGGAACCATCATGTGTTACTTATGGAGCAGTGATATAGGCTTTAGGTCCTCTCTTTAAAAACCTTCTCCCATTCAATTTTTTAGAAAACAAGGTTTTATGTTAACATGCGTAAACAATTCTTATGAGCGACACTCTCTGTTCTACATGGCATGCTATCAATATACATAGCAAAACAAATTATAAAGCAAACAAGTGATGCAAAAAGCAAAGCTACAAGCAATATAATAAATAACCGTAATATTATAGTTCCATCCTAAAGAAAAGAAAATAAAGATTACAAAATTTTAATCAAAACATATTATCGATTTTTTATCTTGTATCTTCTCATTGTCTCCTTCTTCATGTGGAGTCCATCTTCATTATTTTTCTGGTTATCATAAAAATTTTCATGTTTTTCTTCAAATTATTTATTAAAATAAGAACTTTTGAAAAAAATCCTTTGATGTTGGGCAGTTGACTGCCCATAACAGGAGCCGGTTGGTCGATTTTGTCTGACAGACTAGTTGTCATGCCGAGCCCAGAGGCCGGTAAATTGGCCTGTTGTAGATCCAAGCCTGAGAATGATATTTCTCAATTATTTTTTAAGAAACTTACGAAAAATTTTATAAACACAGAAAATAAATAAACCAACAATCATTTCTATCTTGTAGATCCATCTTCAATATTTTAATAGAAAATTTATAATTAAACCTATACCGTTTTTGGCTTACATAATTTCTAGAAAAATAAAATAACAAAACCTAGACGGTGATAATGAATCGCCATCTAATTACATGAAAACCTAGACATATATTCTAACCTTTAAAGAACCATAATCGATAAAAATTAATTAATAAAAAATAATAATTAAAACAAAATTTTAATTAACAATATCACCATATAATCTCATGACAACATATAAATATATAAAAACTTTAGAGTGCCAACTCTTTAAAAACTTTGCTTCTAGCATAGGAGAGATTAAGATCACATAATTCATGTACATAGTATGATTACAAACTTTGTAAACCTAGTTCTGATACCAATTGTTAGAAAAAGAGTATGCATTGGATTTTTCAAAAAATTTTAATAAATAAACTATTTTGCATAATTGAGTTAGACATGCTATATACAATAAATTAATAAAATATCTTTTTGTACCTTATAAAATTGGAACCATATTTTTGACAGGAAATTGGATGACAAAATTGCTACCAAAAATGGCAACTGAAAGAGCCTCAACTAACTAGTCTTCTTTGCTATTCTCTTTTTCATGATCGGAGTGCGAGTAGGCACAAGTTAATCAATTCTCCCTCTATAACTACTCCCTATAATCACAGGAGAAAAATAAGAATTATTGTTCTAGATGTTGAACAACAACAATTTTAGAGTGACAGGATTTCTCTCACTAAAAAATTCTCTTCAAACCTCTCAAGTGACTTCACTTATGATATAAAACCATAAGAAAATGTCCCTTATTTATAGTGGTCGGATTGGGACTCATTTTTATCAGCTTAGGCTTTAAAATTCGAGTTTGGATCAACTTCCTATAGCTAAACCGTGTTAGACGTCGATCAGTGATGTGGCAGGGGGCGGTCAGCCGCCCTACACTAGGGGTTGCAATTGGAATGACATGGCAGCTAGCTGTCATGTGTTTCCAACTCCTAGAGAGCTATCCAATCCTCCCGTTTGAACTAATTGGATAATTTCTACTTTATTTGACCTGGGTTTCTTTCATAGAGTCTCAATTTTGATTTAAATAACCCAATAGGAAAGTTATCTGATTAGAACAGTTACATACAAATAATCCTATATTCAAATAAAATACATTTAAAATAAATCAACATGTTTATCTTGAATTGATTCACAAAATTAATTCAACTAATAAATTAAATATGAATCATTAAGTCCAATTAATCAAATTAAAGTCAATCTTAAGAATTAACATAAGTTACCAATATGTCAGAAAAATCACTCCATATCATTACAAGTAAACATGTGAGCTAGCAAATGGGATCCGATAAACATATATAAATCAAGCTTTTATAAGTATAAAATGATATATCCCTGACATGTACATTTTATAAATATCAACTTTAAAGCTATTAAAATAAAGGTTTAGAGTTGTTCTTTTAAACTATATATAAATTATGAAACTCTAATAAATTAAACGTCCATGACATATCATAATGTGTAACATCCCTATAGGATATTCATAATCAGCTAAAGGATAAATTTTGTTTTACTTTCCTGATTATATTTATCTTATATTCCATTATCTCACCATTAGAAAACTTACTATTCATAACCAAAATAAATGGTATATCATTCTATTACACATGTGTATCTAAATGGTTGAGCGCTCTAGTTTCTGATTACAGGATAATGCCTATAAGAGAATATCGTTGACTCTATAAAAAAGCTATGGATTCCATATTTATGAACAACGAGTCTACATCAATTAAGAATCATATCTCAAACATGCTGTCATGCGTGCCTTCGTATAATTCATGAAGTCACCTTTTTGGTACATCATAAGACACAAGTCGAGATTACGGACCTATTGAGTCATTTCAGGATTAAGATGTAACACATACGATTGTCTAAAGTTAATTGATTTATACAAATGGACTTATTAATCAAATCAATTCATTTTTAGTCCTGATCCAATATAATATCACCAATGATAATATGTCGATGTTTTTACTCGTGGAGTTCTACTCCAATGACTAAGACAAGCCATCTCCTATTGAGGATGTACACAACATAATAATCTTAACATAACTAAAGTGTCAAACTTTATTCTCTCGATTGCGGGCCTTTTATATTTGGACCATCACCTTTAAGCTCATGTCTTCTGCATAATATATCCATCATTTGCACGATTTTAATCGTTCAGATTAACAGTCTTAGATTTTTATTTGCTTATTATACATTTAACATAAATGAACATATAAATGACATATTTGATATATGCAATAAATACTAAATTCTTTATTAATTAAATGTCTTAAAAATAATTACATCATTTAATTCTTAGGGCACTTAGTCTAATAACATCCAGCCTGATTTCACGCCTCTTGAAAATTTGAGGGAGACTAGTGTTTTGTCTCTACTAGTTCACTCCCTGTACCTGAGCTTGGGCTACTCTATGCCTTCTCTCTCAGCTACCTATTGAATTAGCCCTTTGATTCTGGCCACTAACAGTCTCGCCGATTCCCTCAAGGTTTATTTGCTAGCCACCATTGTCTTGGTTACTAGCGTTATCCTTTAGGTCTATCGGGTCATCACCTGCTGCATCACCATTCTTGCCTTGGATGTCATCTAGGGCTGCTGAGATATTCTCAACTAGTCTGTTCATTCTCTCCACCCTCTGCTCCATAATGGTTGTTCGAGAGGGCATTCGTCCTCTTCTTAAGCCCTCGGTGCCTCCAGCGCCACCTCCAACAGATTGATTGTTGCCTTGAGTGGTGGAGTTATTGTTGTTCCTAGTGCGGTTAGTACAAGTGGTCACCATTGTAATTGTGAGTGTTTTCGAATAAAAGGTCCTATTTCAGATGAATCTAGCCCTCATTCTTGCGCCAATTGTTAACAGTAGAAATTCATCAACAAGAATTCTCACAATCCACTCATGAAATTTGTACGAAACAAATGTATAAGAATACAAAAAAAAGTAAAGAATGTCAAGAGTTATAGTAGTTCACTTGTGTGAGCTACTTTACTTTGAGAGAGAATTTTCACTATTCTTTGTGAGTACAAGTAATGTGGAGCCAGAAGTCCCTTTTCTGGAGTTTTCTTTTCCTTTTTATAAATACAATTTTATGAGTGAAATGATTAATAGAAATAATATGTAAAATCTTAATAAAATCAGAATTATTCCCTTTTTTTATTTTATTCTATGTATTTCCCTTTTTTGTATTTGACTGCCCTTTAAATCTTGCATGAAGGGTATTGTTTCTTGATATTATGGAGATTTGGTTGCCTTCTTCATAATTCGGAAACATATCTGTATTCAATGAACATGATTGTTTGGTTGTCTTGACTTTCTATCCTTTGAGATCTATCTCGACTCCTTGGAATATTCTCATCAGTTCGCCTTCCAGCCGAGTTAATCTTTTGGACTTGGGCTAATATGAGGTTCCATCTTTAATCCCGATTTTGGGCCTTGAGCCGTCAAGATCACTCATAATAAAGACTTTTTTAAAAATTAAAGAATTGAAGTAAATAATATACCAAAAATCAATAATAGCATGCTTGTTCCAAAAGATAGGAATATTGTTGCTTCGAGTTTTTGAAAAAATTGATATGATATTTTAAGAGAAAAAAGTTATCCTACTGTCATAGAACTCATAGTAGGAACTGGAAAGGGTTTTTAAATAGAAAAAAATCTTACAATTTTTATTTCAATGGTTTTTTTTTTCCTTAAACTTTTTATGTTATAGTTTCGTAAGACCTTTTAAACTTTTTATGTTATAGTTTCGTAAGACCTTTTTTTTCAATAATTTAATTTGCTTAAAAAAGCTTGTAATTAAAATAAAAGAAAAAATAGTAATTCACGGAATGCAGGACATGTTCTTATATATTATGAGAATTCTATGATAGCATATCAGATTCTGAATTATTAATAGGGTGTTTGAAAGCGTAGTTCAAACCAATGATTTGAATTATAAACAGTGTAAAACTCTCACATGTTATAGTGAAAAGCTATAGTATAAAATTTTCACATGCTATAGTTTTTAAATCCAAACGGATAGTTTAAACTACTGTTTCAAACACCCAATAAATGTCTATTAAATTTAAGTAAAAATTTATATATATTTTAATCATGATATAATCTCATGTTCAAAAAGGCAAAGTACGAATAGGGAATCTTTACTATATTCCCAGCCCTTACAACAACCTGGAAAGTAGAAACTGATGGAAAAGTCCCAAGAGATGAAGGCTGCAACTGCAAAATAAATTAAATCCACACGTACACCTCACTTGACTGTGTTTTTACATATCGAGCGAGGAAGTGGCAAATTATTGTAGCATTGTAGCAGTGTTTGTGTCTTTAGGCTCGCAAATCGATCATATTTGGAGCACTTTGTTAGAAACCAAATTATTAATCGGTAGAATATGTTGAGGTCATGATGTACTAAATGACAAATTGGGTTCTCAGCAGCAAAAAAAAAAGGCCAAAACTAAAGGAAAGAAAAAGACAAATTGAGTCACGGCCAGCAATACCATATGTTCTTTGGGTTCAATAATGGATGACAGATAGCATCTACTATATGCATGTAGCTTTCCAAATGAAATTTCATAATGCAAAATAGGATACATCCAAAAGAGTTCAAACCAACACCCACATGATATAATCTAGTGGACTTTGAATTTTTCAAGTACATTTTGTCAAACTGTCCAAAATGTTTCCTGGGATTTATTTTTATTTTCCCTCCTAGCAACTCATTGAAGAAAAAAAATAAAATTAAAACAAAAAAAATTATTCCACATCCTATAGAGGTAAACTGCCAAGAGTATATATGTATCCAAAAGAGTATAATAATTTTTCCTTTTAATTTTGGGTCCAATCCTTTAGCTTTGGATCCTAGTTGGTGTGGCATATATAATGTTTTTACAAATTTACAGTATATATGTATTTCATACTGCCAAGAGTTTCGTTTGGAAGTCCGGATTATGCTCTCAAAATCTTTTGAACAAACACTTGCGAAAGTGAGCTGAATAATCATTTCTTTTCTCTCTTAAATTATATATCCTGGGCTTAAAAAGTAAAATTAGTTTTTAATTAAGAAACAACAAAATTCAATTAATCCTCGTACCCCCTTGCTTCGATGTTGATATCATGATAGAGATGTCGTTAGATTAATGTGTTTGCATATATATAAGTTTTTATTTGCAATTGTGGCTAGCACAATTTTTTTGATACATATATAGTTTAAAAGTTCCTATTTGAATGTCAACTAGATAAAAAGAAATAATAATGTCCGGATCATGATGAGAAAATGACATTTCATTAATCAATATGATACAAAGTAGCATGTTCATCACATTAAAAAAAACAAAAAAGTAGCACGTTCGTTTGGCTTTAACATTAGCGGTCGTAAACATTTTAAAGTGCTGGTGTGGTTAATTACGCAGTACTGTTTGCAAAAATAATTGAGACAAAGAACACCCTAGGCACTTTGAATCTAATATTTTATTGCTATAGCTAATTTATAGAGTCGTGGAATTAATTGTAATTTACAAAAATGCCATTTTGATATTAGCATCGAAATTAAAAAGATACAATGAAGAAACGAGACAGAAGGGAAGAAAGATTTTTATCTTCCCTCTGTATCCTTAAATCAATGAGCAATATATATATATATGTGTGTGTGTGTGTGACTTTATATTTGTGAGTGCAGATTTGTTATTTCATTTTTTCGTTCTTTTAGTTGTCCCTCAATTAAATTTTGACACATTATTTAAACTTAACAACCTAAACACATAAATAAGACCTAAATATTAAAAGTAAATAAAAAATTCACTTTTATATCAAAGTTTAATTGTTGATACAGCTAAGAACATGAAAATACAACAGCGGATCTCAATTCATCTACATTCTTTTCCACCAAGTGCAAATAATCCCCTTTTAAATGGAATACTTAAAAATAATTAAAATGGAAGTCAATGGGCCAATTTGTAATTTCACGTAAAGAGAATTCATGATAACGTGCAGCGCAGCTGGTTATGGTATATTAAAAAGAAAAATAATGATCAGAAACATTTATATAACGCTTATATATTGGCATTCTCATAGTACAAACTGCAAGGCAAAGTTCACTGGCCAAATTATCTCTAAGCTCGTAACAACTTGAGCCAAAAAATAAAAATAAAAATAAAATAAAATAATGGCCAAGATAGCCTTGGGCAGCAGCCGGGAGGTTACTCAGCCCGACTGCATTAGAGCACTCATCGTCGAGTTCATTGTCACCTTCCTCTTCGTCTTTGTCGGTGTTGGAACCGCCATCACCGCCGGTAATTATAAAAAGTGCCTTTAATTTGTTAAATTTATGTAATTTGTGACCTTTTGTACTTGGAAAATCTTATTCATTATTAATATTTGGTGGATGTATATATCTACGTACAGATAAGCTAGGAGGTGGCGCACTTGTGGGACTATTTGCTGTGGCCGTGGCACACGCGCTGGTGGTGGCAGTGACGATATCGGCCGGTCACATTTCTGGCGGTCATCTCAACCCCGCCGTCACCATCGGCCTCCTTGCCGGTGGACACATCACCGTCGTCCGATCTCTGCTCTATTGGATCGACCAATTGTTGGCATCTTCATTAGCTTGTTTTCTTTTGCAGTACCTTACTGGAGGATTAGTAAGTCATAGTATTCCCAATTTTAAATATGATATACTCAATATTAACACCAATAGAAAGTGGCATTACTCAAGTAAGATCTGCAAATCCTAAATGGTATTTTAGACATTTTGTAAGTAAAATTTCTAGTTAAGGATTTAAATCCTCCTAATTTTGATGTCCAAATAATCATGTTTTAATTAATTGTATTATGGTCCGTCATTTTAAAAATTTAAATCATTATGACAAAATGTAATTTATTATAAATAATTTAGAACACTAAACATTAAATTGGTGATGATAATATATTTGTGACTCTAGTATAAATCTCGCTCAATTGTAACGCTTCATATTCAATGACTTTGGTGATTTGTTTTTTTTTTAAACCAAACAATTGTCGAATTATTCTTTTTTAAACAAAAAAATAACGAATAATTAGTAATATTTCAGTTCACTTTTGTTTGTTTGTTTTATTCGACAACAGAGTACTCCAATTCATTCGCTGGCAAGTGGTGTGGGCTACTTCCAGGGGGTAATATGGGAGATCATCCTCACATTCTCCTTGCTATTCACCGTTTACGCAACTATGGTGGACCCCAAGAGGGGAGCTCTTGATGGGCTGGGCGCCACTCTCACTGGATTTGTCGTCGGAGCCAACATTCTTGCCGGTGGTTCCTTCTCCGGGGCATCCATGAACCCGGCAAGGTCGTTTGGGCCGGCTTTGGCGAGCGGGGACTGGACTGACCACTGGGTTTACTGGGTTGGGCCCCTGATCGGTGGTGCGCTCGCTGGGTTCATCTACGAGAATTTCTTCATCATCAGATCTCATGTTCGTATTCCCACCACTGATCAGGATGCTCCTTAATTTACCTGTCCCGGCGTTAAAGACTTGATAAGCACCCTCTATTATTCTATCTGTTTTATTCTCTTTTCTTTCTTTTCTTTTCTTTTTGTTTTTCATTTTTTTCCGTACGTGCGTATGTATAATGTGCATGTGTCCAGCTAGACCTTGTCCTCGTTTCAAGACAGTTTTCAATAGAATACTAAGCAATCAACTTGTTTCTTAACCGCTGATTGATGGTCCCCAGCTCCCATGTGATCATGCACAAGACTATTATGTTCGTTTATAAATTGTTCTGTATATTTCCTTTGTATATGTGTAATAAATCTAATTATGTTTTGGAGTTCATATATAAATGAATAATTGTGCTTTGAAGTTGTGGTTCACGTATAATCAAGTGGTGAGTCGATACGTATAATCTAACGGTGATTTCACCCCCATTCGCGAAAACCTAGTTACGAGAGCAGAAGTCCTTACTCAAATTTTTTATATTTAAAAATCCTATATACATAAATATGTTTTATACTAATATATGCATAACCCTCACTAAAAACTTGAAAAGTTCTCTATTAAATTTTTGTTTAATTAGTTGATAGTCCTTATTGACGAAAATTTCTGACTTTGTTGTCGTCCATCCTTAACTCCATTAAAAAGAAAAAAGAGGTGTTTTGAACTTTAGAAAACTTATTAAATGGGCTCAAAGCATGCTTGTTGGGTGTCGTATGCCATTTTCTTTAATTATATATAGCTTTGTGTGGGTTGATCGGTTGTAATGTGCGTTAAAAAAAGGACAAGCATTTTTGGTTGGGGTTTTCAATCTGCATAAAAGTCTAGCAGATATTTATTTAGGAAACAAAAACTAGTCATCAGACAGGCCAACGAACGAGATATACTGGGTGGCTAGGCCTATGATCGTAGCTATTTCTCTGCCGTAGTAATGCGATAGAAGACGAACATAAAAAAGATTGAGCGAAGCGTGAAAAATAAGTCGATGTCTGTAATGTCAAGGACATGATAAAATTACCCTGGGGATTTTGAATACGCGTGAACTATCATATATTTTTTTAATAATGTATATATATATATGGCACTACTACAGTCCGCCCGGGTGGATGATTCGCCCAATTGTCCTCAGCCTTTCAGATGAGAATTGACGGTTGTGATTAGCTCAAAGCGCATTTACAACACATGTGACCTCCATTTCCTCTTAACCGGTTAATCTCAACCAAATGATGGCCAGATATTTGTTTTTAAAATATCCATTGAAATGACATAACTTCTTAGGGCCAGATATCATAGATTATTTAGACCTCCTCCGTGCAGGCCAACCACACCATAGACTTTCACTCCAGCCAGCTCTTCATCTTGGGTTCTTCCACCATTATCTTCCAGATGGGTGAGCTTGTCGCTTCGCACTCCTTCGCAGTCATCAGCCAGCTCGTCACTTTGCCTAGATCAACCACCTTGGGTCTCGCCACCATCTTGGACAAGATCTCCTCTACTCCTCGCAAGTGATTCAATGAGATGAGTGATCTCCTTCGACCTAGATCTACCATTGTTCCTCACGAACGGCCAGTCTTCTTCGACAAGCGTTAAACAACAAACATGGTCTTTCATCATGTCAAAACATGAGAAAGCTCTGGCAAGGACTGAAGTTCATGGACATTCATGAAGTTTTTTTTTTCTTCTCTCTGTCTCTCTTTTTTTTTCCTGCCACTTTCAAAAGCTTTTTTTTTTTGTGACCTATTAATAGATTGTTAATGATATTTTGAGTTTGTTTTGCTTTATTGAATTAATAATTTAATCATTAAAAAGATAATATTATTTCATTTGTATTTATGACAACAATTTAACCATGGGTATGATATTCATTCCATGTCATAAAGGTTTGACCTTTCTCCCTTTCTACAATCAAGAATTCAAAAAGGCCTTCAATTTTCTGTCCCAACCCAAATTTTTTCTTCTTTTGGGTAACTAATCGAAAAGAGTGTTTGAAAAAAGAAAAAAAACCCTCTTAGTTTGAAAAAAAGGAAAATGTCAGAATAAAAAAAACATATGTATCATGGTAGTATAAATATCGTGCAATGCATTTAAATTTTTATCTTCAGCAACATTAATGAATTATCTTATTTTATATTAATAGAAAAAAAAGTTAAATTTAATAGTTAAATGGTCATATCTCTCAAATCAACATGTGTTACGTTTACCTCTTTAAAGATACATCGTCATTTATCCATCTATATTTGTGCAAAATCTAAAATGAAAAAGCCCATAATTTTACAACATAATTACACATTTTTCCCAGTTAAAACAACAAGTTCACAACTAACATCCGAAATACTTACAATGAATACTCCATTTATATTCTAACAAGCTACCACGTGGGTCCATTAGCTAATAAGAAAGACATTGTTAACTTACTATTCCACTGCCATATAGGGGTGAATCGTCAGCCCGGGCGCATCGAAGCAATTTCCTATATGTGTGTGTGTATATATATATATGTAAATATTACTTAGCGTTAAGAAATGCATATATACCTTGGCTATTGAGGGCATCTCGAACTCATAATATCAAAATGATATAATTTTTATACTAAAATGGTATAAATGTCATATCAAATAATAACTTTATTTTTAACCAATTATACTATTTTTAACAGTAAAAAAGAATATTCTCTGTGTATTCTACTTCATCTTATTTTTATATTTTTTTTACTAATTTCCTACTATTTATCTATTTCGCCAATTATGCCCAAGTTCAAATTTTTTTTTACATTTTGATCCACTAATATTTTTTATTATCCAAAGAAGTCATAGAAACTAGTAGACAAAAAACTAATTAATGTTGGATTAATTATTTAAAGTTTTTAAATTTATGTAATTGACATTTCAATGGTTTACATATTAATTTCAGATCATATATATTAACCATGAGATAATACAAAAAATTTAGGACATAAAAGATCTTTTTGTAGCAAAAAGTATTTAATTTGTTGAAAACTATGAAATTGGGGTAAGAAATAGAAAACTATAAATTTAAGATGCGGGGTTTTTTTTTATGAATAAAGAAACTAAAAAAACCAAGTGGCTTAGATGAACAGTAACATGCCAAATTTAGTGTGTAACTGTTCAATTCTTATTTTCACCCTATTTTTAGGGGAGAGTATTTGGCGTTAGGTTGGAAAAAAATCCAACGTTAACATGGTAAAATCTCCCAAAAAAATAAAACGTTGGTTGGAGATGGTTTGAGAAGTTTATGAATACTTCGAATAAATTTTCTTCTAGAGAATTACGCAGTCGAGTATTTCTTAATGGTGAGATGACATAATATGTCAGATAGTTTTTTAAAAAAGCATCTATGCTAAATAATACATGATGAAAATCTAACAGCTAAATACCGTGTTCTATTAGTATTATATATTTTTATATCTTAACAGAAAGTTCTTAAAATAATTAGCATTTTTTAGTAGAAAATTATATCATTTCAGATGACATATCACGCGTTGATCTGACAATCTCGAGATGTATATAGGTTGTGGTGGTCATTTCACCGTTACATTTTCCTCTTTGACGAAAATAGAAAGAATTAAATATAGAAAAAGGGCACTATAACAAATAGGGTTATTAGCAACGACTAAAAGTTGTTACAAAAAAGAGAAAGTCATCGCAAATGCCTTTTGCGATGACAAATAGTTCACAAATACACCGTTGCAAATTGTTAGTTGTAAAAATTTATTTACGACGACAGTGTGTTGTCGCAATTACATTAGCGGCAACAATTGTCATAAAAACATCGCTGCAATTATGTCTCCAACAGATTCATTGGGGCCCTCAATTTTTAGTGGCAATATTTTCAAAACATGCCGTCGCAAACACTTATCCAGGTGTTGACGTGGCATCTTTTGTGCAATGACTTTTTTCAAAATGTGATTGCTAATATTTTTGGTTTTTGTATTGTCGTCGCAAATACATTCTTTTTTTGTTTTAATTTAATTTTTATGATATTATAATTAATATAAATATTCTAATAAATTTATTTTCAATATATTTTATTAAAATTTTAATTTATTTAAATAAATTTTATTATGAAAAATTTAAATTCAAATTTTAATTGAACTAATTGAATTATAATAATGAAAATGAATTAATATTAAAAAAGAAAAATGATAATAAATTGTTTCATTCATAAAATAAAACCAAACATAATATGTAAAAAATATTAAACAGTCTAGATAAATAACAACAAAACATAATCTAATCCCCTAAATTTATAGTGTCATCAGTGGTGTCATCATCATCATCATCATCAGTAGCGTCTTAAGGAGGCGGAGGACCTAGAGGGACATAAGGTTGAGGACAAGTAAGAGACAGGAATTGGATGTTAGGGTGCAACTGTGCCATCAACTCCATCAGGTTCTTCTAGTTCTTGAACATCTACAGGTTTTGCTCATATCATCTTCACAAAGATGTTCCGTCCGACCGAGAGTTAAAGGACAAAGCAGCGCTAGAGTAAATCCTCCGTGGGAGTATGGGGCCTACTCCAGTCTTGTGTCCTCTATGTGTACCTATGGCTTGCTCCAAAATTCCATCATCGTTAATAGTAGGTGCAGATGAATTAGAAGCAGACTGTGTCCTTTGGGTTTCTTTATCTCCCTCCATCATACTTTACATAAATAAAAGTAAACACATGATATAAATATATAGACTAATTTGAATAAGGAAGGATAATATTAAAAAAAAATACTTATAAAGGTCTGTTGTGCTTGGGGGTTAACCTAAGTATCCGATGCATGTCGGCCTAGTTGTCACCTTTTTGGCTTGTCCAACAATTTGCATGTGTTAGAATAGTATATTATATTATCAAAGTTACTTTTACAGTGAATATTAATTAAAAACAAACTTAATAACCTTTTTGTTGCCAAGCTAAGAGTATGATATTTGACCATGTAAGGTTGACTACTTCTAGTTGCCACAATTATTTTAAGTTGTGTGGGACTTTTTCTGTTTATAATTTGATTTAGCATTAGCAAAATTGAAATTAGTAATATATTAGATCACCAACTTAGCAGATCTATAATTATCAGAATCTTGGCAGACATGAACCTATCGCAGCAACAGCCACAATGATCTTGGTTCCTGAGGTTCTTTGGGGGGTTGGCTCTAACTATGTGCTCGTTTGCCGCCCCACCAAGCTTTGAAGTATTCGTGGATGTCACTCTTTTAGTCCTTGTAACATTTAGTTGCCTCCTTATCAACCGCAAAACAGAGGATACCGTCCTAATTGGATGATAACGACTTTAAAGCATATGTTCCACTTAGCTTTATTTTGGACATTGTTGTTTAATGTGATCAGCTTCATCTTTCTAATTGGACGATAATGAGTGTCGAAGACAGAAATCTTCTGTACGTTACCATCTTCATCCTCTACCCAATTTCTCCTAAGTCTGTTAAATCTTGTTTCAGTGCCACTTAGATACATTGGAAAAAAAGTCAGAGCTTCATTGACAATATATGTCCTGACAATTGATCTAAGGAAGTGTTATAGCAAATACATCCACATTACATGAACATGTCCTCCTTGAATGGCAAGGGCACTACTAAATGAACCATAATATTAAAAAAGGCTGGGGGAAATAGTTTTTAACTTACATAAGACAAGAACAATATCCTACTGTGCTTTCTCTAAATCACTTATCCTCAATGTCCTCAAATATATCAACTGAAAGAAATTACTTAATTATGTCGCATCGACAATCTCTTTCTTCATGAATAGTCAAATCCTAGTTTGCAATAATTGTTACATGACAATCATGTGATTTTAGTAATCTTATTGTCCCCCCAATCATGTTTTTCCTTAGATTTAAAGCAAACCGATCAAGAAACCATACTAATCTTAAAAACTCACATAACATTTCATTATCATCTAGGGGCAATGCTTACACTGCATGTGGTTTCATACAATGATCACCTTCCTTATACAAATGTAACTCCTTACGCACTCTCATTTTTTGCAGGTCAATCCTTGCCTTGTCTATATCCTTACTTTTTCCATCAATGTTTAGAATTATGCCTTACAAGCTGTCACACATAATCTTCTCGATACGCTTGACATCTAATTTATGATGTAATGACAATGAGGTCCAGTAACGTAATTCCCAAAAGATACTATTCTTCATCTAGTTAAGCTCCATCGGATGCCTCTTTTGTTTCTTACCGCCATATTGTTCATGTTTACCAGGTATTCTAGGTCCAACTATTTCTAATTGAGCCAATATTTGCCAAATGGATTTGTGAGATAGGGTAGGTCATTGATCAATCTCACTATTAAATTTTTTGTTGTTTCTCATCCTATGAGTAATAGGAAGCCCTTGCTGATGCCCAACAAAACAAGTTTTACTCGTTATCCACTTTGAGGGACTTGTATCATTGTAGGGTGGACATGCCAAATACCCTTGACCACTCTAGCCAGATAAGCTATTACAAGCAGAAAAGTCATTAACTATCATGAACAACATAGCCCACATCTAGAACAACATATTCAAAGTAGCGTCACACACAATAACTCCTTCATCCCACAATTCTTTTAACTCATCTACAAGGGACCTTAAGAGCACATCCATAACCTTCCTAGGAGCATTTGGACCAAGAATCAACAAGGTCAACATCTTGGGATGATTCTAGAACCACCTTTTGCAACGACAATTTTTTAAAGTTGTTACAAATAGTTTTTGGAAACCGCCCAAATCATCTCAAAATTTTTTACCAAAATATTAAAAATTCAATTATTTGTGATGACTCTTAGCAAAAATATCTCTGACTCGTTAAAACACCAGTTGTATTGTTGTAAATACTTGTGAATTGGCATATAAATTACTCGTGCTAGATTACTTTTGCTGCCATTAGGTCATTACAATGATATATCATCGTTATTATTATTTGCGATGACATGTCTGAAGTAAATAAGTTTGTCATTGCAAATATGAGATTATTAGCGACGACATATGTCATTAATAAAGCTATTGTTTGTAGTAGTGGGAGTATAGAAATAACAATAAGCTACACATGTATGTATAGGTGAAGAAATAATGTGAAGAAGCATGGGTGAATGAATCCATAAATATATAGTTGCATAATCTGTTACCCCATTTAGTGACCTACTCAGCAAGAGTTAATGATAGACGTGCCCTTTTTCACTTTTTCAAAAGGGTTTTTTATTAACTTAGTATGTTGTATTTTAGAAAATATCACATTTGTACATTATTCTATACTATATTAATACTTGATTGTCTCTATTTTCTAAAGGGAGAATGAGAAGTTTAGGCCATTTTAAAAAGGGAAATTAAAATTAATAGGTCAAATTATACGAAACTTTAATTAACAGACTATTTAAAAGCAAACAACTATTTATCAGTTAATTGAAAGGCAAAAATATCTTTGATATTAAAATTAATTTTCCAAATTGAGAAACCCTAACTTCATTAGCAACCACCATAACCCAAGAAAGGAGGAACTCTTGATGTCCATAGTAGCCACCATCGACAGTTGGACTCGCATTTGAAGCCGCCACCATTGGGCATGATTGAGATGTCCAAAAGCCCACCAGAGAGAGAAAGAGAGAAAGTCGTGGAGAAAGAAAGAGAGAAAGTTGCTAAGAGAGAGGGGAGAGCAGCCAGTGCTGATGCATTCACAAGCCCATACTGTCGTCGGAGTCACGTGGGGAATAGGTGCGGGTCATGCGAGGAGCAGCTTCATCAATAGACATGCATGGGGAGCAAGCGCCAAAGTCGCATGAGGTCATTGAAGCCACGTAGGGAGAAGCGTCGTTGCTGGAGTTGCGAGGAGAGAGGTGGCTAAAGTCATACGGTGAGCAGCATTGTCATTGGATCTAGGAGAGAGAAGAGGATGAGAGAAGGGGAAAAGAAAGAGAAAGTGTATGCGAGGGTTTTTTAAAAGAGATGAAGAAGACAAGGTAATTTTGAAATTTTACTTAAAAAGTGATTTGAGTTTTTAAAAGTTTGGTCTATTTTTTAAACTTATCAAAAGTTTGGGCTAATAATTTTTGTTGTTATATTTTTTTGGCTTATTTATTGCAACTTAAATTACCTGGTGCTATATGTTTCTGAGATTTTCTCATAGTCTCTTCTGTTTTTCACCAAATTTTTATCATTTCATAGCATTATTTTTATATTTTACATTTTTTTTATTTTTTCCACTTAAACTTTAATATTGTTCTTTCTTTTTCTATTTTCTTAAATTATATTATTCTTTAAATTTTGCTATTCATATATGTATCAAGTTAATATGACAATACAATCTTAATTAGATGGATATTCAAGATAATGACAATATAGATATTTCTGGAGTTCAGAGCTTTGAAGTGGACATTAATATTCTATCAGTCAACACATGTACAAATTCTTAGAAAAAGATGGAGACTTTAGTGCTGGAATTTAAGGCGGAAAATAAATTAAGAAATAAATAGATTTTAAAGAGAAAAATAGGGTCCATTTGGTAGACGGGTTCAAATTGTGCTGATTTAAATTTTTTTAATTTGTTTTGTGTGATTTCAATTAGGTGATTTGAATTGCAATCTAAATTGACGTTTGAGTGTACATTTAAAGTGTTAATTTGAATAGAGAATTAAATTAGAATTTGTGTTTGGATAATAGTGAAAAATGTTTTTGATTTCTTAAAAAACTAACAAAATATTAATGTTTATGATATTAAAAAATATGCAATATAGATCTTGATTTATTTGTCTCTTCGTTAAGAATACGATATCAAATGAAGAAGTTATGACTTTTTCCCACAAATACAAGAGAAAGAAAATTGAATTTTACTATAGTAAATGATTTGAGTTTTTTTTTTTTTTTTTTGTAGGGGAGGGGGAAGAACTCTCAAATTAGGGATTTTGTTGGATTCAGAGAATTTGAATGATTTGGATTTTGAGGGATGCCAAACACTTATCTGGATGATTAGAATTCTAGTATGGGCTCTTAGAAACAAAACTAAGAAAGGATTCACAAAAGCGAAAATAATCATGATTTCCTAACTCTTGTAACCTTATTGTTTGCCTTTTGTTTTTAGATCTTTTATGGCTTATATTTTTAAGAATTTTTTTATTTTTAGAATTTGAAAGAACAATATTTTAGAATGGTGCCATGGACTATTTATATGTAATTCTATTTTTTGTTTCTAAGATCATTTTTTTGGATAATGGATGCAAAAATGGAATCCGCCATCATCTATTGATGTTTATGCTTATTTTTCTCTTGCAATTTGCACAAATCACATTGTACTTTCTCCTTATAATTAGTAAGAATGTTAAATTATAAACTTATGCATCCTACTTTAACTATTTTTTAAATTCATCTATATGTTTTCAAAAGTTATAAAAATACCCTTTAAATTTAATAATTTATTTCAATTCCATTCCTATAAATAGAAAAAATGAGACAAAACAATAGAATTAATCTTAAATAGCTTAGGGAAATATTTTATAGATTTAAAAACATAAAAAAAACCTATAGCAAAACATTAAATTAAAAAAATCTTGAGTTTTTTTTACTTTAAAATATTTTTAAAAAAATTTTCTCAAGAAAAAATATTTTAGAAATAAATTCGTTCTAATTAAGAATATTTTTGACTTTTCCTCAAAGTCTTTTGGCAACAAAATTTGTGAGGGTTTAATTGAAACAAGTTTTTGAATTTAAAAGATACATTTGTAGTTTCTAAAAATAAAAAATAATAAATTGAGAAATAGTTAAAGCAAAAAAGTATAACTTCATAATCAACCCTTAGTAAGAATGCAATAAATTAATAAGAATTTTTAAGTATTCAGGAAATAAATATGATTATATGAAATATATATTGTCCTTAAAAAAGATTTTTAAAACGAATAGAATATTGAAAATAATTATTAATTAGGAGGTGATTATCTTAGAGTTTTTAATTTTGTTCAATTAGTTTTTAATTATTAATTGTTGATGGTCATAGGATTTTGCCTAACGATTTCATAAATTCTTTTCCAAGAATTTCTGATCATATCTTGCATGTGGTAATCTGTCCTAAGTAGCGAGATACTCTTATTTGGACGCTTTGTAATAAGGGCCTCGTCTCTACGAAGGAATTTTTTTGATAGGATTCGTCTAAGAGCCTCTGTTGTTTCATGGGATCGCATTTGGCATGATAGCATTCAACCAAGAGTATCCCTTCATGTTTGAAAACTTGTTCATGGGAAAATCTCCACTGAGGATGCTTTGAAAAAGTCGGTTTGGCTTTCCTCTCGGTGTGTTGTCTCTGCAACAACGAAGAAGAAGCTTTAACTCATTTGTTCTTTCATTGTTTTTATTCTTATTTATGGGGTTATTTAAAGCAAGTTTTCAATTTCAGAGAATAGATCCACTCATTTTAATTCATTGTCGAAGCGGCTCTCGAAGTAAAATGCAGTAAACAAAATTTAGCAAATGTGGTTGGCGGCAATAATGTCTTATGATTTTGGATCATTTGGAAAGTCTGAAACAATAAATTTTTTCATAAGTCTAACATTCATTGGTAAGGTGCTTTGGCTATGATATATTGTTGCATTTTAAAAGCCAATGCGTTAGACTCAGGTACCATGAATAATACTGTTGAAGAACTTCTTATCCTAAGTAATTCAGAATTTCTGGAAGGCCTCAAAAAGCGCCTAGCATTATTGAAGTTAACTGGCATCTGCATGTTCTAGGCTGGATTAAGGTTAAAACCGACGGGGCTGTAAATTGAAATCCAAGGCCTGTTGGTTGTGGTGGTGTTTTGGACATACAAAGGCTGATGCAAGGGATGTTTCTCCATTTCTCTCGGTGTTTTACATGCATTTGAAGTTGAATTATTTGGAATTATTCATACGGTCTATTATGCTAAACGGCAGCTGGAATTATTTATGGATTGAGACTTTTGGAGGTCCCATGGAAAATTATATCTAGATGGGAGAACACTATTTTAATATTTCTCATATTTTTCAGGAAGCAAATCAAGTAGCAGATAAGCTTGCTGGATATGCTGTTAGTCATCCTCCAACCTGGTGGTTTAATATCCTTGATTTCTATAGTCAATTGTTAATAGGGACATGTCCTCTTTGTCCAATTTACATTTGTTGATTGATGCTTTGTTAACTTTGTAAGAATAGTCACTCTTTTTCCTTACCAATTTTCCTTTTTGGGGTTTTACTAATAAGGATTTTAATGAGGCCTATCTTCAAAGGTGACTTTTAAAGGAAAAGTCACGACTTTGTCTTTTAGCACCAGTTCTAACTTTTATAAGTCTTTGGATTGTTTTTCATTGTCTGATTAACTGGATTTGTATATTTTTTTTAAATAAATTTAGGTTGAGGTTTTAGCTTGACATAGAAATTTTAAGGGTACCAACTTAGTTGAGATGTCCTAATTTTTTTTGAGGTTTATCTCTTCCCTCATTCATTCAAAGAAAATCCAAAAAACTTGTCTTCATTAAATCCCTTCATTGATATAAATTCTAATTGAACGATATATATATATTTTTTTGCATGAAAAATTTAATAGCACTGCTATAACAGAAAGCTAGATGAAACAAAAAAACATTTTTCACAGTTTCGCTCTAACATTACATGCCTTTAGTTGTGGCAACATACTCAATAAAAGCAATGGGCCTCTTATTTATTTCTTGGCCTAAAACCGTTAGTCACCCCAGCTGGCTTGAGTATACATAACAATTTATGAATATAGAAATGAAAAGAATCACCTATATTAAACGGATCAGAAGTAAACATCCTTTTTCATAATATAATTTTAGTACCTTTAATTTCCTCGAAGATGGAGATGATACGTACATTTTAATTTTAGGCTTGCATTTAGGAAGTTGCTGTTTCTGGTCTTCAAATTTTAGACTTATATATATAAATAACATTATACGTTATCAATTATCATGCTCTACCGGAATCTGGAGATAAATGAACTATATGATTAACCAACCGAATGAAATACCATCATTTCCTCCTCCGACTTGCCTAACAAGAACATGCCCTAAAACCCTAAACCCTAAACCCCCCCAATCATATTAAGCCGCGGTCGATTATCTACTGAAAATAATGCAGTTGACCTTGACGCTTCTTAATCTCCACCCACGACGGCGACAAAACCGGGCTCGTCGCTGTCGTCGCCTCATACTCCATCCCTGCCGTTTTCCTTGAATCACTTCTTTCAAAGTCATAATTCGGGCAAACCATTATCCTCTCAGACGTAGTGATCTCCTCCTCAGGCAAAACCTTGACTCTCCAGACCTTAAAAGTCTGGTCCAAGCTCGCACTGTAGACAAGAAACCCCATCGTCACCATTTTCTCCACCTCCAAACACGCCGCCAAACATCTCACGGGACCTCTGTGCCCCTCCAGCACCGCCAAACACTCGTGCAAACAGCTCCCTTCCTTTCTCCTCCATATCCTAATCGTCGTATCCTCCGAACCGCTGAACACCATCTTCTCCACCGCCACCAGGCAAAGAACAGAGAATCTATGTCCCTGTAAGAACCCTCCATGGTTGAACCTGTATGAAGTTCTCTCTCTTTCCCAGAAGTTTATCTTCCCGTCCGAAGAGCCAGAATAGAGAAACCCAGAACCGAAAGTAAACGAAGAAGATGATGATGATGGTGAAGATGAAGAAGCAGAATACGAGCTCAAAGCTATGGCGTTCACGGGGGAAGGTTGGAATCTGAGGATCATCGTTAAAGTGTGAGAGTTCTCTCTGTAGATCCTTCTCCAGATCTTCACCGAGCCGTCCGATGAGCAGGTGAAAACGCAGCCGTCGCCTTGATTGACTAGTATGTCGTTGACTTTGTCCTCGTGAGCCAAGAACGAGTCAACGCATTTCCTGCTCGAGACGCGCCAGGCCTTGACCGTCCTATCTTGCGACCCGGTGTAGAGAATCCCCTCCGCGTGGTAGTACGCCAGGCACGAAACGCACTCCTTGTGATGTCGTTTGGCTTGGTGCTTGATTCTTGAAAACAAAGAAAACGACAACGGGGTGGTTCTTGGAATGGAACAGACTTTTTTGAAGGCGGAGTTGTTGAACTTCCAGACTCGGATCTTGTTGTCTTTGTGGCATGTGAAAAGCGTGTCTCCGTGGGCTAAGATTACCCTGACTTCTCCCGACTTGGCCTTGAGAAGCCCACTCTCGGTGCAGTCGGGTTGGCGCCATCCGCGGATGCGGCGGCTGTCGGAGCCTGTGAAGACGACGCCGTTTGAGACGGCGATGGAGTAGATGGTGCCGTTGTGGCGGTGGAGGGAGGCGATGCAGTGGTAGAGCAGGGAAGGGGAAGGGGTCTGGAGGGGAGAGCAAGTCCATGGTGATTCTGGGCTTGGCGGTGGAAGCATCCTTGGCTGGGCCGGGCTTGCAGGGACTGGTGGGCTGAAGTGGCCCAACTCCAGATATTCTTGGAACTCGTCGTCGTGGATTTCATCATGGTGGTTGTTGTTGCGGGTGGTTTCGATGGAGAGGTGAGTTGGGGTTTGATCCAGTGAAGCATAGCTACTTCTCTCTTCGTAGATGATGCTTAGGACAGAGTTTTGCTGGAGAGAGTTTTGATTGTAGAGTTCCATGACATGGTGAGAAAGAGAAAAGGACGAAGTTTTTAGGTAGTGGGTTACTACGTATAGTTAATGTAGTCAAGAGGCGTGTTGCGAAAATTATTTTAGATTTGGCTAGTGTGGATTAATGAAGCTAGTTGGATTAATAGGTGAGGTCACAGAGGTGCCATTGAAGTAGTGAGCCAAAGGAAATGGAGAGCTTGGTGTGATATAAATGCATGTCCCGCTAGCTGTGATACCAATCATGCACGGATGAGCTGGTACAAAGAAGTACTCTATGAAATCAACTTAGTTTGGAAAATGAGTAAATTGCAACATTGTTGCGTCTTAAACTATTTGTCTTTTTTAATATGATGCAGCTTGAATTTTTAATTTTAACAAAATACACTAAGACTTTTGAGATCATTGGCAATTAAAGCCCAATATATAAAAAAGAGCGCTTAATAAAAATTAAAAATAGTTATTAGACTTCGATTTTAATAATTTCATAGTTCAAGATGTATTGTGCCAAGATTAAAACTTTAAATACAATATACAAAAAGTAAATAGTTTAGAGTGCAATAGTATATACTCTAGGAAAGTTTGTAAGGCACTTGGAAACATAGTTTAAAAAGTAAATTACACTGTTGCACATCAAATTACTCATTTTTGCTTAACGCATCTCGAACTTACAATTTGAGCAAAATACATTATGAATTCTAAAATCATTAGCAATTAAGGTCCAAAAACTAACAAATGTTTAAAAGCATGGGCAATTTTGGTGACAAAATTCGCATGTGTTTTTTTTTTAAAGATAGAGCTCGTTATTTAAAAGAAAATTGAAGCTCAACAAGCAAAAAAGAATGCTTAACGAAAATTGAAAGCAGCTATTAGATTCAATTACTAATAATTTCAAAGTTTAGCATACATTGTGTCAAAATTGAAAGTTTAAGGTGTATAATGCAAAAAGCAAATAGTTCATGTGCAGCTGTACAATTTTCTCTAGTTCAAATTAAAAGCTTGAAATGAAAATATTGTAGCAATTTAAATTTTATGAAAGAAAATATTATACCAAAATTGATATGAAAAAAAAAAACTTTGCAGTTGATACAGGTGTTTCTAAACCCACTCCTACTTTTTTCTGTTTGTGTAGAAATTATGGTTGCCTGAAATCAACCTAGCTAGAAAAATAAGTAAATTGCATTATTGCTCCCCAAACTATTCGGTTTTTGCATAATATACTCCAAACTTTTAATCTTGGCAAAATACACTTTCAATTTTGAAATCACTAGCAATTGAGATCCAATACCTAATAAGCGTTAAAAAACATAAACAATTTTATGACAAAATTCGCCCATAAGTTTTCTTGTAAGTAGATCTCGTCATTTGAAAAAAAATTGAAGCTCAATACACCAAAAAAAAGAGTATTAATAAAAATTAAAAGTAGTTATTAAATCTCAATTGCGAATAGTGCATTGTGTTAAGATTAAAAGTTTAAGGTATATTATTTATTTTAAGAAAATTTTGGAAGGCGTTTAGAAACATAGTTCAAATTGAAAACATTATAGCAATTTAAATTTTGTGAAAGAAAATATTACAGTAAAACTAGTTTTAATAAAAAAAAAAAAAAAAAACTAGGAGTAAAGTTTTAGTCACACGAGTGACGTGTGTAATGTGGAACCCCAACTTTAGTGCTTCGTCACTGTGTTCAAGTGCAAAGCCCTAATAAAAGAAAGTTATTACAACCAGGGAAAAAAATTGACAGCAGAATAAAAAGAAAGCTAAAATCATCCCAAAAAAATTGATAATGATAATTAAGGCAAGCCTAATAAAAGGTAAACGTTCATATGCAATTAATCTACATTTGCATTTTGCTGCAGTACTAGAAATTTAAAACTGCCCTTTTCTTCCATGCATTAATATGGTGGTTCCTAGCATTCAAGCAAATGATCCGTACTTGGGTTTATTACTTCATCTTCTTTCTCCATTGGAGAAAATCCAAAAGACAACTGGGATGATTCTCTGGAAAACACACACGTATTGCGTGCCAGCCTGAGATGGCAGACCATTATTGTCATTAGGTTAATTTGTTTGTGATGAGTAAGTTTGTCGGTTCCCAAAAATAAGGATCTCAATATAGTTATAAAGCCAGCTACCATCTCTGTTAATAGTTGAGCGTTAAATTTGATGAAAATTACATTAAAAATGTATAAAACTGTTATCCAATATAAAAATTAATATAGATGAAATTCTTTCATATTTATTTAGAAATTTAAATAAGCTGTGATATATACTCTTTCAGAATCAAGAAATACAATTTTCTTATAGAATTGCTAAAAAATCACTACAAAAAATAGACTTTTAGTCACTATAATTTTTAATAAAACTTTTAGTCACAACAAAATATTGTAATTAATATACAATTAATCACAAACTTTAGTTTAATTTTTGTTGTGACTAAAACTTTTAGCCATGAAAACTTTAGTCATGAAATGTTCATGACTAAAAAGCCCGTGGTTAAAAGTTTTAGTCACAATAAAAATTGAGCTAAAATTTTTGACTAAATGTACATTAGTCATAATAAATGTTGTGAATAGAAGTTTTACTAAAAACTATTATAATTAGAAGTTCAGTTTTTTGTAGTAAATAATGCTTAGCAACATAGGAGATGAGTGTAGTTGTTGTTCTTATTTTTCTGTCCCATTGGTTGCCTCACAATAATATTTTTGTCACGTCATATATATTTAAAATTTGATTTTAAATTCCTTTGTAGCGAATAAAAATGCTAAAAACTAATAAGGAGTTAAAGAAATATTGTCAAAATAATATTGAAGAACGATCAGTGAGACAAAAAAAAGGGAGACCGAAGTGAACTGAAGAGCGGTAATAATATGATCATCAGCTAAATAATATGGCATTCAATACTATAGAGTATCATAATCAATATTTTTTTCTGTTATTTGTTAACTGCCATGAATGCGTTGTATGGCGGTATAAGAAATATAGCAATAACAGTTGGTGACAATTAGCAAGGGCTGGAGACTCATTAATCTTGACTACTTAATATGAAAGATATTCCGTACCGCATACTTTAGTCCACATTTAGCTAATATTACTCGCCTCTGATAGTATTTAGTTGCAACAATTCAAATTTTCAACCCGCTTATATATATAGGGTCAGTTTTACGTCCGGTACCATTTCTTAGTTGGACACATAATTCAACCATTGGATGGAGATCGAACCATTGTGATTTGAAGAGAAGCAAACTAAAGAGAGAACAGTATACGTAGGCACATGTATAGGCGATGAAGAATCCTAAAAAATATGAACTAATATATTAAAAAATGTATACTACTAAACATAATGTCATTATTAAAGTCGTAGAAAAGAGACTTGATCAAGCCCAAGTGATGTGAGCTCCAATGTCAGGACATGCTATAGCACGTGTATTGCAGGCGCTTAAGCTAGCCTAATGAAGAAGCGACATCTAGCGGCGCATGGATTTCTTCTGTTCATGAATGGGTTACTGACATAGCATTGAGTAGTGAACTAGACTTAGCCACATTGCAGTTGACTATTGATTGTGACACTCATTGAGCGTTGATGAAATATTTTTAAAAATTATGATTTTTGACCCTAGATTCCAATTTTCTTTACAAACAAGCCCAGAAAAATTAATTATTTCACAAAATAAAAAAAACTAAAATAAGAATATTATTAATTGCTTACTTAATAGAAAACTAAAAATGCAAACTAAAATAAAAATACTACTAAGTAAACTTATGTTTTTAAATAAATACACTAAAACATGCATAAATGCTAAGTTAGAGGACAAAATTGTTAAATAAAAATGCAAAACCTATGAAATTTGACTCCTGAAGTGCCTCATGTTGCACACAGTCAAGAGCTCAACTCGCATGCCACCATGTGTCTCTGTAAGCCATATATGAGTCTTGATTTCACTTTTTATTGCGTATGTGCATGTAGGCTAGTTTGGCACCATTATTAAATGTATTATACACGCATAAAGAATGAACTATAGAACTTTAGAATGATTATTGTTAACGGTGTAAATTCATCAAGAATACTCTCAATAAAATACTCACAATGGTATTTGCTTCTTGATTAAAACGTAAAATTTTACATAATAATTTGATTTGACTCTCCTTATCTTACGGTTCATATCTACTTTAATCACAAGTGGGATGATATTCCGCGAATTTAAGGATATTTATTTATTTCCATGACTAATTGGCACTCTCCTTCAAATACCTAAAAAGACTGCAAGAAAAAGTACCTAACCTTCAAAGCAAGTCAAAATGAACCGATACATAAATATTTGGATATATGGGGTTTTATATTGACTGATTGGACATATTTCATGAATATCCTAACCTCATACTTTGTTAATCCAAATTAAGTGAACGCAAATTAGATTAATAGTCATTGTTAGTGAACTACAGCCCTAACTTTCACGATACTTTTTGTCATCATAGCAATTAACCAAATATCAATCTAAGTAGAAGTAGCTATGGGCATATGGTACAAAATGTAGAATTTAAATGGATTATTTGATATGAAGAAGGAAGTGCATGAATTTTAGAGTAAGAAACACATGCATGAGGATATTATGCTAAGCAATTTCTAATTACGATTTAGTCAAATAGATTTGAAGACAATTCCAATTCAAGAATTTGTAGTCTTTAGGAGGGCATGGCCATCAGAAAATAAAACAATATATACATCCATTAGTAAAGAGGGACTCTTAAAGTGAATACTTATAATTGATGATTATAAATTAAGTTGTTCATAATTTGTTTAACATTTAGGTGTCGCCACATGAACATGGGGTTTTATAACACAACCACAATAAAGAATCAACATAATTTAATATACTTGGCCACTTTCACATGGGCTTAAAACTTAATTTCATATTATTTAATTTTATAGTTTCATGTAAGTTCTATTACTAGTTCTTGGTTATTATTAACATAGTAATAGCTAAATTAGTTCTACTTCATTATAACTTGACACTTGGTGCAACTTTTACTAAGACTATACTAATTGTAAATTCTTAGCTTTATTGCTTCTTTCGGACAACTCATTCAAAACCATTCTCAACATGTTCTAACAATCTAAAAGAAGTTGTCTAAATAGATTACTTGGATAATTATTAGTTTGCTCTATTTTAAAAAAGAAACAAATGTTTACATTTTTCTTAATTACGTTTCTAGTTATTACTTGTCAATTACTAAATTAATCAAATAAAGTTACATATTGTTGCGCTTCCATCTATCGATTATTATAGCTTTACGTACTTTGTCGTTTATGAGGGATTAAAAACATATTTTATTCTCTTTCTTTGTTATTTATTCAAGAAAAGTTATACTTTTACCAATGATCTATAATATAATAATACCCATCGGTCCCTACCCCTATCAATCTATTTTCAATAGTCTTTGCCTAATAGAAGCCAAACATGTGTCAAAAGCAGTGATGGAGATAGCTTATAGCCAAGGGATGCTTGGCATTTTTTTTTTTTTAACCTATGCATACACATATAAGAACCCCATTCAGGGGGAAAAAAACTTAAGGTCTCCGAAAAGCCCATTAGTAAGACCAAGACCAAAACTAAAGCCCATTTTTTGGCAGTTGTTATTAGTCCTTCTGAGATAAGTTCTTGCTTCTTCATTGGTCAAAGGCTCTGCGAAATCAACGCCTGCATAATCAAGCGCCGGATAAGAAATGATACTGGATTATGCGAAATCAACGCCTGCATAATCAAGTGCCAGATGAGAAATGATACTGGATTTCAGACTAGTCCTATATATATATATATAAAACAAAATATTGACATGAAACCAAACGGACGGGAAAAAAAAAGGAAAAGAAAGAATAAAGGAAGAAACAAGGTTCATGTATATATGGAAACAACCAACAACCGAGCGTTTTTATTCCTATTCCACTCCCAAACAAAAAATTAAAGCTAAGATGCCACACCTACTAATACTAGCTTTTAAATTGTTCATGACATTGGTATGAAAGCCCCATGAAATCCGTATGGAACTCTGCATGGCAATGTAATTTTGGCAATTGGCTCATAAGAAAACTTCTTCGCGTCAATCACAAAAACCTACAAGTTATTATTAGTTAAGAAGCTTGTTAGAAATATCCTGATTAAATATATCAACCTAGAATAGATAGATTAATATTAGTCTTAAAAAGCTAAAAAAAAAAATTCCACAAAAAAAGAATGAAAAAAAAATAGTGCTCGGTAATTAAAATTACTTGGGATGTATTTAAATCTTCATTGTGAACAAAAGTGATGATCCAACCATCATCTTCTTCAAGGCCTTCTTTATCAGGGACAAAAGCAGCTCCGGTGCAAAAGGTGTTCTTCTCAAACATATGATACTCCACTTTTATCGCCTCTTCAAGCTTCTTTTTACTCATCAATTTCACAAAATGCAATAATTGTAGTGGGAGAAAAGTAGAGGATCATGAATTACTCCTTGCTTGCAAATAAATAAATAACCAAAAAAAAAAAAAAAAAAACAAAGTGACTAGACAATGTTGGTAGAGGCCTTATTTACCGTAGTAGATCTTGTGTCTAACGGTTCAAAGTGTAGCTTCGCTAGACCTCCATATTTATGTTTATGATCTGCAATATTAATTTAAATATCAATTATATGCATATATATGCGTCTAAATAAACAACTAATAGACATCAAAGGACATGTATAGATGTCAGTCATTACTTGCAATAGAGGTCGCCATAACATCAAGAACTTGGGTGTACCCAAATTTGTTCGTAAGACCAATTACAGTCTCATTGACCACAGGAAAATCCATGGAAATTTCAGTATCAGCCGTGAGGTTTCTCTCCCTAACCTCACCCGTTCGCATGTTTAATCGCCATTCGTAAGGACGATGGTACAATGGTCCATCCCCAAGTTTGGTGCCAATATTTTCTTTAGAGCTTGGATCCAAATCAGGTCCTGGTATTACTGATTCAAGAGTTCTACAACCCCAAACAACAACCTGAACATTTCCATACGTACAAATGTTGACAACATTAGTACGTACATCGTTATGTTCCTTTTCTATTACTAATTAAAGGAAATTAGTATTGTGATATGGTTAATATATAGTTAAGTCATATATGTGTACCTCGTCATTTCCATCTTCAAAACAATTAAAAAGGTGACATGTACAATTTTGTTCAACTTTGAACCATTTGATTGAATTTGCATCACCATATCGTGGCATAACTCCGATCCTATCATATCCTTCCTTGCCATACTTTATTAATCTACACATTACCACCGACACACACTACAAGAAAAACTACATTTAACGACATATTATTTACGACATGTAATTTTTGAATGTCGTTGAAAAGTACATACAACGACATCATCAACAACGAGTCATTAACGACATTTAAAACAATAATTAACGACATCTATATAGATATCGTATTAAAGGTCTCCTTTTAACGACAATAGTTTAGTATCGTTAAATTATTTAACGACAAGTATGAGATGTCGTCAAAGCCTTGGAGATTCTACAACACCCTTTATAGATGACATTGGTCAAGATGTCGTCTATAAGGGATGACGTAGAATCTCCAAGGCTTTGACGACATCTCTTACTTGTCGTTAAATAATTTAACAACACTAAATTATTGTCGTTAAAATAAGACCTTTAATACGGCATCTATATAGATGTCGTTAATTATTATTTCAAATGTTATTAACGACATGTTTGTTGGAGATGTCGTTGTATGTACTTTTTAGCGACATTCAAAAATTACATGTCATAAAATGTAATTTTTCTTTTAGTAACATTTATGTAAGCATGATTGGAGTTTATTTTTTTTATTTTTTTTTTTATTTTTTTTTTTAAGGAAAACAAGGGAACTCAATATCATGTTAAATACTCACGGGCCTCCAAGGAAAAGTCTCTTTATGTCTAATGTAAGTGGAAAATCCATGAATACATTGAACCTGCCTCAAACCCAAGAGCAAATACAAAAATTTAATTTGCATGAGTTTAATTTGTTAATTTTTGTTGCCAAAAAAGGGCAAACGTAGGGAAGATGATAATTAATTAAAAAAATATTGAACAGTGATAAAGCAAGGTGCATGACCACTTTCCATGGAATTAAGGGCTAGTGCAGCTAGTTGCATGAAGTCATTTTGGAGTAGCTTCTTAATACGTAAAAACGAAATTCAGGGACCAAAGCAAAGTTCGGAGATTATTTGTGTAATTAACTCTAAAGCTAACCTTTTTTTTTTTGACACCTCTGTGTAACCCCAAAGTCATGGACAAATGTACACCGATCAAGTTTGAGATCTGCTCTATGAATTATTTTCTTTCCATCAGCTGAAAAAATTATCCATATTTAACAAATTACATAAAAACTTTTAAAATATTTAATATATTCATATATATATATACACACACATATGCATATGCGCAATATGTATTATACCAGAAATTACTCCTATTTCAACGTAAGGTTTAACTATGTCCATCCCAATAATAACCAGCTCCCCCGTTCCTGGAGCTCTCTGTACGTAATGTGTACATAATAAATTTAAAGGAAAAAACAAAAAGAAAACTTTAATTCTAAGGAACATATATATATATATATATATATTCGAACTATTTGTGCTAGGGAAATAATAAATAATAATGTACCTTTGGGTGGCTAGAAAAAGGTCTATTCCAAGCACGAGAAAGAGTCCAATTACCCAAAGTTTTTAATGTAGAAATGTCAATCTCTTGAGGCGAGTCATTTTCTGCGATGGAATATAACTTCCCTGAATGCTCAAACACGTTGGTGTTACTATAGTCTTTGTTTACTCTGCCAAATCTCGCCTGAGACACATAATAAGTAAAGGATGTGAATTTCTTTTTTTTTTTTCTTCCATTGTAGATAAAACGCTTATTTGTTTTTCCGTCGAGTTTGTATGAAAAAATATGTTTTGGGCGCTTATTGAACTTGATGGACAAACACCCAAAACAAATATATACCTATACATACATACATACATGTACTTTTATATATGTATGTGTATATATATATATATGTATGCATGTGTGTATTGCTTGAGGTGAAAACAATATAACTAATATGCCCACCACATTAAGCAGATAAGCGGATATAACAGCTAACGAATCTCCTCCAACAGCTGGAAGAAAAGATGGTTTGCTTCTTTGTTTGTCTAGCTTAAACGTTTCGGTTTCAACATATCTATTATTATAGCAAAGACTCCAATTGGAGTCCTTATCTTTGCTAAAATACAGAGCATGAAGCATTCCTTCTCCTTCTACCCAGATTTGAAATGAATTTCCAAACACAGATTTTGTTGATTTTAGCCCTCCAAATAGAGGATTTGATCCTGCATTATATCAACAACAGAAAATGCCCAATCATTATTAGCAAACATTCTTACTTTTTCTCTTTATTTTTAGCAAAAAAAAAAAAAAAAATCACACACTAATCTTTTTGTTTTCTTATTCTTATAGTTTTTCCCCTCATGGAAATGGTATGATTGGAAAGGGTGTATGATTATTGATGATTTGGAGTAGTCTCTCTCTCTTCATTCTCTCTATCTCAAGTGCATTTATTCTTTAGGCCTCCAATTTTCAGGATGTCCTCATCGAAAAAAAGAAATGTCATGTGATGCAAATCGTGTGGTCCCAATTCCATAGGAAGTTGCACAAGGATTTTTGTCCTAAACGGTGGCCTTTTTCTTCAAAACTATGAGCGGAACATGGTTAGGATTTATATTGCTCGTCTTGTTTAACAAAAATAGAACTGACTTAAATTCCAACACATATTGATATTTACAAAGTCGCAAATCATGTTTATGATGTGCAGTTTTTTTAAAAAATAAATAGTAAGCTACTGGTGAATATAAATATGGAACTGACCGTTTCTTATGTAAGCACCCTCCGGAAAATTATTGGGAATATTCCCTTCGATGCTGTCGATAACCACAGGCCCTCCTAATTGTTCAACTGGTACAAAGTTTCTCTAGAAGTAAATTGTGTCATAGGTATATAAGACCCGTATACACACACACACAATTTACATGTAGATATATAAATTTAAATGGCTACTATATGTAGAAACATTTGGGACCGGCTAGACAGTACTAGAGATGAAAAATGATTAATATATGTATATATTTGTATACCTGAGAAGGGAGCAATGGTTGATCAACAAACTCAAAGACATGATCAACAAAGGCGTCCAAAATTTTGGCAGAAGTGTTCTTTATGTTTTTGGAGTGTACTACTCAGATATTTGGAACTTGTTGCAATGCTCTTAACAATGGCTTAGCTCATTATTTGTCCATGTTGTACAAGTCAGATACCATATAAGCAAGAAGATACATAACGAAATAAAAATATACTGTCAAAATATGTTTTATGGCCTCTCCTTGACGTAACAACTCACTTTGAAGGCCATACGAGATGATATTAATGCCATTTCTCTTCCTCTCTCTGTCAAAATATGCAATTGTGGAATTATTAATGGGAAAGATTTTGGATAAGTAATAATGTACCATGCATAAAGCACATAAAAGTTGTTTAATGCGTGCAAGATTATGCTCTCTCTCTCTCTCTCTCTATATATATATATACATGGACCTTTTTATCGGCCACCTATATATATATAGCAGCCTTCAAATGGTCTCCTCGTTCTCTCTCTCTCTCTCTATATATATATATATATATCTTTTTAGCACTTTATCCACTCCTTTTATTTTAACAAAACTAATTGTTAAGTCCAAGTTAATAGTTAGTATATGAGCAACATAATGCTATGCACGTATTTATCACTATTGCTTCTTCTTCTTATTTTTTAACGAATCATGGATTTAATATGGCCATTAATTTCTTGCTGATGTTTTAATTAGTAAAAACAAATGCCAACTAGTTATCACATGCACGCAATATTAAAAAGCAATTTTTTTTTATACAAGGGAAAGGAGAATACCAGCACTTTCGAGTGAGCCTGGTAGAGGGACTTACAACCAACTAACATGTCCTCACTTATCTTAAAAAAGGAATTCTAAATATTACAAATAAGTACAGAGCATGCAAATTAGGGCTGATGAAGTGAGTGCCTAGAAGAAAGAGAATAAAAATTTTGCTTATATATATACACACACACTCTCTTCTTTCTTTGATTATTTAAATCCAACAAGGTTGAACCTAATGATCAAGATAAATGAATGTTCAAAAGATTCTCTTTTTCGAACCAGTATTTATTCCTTGCAAATACCTCCAAATTAAAATGCTTTGGGGCAATATGACACATAATCGGGTAGTTTAACCGTCCAATTAATTTATTTATGAAATTAATTTATGAGTCATTTTGGGTGTCAATAACTTTAAGAAAAAATCATTTTGGGCAAATGACCCTTTTTTTTTTGTAGTTTTTTGACGTAAAAAAAAAACATGCTTTTTGGGCATGAAAATTGCTTCAGTTTTTTTTCTTTTCACGCTGTTGAGGTTTCTCTTCTCGTTACAGTTATTTTCGACTTTTTTTTGGAAAAAATTGGGACAGTTTACTTACCTAAAAAAGTGTGTTTTTTTTGTGAAAAAAAAAAGAGGTCATTTCCTCGATTAATAATTTTTTTTTTGCCCTTTTTTAAAATTCTTCCCAAAGAAATAGGAATCAGCATGTTAGGAGGCCTCAGGGGCACGTGCGTCCGTGCAGGCGTGTGGTCTTCTCAGCTTGAGTTGCCTCTGCACACATCAGCATGCATGAGCAAGAAAAAATACAAATCGATGGTTCATCGTTGGAGTGCACAGTGAGAAAAAATGCAGATCAATGTCGTTAGAGTTTGCGATTGTTGCCAATTGGACCTCGGCCTCGATTAATCTTCAACAACTTTGAACAACGACATTCTTGCTGCCCTAATTGTGACAAATTGTCTTCAACGGCTCTGAACAACGATGAAATCACTAGATGCGAATTGGACGTGCGCTTCAACGGCTCTACACGACGATGAAATCGTTGGAGGCAAACTAGACGTGGGTAGAGCTTCTTATCAAGTGTAGAATTGTGATAGGAATTGGGACGATCACCTAATTGGTAGCTCTTGGTGACGCTGAAGTGGGGCTAGGTTGGAGATATCCGCGGTGGTGGGAGGCTAGTGGTGGCCGGTGGGAAGGCCACACTTAAATTTGAGGGCTTAAAGCTTTTCTAATGTTAGGGTTGTTAGGGCTAGTAATTAAGGGTTAAAATTTAAAGCTAATTAGATGTGTGATTTAATTGGATAAAAATAATATTTTATTAAATATGGATAGTATTATAATTATAAAATTTAAAAGGCTAAAAGTAATCAAATGTGCTAGTGCACATCTTTGTTTCTACGGTGAAGATCATTATGGACCACAGAGTTTTAATCCAAAGGACCATACGTTGCAATCCACCAGAGGAGAATAATAGCATTCTCCACAGTTGGTCCAAAAAAATTACAATACATGACTAAATTAATATGAAGTTGAAATTCAACATAATATTTAAAATATCTTTAAAATGTCATTAATTACGTAGTAGTTATTTTAGTAATATGTACAATATAATAACTGTAACACCCGAGAATTTTAATGCATTAAAAATACATTAAATTAAGGATTATATTAAGACAAAGTACAATTAAAGGAAAATACTGTATAATAAGATGGAAAATTATACAATATTAGAGCAATGCAGTATAAGAATTGAATTGTGTGGACCACAATTTCTTTTTATACTTTTATAAAAGAAAAAAAAAGAAAAGAAAAATCAGAAAATTGAGAGAAACTCGACACTTTCTCTCTCCTCTTTCTCTCTCTAGAATTTTCTCTCTCTCTCCTCACATCTCGTTTGAGATTCTGGCGTTATTTTTCGACACCTCCCATACCAGTGGGAAGCTCTCGTTGAGCTGAGTCCAACGAGGTGTCGTGCCACCCAAAACACCGCCGGAGGAGGGCTCACGAGTGGCGGCGAAACCCATATTTTCCCGACGTCGTTTCTCCGTCGTCCGACCACCAATCGACATGATTTTGGTGTCTATGGACTCAGTGTGAGGAGAGGAACAAGATGGTACCAATTTCCTAGCTCAATTTTGGCTGGAACAGCTTCGCCGGAGCTGCCCCGTCGCCGCCGTGGAGCCGTCGTCGGAGCCGCCGCATATGGCAGCGGTGTGGCACACCGCCGGTGCCAAAATGATCAGAGGGCGACGGCGAGCAAGACCCCTCGGTCAATTACTCCATTCCACCGCCCCTCGCCGGAGAACGAAGGCACCCGCCGTGAGCCACCGTGGGTGTGTTCGGGTTGGCCATTTTAGGCCATTTCGTGCCAAATTGAAGGCACGAACACCTTCAGAGGACCGAGAGGAAGCTTCCCAACACCTCAATTTTGGGAAAACACCGCGAGAAGGCGGAGAACCAAGATCCACCGTGGAGCGCCGCCGTGAGGAGGTGGAGCCGCCGTTTCACGTGATGTTGAGCTGCCCCACCATAGGGGAAATGCTCAGAGGGCCACGGGGAAGGAAACGCCCAAGCCAATTTTGGGCTACCGTCGCCGGAGGACCGAAATCGGAGACGCCGGTTTTGGCCGTGAAACCCGTCTTTGATTGGCATAGATGGAGGCTAAATTGGGTGAAATTTACCCCACCAATCGACTCAGGAGGGTCGAATTAGGGGGTGTAGGCTCGAGCTCAGCTCTTAACGGAGCCAACCGCTGCCGGTCAACGGCCGGTCAACGGCGGTCAACGCCGGTCAACGGCCAATCAAATGCCAAATTGGGATTTTGTGATCCGGACCTCCGATCGAAGATCCAAGACCGCCTCCGGACTCGTTTCGATGCTCTGGATGCAATGGTGACCTCCGTTCGAGCAAATTCCACTCCGATGAAAATCGTCCGGTACCGACTGCACGCAGATCAAGGCGATTCAAACAGTAGTATCGGAGTCCAGAATGACATTTTCAAGAATCATTCAGGAAGATCCTTGTTGTCGTTAAATTAGATTTGTTGTTTATAGTTAACTTTATCTATAGTGGGCTTTGAATTGGGTTTAAGATTCATACGAATTGGTTTTCAATTTTATGTTTGTTATTTAACTCGTTCCAAATGTGTTAAGGCCCGAAACAACCTGACCATTTTCAACTTAGAACATTTGGGCCTAGTTTAAATCCTAAATCAGTTTGATTCACACTGTCTCTCCCACGTGGTCTCTATACGTGTCATATACAGTGGTTTAATCATTGTTTACATATACGTTTACTGTGCATAGGAGCTTATTTCTCCGAGTCCACTTTTTCTCTCTTAATTTGTTATTTTCTCTCTAAATCGCAAATCCTCTTCTTTTTCATTAAAAATTCTTCTTTTCCTCTAAAAGAAAAAGGAATTCTAGGATTCTGCAATTTACTATCTTAATTTTTCCTTTCTATTTACTCTTCTTTCATCTCATCATGGACCCAAAGTACCAACATCTAAGAAAGTATTTCCCATCACTCTCCCAAAAGATTCTCAGAAAGAAATACAAGGCTAGAATTACTCGGTTGTGGATTCTTATGCGTTTTGGTATCCCTTGTGATGTGAGAATGTTAATAGAGGGGAAAATCCGTCCGAGTGACTTTAGTCAAGATGTCGGTTTACCAGGAACAGGTACCAGTCGTAGTGCAATGAAAAGAAGAGCTCGTGCCATCGTGGTCACTTGTAAAAAATGTGGAAGACAAAATTGTAACGGTAAATGTACTTCACCTGGTTATATGTCAACGAATAGAGAGGATAAAATAAGGTTTTGTAGGGATGGACTTTCAAAGGAGAACTTGGATAGCATCCATCCTCCTCTTCACGGTCACCCTAGTGGATATGTTCAAGGAGCTATTTTTAAACTCTGGCCCAAATTTTATGCAGAAAGACAACGCCTCAGGAATATGGTATTTTTAGATCCTGTTTGCCAAGCCATAAGAAAACTGGATGGGGAATAAGTCATCGCTCTATAAAGGTTATTTAGTCTTTACTTATTTGAAGCAGTTTTAGCTGATGTTCAACAGTTTGTGTTTTTCTTTTACTCAGAATATTTGCTTTTGTGTTTGAAATAATTGTGATTATTAGATTGATACAGTAAGTGTTAATATCTTATTTAATTTATGATTTTCTTAAATATATATATATAATAAAATATATTATCTTATCAGACACGTAGCATACGGTACAGTAATATGTTTGAATTTTGAAAAGCTTATCCAGATATTTCAAGATTTGTGTCTCAAATTTCAAAAGTTCTACAGTATTTGTCGTTTATATTAAATTTCTAGACTTGGTGTATATTTGTCAAAAAGTCTACAGTTGTGTCATGAGGGTCTTCTGTCAAATTGTTCTCAATTGTCAAAAGTTATACAATTAGAGTCTAATCTTTTTCAAAAAGTGAATCAGATTTTCTGTAAACTATCAATCACCTTATCTTACTTTCTTATCCGCACAAGATTTTGTTTAAATCTTTGGATTACCTTTTCATTACCTACTCGTCTATCTCTTTAGCCCTTTTTGTATATTTCTCATCTTTAAAATCTCATATAGAACCCGAAGTCTAAGTGGAGCAGACATTAAACAACCACTTCTATAAACCAAATATGTCTACCTCCCAGTCCATGAAGAAAATAAAGAATGTCTGTGTCTTTTGTGGTTCCAGCCTTGGAAAAGATAAAGCTTATTTAAAAGCTGCAAATCACTTAGGGCAAGTCCTAGCACACAAGAAGATTAACATAATCTATGGGGGTGGTAGTATAAAAATGATAGAAAATATGGCACTAGCAGCTAGGTCTAGCGACGCTACTGTTATAAGAATTTGGCCTCATATTCCAGTTGAAGGAAACCTTTATAAGGAAGCTATAGGTAAGGGAGAAGGAGTCAGGAGTATCCCTAGAAATTTTAAAGACATAATCTATAATTCTGATGCTTTTATAGCATTACCTGGTGGTCTAGGTACTCTTGAGGAAATATTCGTAGTTGCTTGTGGGCAATTGTTGGGCTTTTATTCCAAACCTTTGGGACTGCTGAATGTAAATGGGTTTTATGACAGTCTTTTGAAATTTCTAGATTACGCTGTGGAAGAAAACATCACTACAGAATCGGAGAGACAAATCTTTGTTACTGCTTCAACAGATGAGGAATTGATAGATAAAATGCAAATCATACATCCAGAATCCGACGCTGCAACATCCAAGCTTGAATGGGAAAGGGAAAGCCGGGAGCGGCCAATTGATTTGAATCTCCATCTGTAATCTTTTTGTTTTATCTATGGCATGTAGGCATGTGTGTCCGTATTTCGTGTGTTACGAATAACCGTTTATCTTGTATTCTGTGTTTCTTGTGGTACGTCGTTGTTCAATCTTTTAGATTCATTGAGCCTAATGCCGGGATGGCTGGATACGGAGTACTTGATGCTCTCGAAACGCATCCTTCTTAAGGTCCGACCTTTTGTTTATCGATGTTTTTGTATCCTATAAGCATGCATGATATGGATAGCTGGTATACGGAGTGCCTTGTACTCTCGAAACGTATCTGTATCATGTTTGTAATGTGTAATATTCTGTTAATATTATGTGGAAGTACCAGAGTCAGTTATGGGGATATTCCATATGAAATATGAATATATTATTTGGGTTGAATGTTTGTGTCATGAGGATAGCTGTTTAATGAAAAATATGTCGGGTATGTTTGCAACTCTGAGATTCCGTTTAATATCTCTATGAGTAAGTTTAATGTATGGTTTTGAATAGAAGTGTTTGTGATATATGTTTTATGATTATGTTTTAGTTTATTAGTAGAGGTATGAAATCAAATATATTTGACTTTTCCTTACTTAAAAAGGAAAAGGAACCTAAAGATGAAGTATATAAAATTTCTCTGGCAATCTCCTTAAATGTGATTGTAAATCACAGTCCATGGACAATGAAGGACTGGAGTCATGGTATGGTCAATATGTATGCCTGATCAGATTCTTAGACTATTATACGGTGTTATAAGTTGAAACTTGTTAGAAATACTCTCATTGAGGGATTTAGAATTTAGAGTAAGATTTATTATGCAAGTAAATAAGTGGAGATGAACTACCTATGAAGGTTCTAATTTTCGAGGACGAAAATTGTTAAGGAGAGTAGATTGTAACACCCGAGAATTTTAATGCATTAAAAATGCATTAAATTAAGGATTATATTAAGACGAAGTACAATTAAAGGAAAATACTGTATAATAAGATGGAAAATTATACAATATTAGAGCAATGCAGTATAAGAATTGAATTGTGTGGACCACAATTTCTTTTTATACTTTTATAAAAGAAAAAAAAAGAAAAGAAAGAAAAATCAAAAAATTGAGAGAAACTCGACACTTTCTCTCTCCTCTTTCTCTCTCTAGAATTTTCTCTCTCTCCTCACATCTCGTTTGAGATTCCGGCGTTATTTTTCGACACCTCCCATACCAGTGGGAAGCTCTCGTTGAGCTGAGTCCAACGAGGTGTCGTGCCACCCAAAACACCGCCTGAGGAGGGCTCACGAGTGGCGGCGAAACCCATATTTTCCCGACGTCGTTTCTCCGTCGTCCGACCACCAATCGACGTGATTTTGGTGTCTATGGACTCAGTGTGAGGAGAGGAACAAGATGGTACCAATTTCCCAGCTCAATTTTGGCTGGAACAGCTTCGTCGGAGCTGCCCCGTCGCCGCCGTGGAGCCGTCGTCGGAGCCGCCGCATATGGCAGCGGTGTGGCACACCGCCGGTGCCAAAATGATCAGAGGGCGACGGCGAGCAAGACCCCTCGGTCAATTACTCCATTCCGCCGCCCCTCGCCGGAGAACGAAGGCACCCGCCGTGAGCCGCCGTGGGTGTGTTCGGGTTGGCCATTTTAGGCCATTTCGTGCCAAATTGAAGGCACAAACACCTTCAGAGGACCGAGAGGAAGCTTCCCAACACCTCAATTTTGGGAAAACACCGCGAGAAGGCGGAGAACCAAGATCCACCGTGGAGCGCCGCCGTGAGGAGGTGGAGCCGCCGTTTCACGTGATGTTGAGCTGCCCCACCATAGGGGAAATGCTCAGAGGGCCACGGGGAAGGAAACGCCCAAGCCAATTTTGGGCTACCGTCGCCGGAGGACCTAAATCGAAGACGCCGGTTTTGGCCGTGAAACCCGTCTTCGATTAGCATAGATGGAGGCCAAATTGGGTGAAATTTACCCCACCAATCGACTCAGGAGGGTCGAATTAGGGGGGGTAGGCTCGAGCTCAGCCCTCAACGGAGCCAACCGCCGCCGGTCAACGGCCGGTCAATGGCAGTCAACGCCGGTCAACGGCCAGTCAAAGGCCAAATTGAGATTTTGTGATCCGGACCTCCGATCGAAGATCCGAGACCGCCTCCTGACTCGTTTCGATGCTCTGGATGCAATGGTGACCTCCGTTCGAGCAAATTCCACTCCGATGAAAATCGTCCGGTACCGACTGCACGCAGATCAAGGCGATTCAAACAGTAGTATCGGAGTCCAGAATGACATTTTCAAGAATGTATGATCTCTAGGAAGCATTCCTAGCAATTCATAGTCGCTCGAGGAGCACTACAGAGGATGCTTCGCATACTGTAGATACAGCGAGATACAACTGGATCTGTTTTGCTTGGAGTTCAAGATCAAGGAAGTATGGAGCTAACGTTAATTGATTCCAGGATTAAGAGATTGTTGATAAGCTTGAAAGGTAGGGATTCTATTACTCATCTTTTGTGAGGTTTTTATAGAATTAAAATTGGTTGTTTTGCCGCAATATATATATATCTATGTTGAACTGATATTATATGAGTATCACATATGAAACTATGACATGGACTCGTCTTGTATTGTACGGCGAGGAACATAATGAATTGACACATGTTATAAATTGAGAAGCATGGTTAGGAAAACTGACTCTATTAATAATGATTTAATATAGAGAAATGGTGAGACATGAAGAGGGCGGCGATTACGTCCTTGGGCATGAATACCCTAAAAGGTAAAATAGGGGGAAGGTGATGACGCTTCCTTAGGTTGAAAGTCCCAGAACACACTGTACAGGAATCGATTTGGTGAGGACTCGGGGCTTGATGTCCCCTCACCGGAACACCCTTGGAATGTTTATAGGGTGATCAAGTGCGCCCATTTGGGTTTGATGAGTTGAGTGATACTCTATTTAACATGGATACCTAGGAACAATGATGATTGGTAATATTTGTATAAATGTGTAATTATGACACTTGGTAATGATTAACTACGGTATCCATAAGATGTGATCATAATAAACCTCATAATCTGGAATATGATGTAACTTACTAACCATGCAGGTTTTAATGTGGTAATGATAAAAACCTAAAGGTGAGTAATGGCTTTCTCTACTGAGCATAGTGTCGCTCATTCCCTTATATTTTTATCTTTTCAGGACTCACCAAGTGTGAGGTGGCTACGAGAAATATAGTTGAGGAAGTGATGTAACTATATTACATTGGGACTGCTTCAATTGTTGAGAATGTTCTTCATGATAATGTAAGCATCAATTGTTACTTTCTGTGACTGTATTACAATGTGTTGAGGGTTAAAATGATGATGACAACA
The DNA here is from genome assembly GCA_025403435.1 of Artocarpus heterophyllus. NCBI lineage: Eukaryota > Viridiplantae > Streptophyta > Magnoliopsida > Rosales > Moraceae > Artocarpus > Artocarpus heterophyllus. The sequence goes on along the minus strand of CM046346.1, from coordinate 8,074,369 downwards.
ATTTATATTATTAAATTTAAGGTGCTACATTAAAACTGTGGTTTATTTGTCGTTTATATTTTTATTTTTGAGTTGAGAGTTTTCATTTAAGTCCCGGGTAAATTTTATTTTTAAGGTTTTACTTTTATTATTTATTTTTATTTTATCTCATTAAAAACTGTTAACCCCTATATAGGGGCGTTACAATAACATAGAAATCATTTTAGTAATATCATTATGAGATATATGTAGAATATTTACAAACCAAAGTTATTTTTTAATTTAATAAACATAATTAGGTCATTTGTATTATTAACCTTTAAAAAAACTGCCAAACATGCTTTTTAAAAAAGGAAAGGTCTTTGGTGGAGAATAAAATTATTCTCTACCCGTGAAGAACAAATTATAAACCGTTAGATTTTAGCCAAATGCTAAAAAGAAATAAAGAAGCAATACACAAAAATAAGGCTTCCCACATATATATCATTCTGTTCTAACTGCAATCCTTATTCTTTGAAAAAAAAAAAGGGAAAAGAAAAGAAAGCAAATTTTCTTCCTCCATAGCCGCCATTTTCTCTGCTATTGGATCCAAAGGCAAAATACTTCCTCCATAGCCGCCATTTTCTCGCTGATAGTGCCGATGCCATATCGCGGCATTTCGAATTATCACGGGGCTTAGGCGGCAAACCAGTAACGATCGAGATCCACAGCTTGCCGCTAAGGAAATTCGAAAACTCTAGGATCAAAGTGAGCCAATGTTACATGCCCCATATGATTATTATATGACATTTCTTCTGAAACAGTACCAGAGAAAAAACGCACCGGCCAGCCTACCCACCGTGCTCCATCACTACAGTCGGATATTGTCCCCCGCATGCTCACCATCGTCAAATCTTGCCCCTCTTGATCATGTCCAAAGTCGGGGACACATGTTCTATAAGGTCAGATCCGAGTTCAAAAAAGCTCGTTCGTTCCGACGATTTCGGCCTTCCTTAGACCACCTCTTTTCCCTCGGCTCTATTCATGATGTCTCTTTTATTTTTATTTTTTTGGTAGTCGTGAATGTTAGGAGTGATTTCGACTTTTGGATTGTGTTCTATTTCATTTTCCTTAAAGTTGGTGTGCATGGAGTTTAGAGAAATGAATCACAAAGTTTGTTGTTGACTTGAATATGTTCTGCAGTTACAACTCCTATGTTAACAAATTTTCGAATACGAAAGGAAAATCCTCTTGGTTAGCTAAAATTGATATGTGGGATTAATGTGGTACAAAGTCAAGTGCATTCAAGGCGAGGATTTCGGGGCTCAAGGAAAGCGAAATTCAAGAGTTCAAAAGTAAATTTGAAGAGTTGCTTCAAGGGGACAGATGTCAATAAATGTGATTGTTCCTTTTCTCTTTAAACTTATTTTTTTGTGGGATTTGGAGAGGAATAATCTTGATTGCTATTTGGTCATGGAATTTCAAGGCTAGCTACTTCTTTTGCTCTCTTTGAGTTTTCCTTCCGCCACAGGCGGTTCATTTCGGCTAATGGCAGCATCTGTTTTCCGACCGTATTGGGCTCGTGAGATCTCATGATGGAGGTGTAGCTAGTTGGGGCGAAAATGAGTATATCGGGGTATTTGACAGCAGGGAAGGGTGTCGCCCACTTAGAGGGCTCGACCTGTCGAGGCAGGTAAGCTCTCGTCTCTAGCATCGCTGTCGAAGGAGGCTTCTCGTCTCTAGCATTGCCGTCGAAGGGGGAGATCAAAAGTTTTGGTAAATCAAGGGTTGATATTTATTTGATAAAAAAACTGATATTTTGTGAAGTCTTTTGTCACTTCTGACATCGAATTATGAGTTTATTTCGTAATACCCATCAGATAATGATCTAATGGTCTTTATAGCTTTCTTCATCGGTAGAGAATATTATCGTTCTCTACTATAACTTTTTACTTTCAAAAAACAATCCCCTTTTTATTTATTTAAAGAGTACTACAATCACTATTTAGAAAAGCAATTTAGAAAGAGACTAACGGCCCGTTTGTTTCGTTGTTCGAATCACGGTTCGAATTATTTTGCTACAGTATTTTCTCTCATAAAAATTGAAATCTTCATTTAAATACTTTATTCAAATACTCGAACCATACGGACTCTAAAGCTACTCTTATTTGACGTTTTATTTCCATTTATTTCACATAGAGACTAATCTTAAAGAATAGTGATAAAATTTAGAACAATTTATCATTTTTAATATTTTCATCTATCTATTTATTAGCAGAATTAATTTTGCACATCCTTTTTTAATGCAGGTCCTAAATTTGATATAAACTATCATAACAAGGACTATTCCTAAAAAAAAAATTCATGGACCTTTCATAATTCTTCACATAACTACCTTCTAACTTAATTAATAGTTTTCAAAAATAAAATAAAATAAAATTAATAAGTGACCATTTACATAACAATCTTTCAGTTGAAAAATTATTTACGAGACAAATTGATTAAGAGGACTAATTTTAGATCGATAGAATTTTGAGACTATTTACAAAATTTGGAATTGCCTCCACTTAGATAGCCAAACTAATCAAGCGTTTGCTACATTTCGTGTTTGTTCGCTGATGTTATAACATCATTCATCTATTAAAGTAACACTCAATTTACTTTAGTGTAACACTTACTAAATGTAGTTCAGAACTTGTAATATATTGAGAGGTTATATTTGAGCAAACTAAATGTTACACGAACGTACAAATTATATTATATTGACGAACATAAAATGTTACATGTGTCGGATTAGTCAAGGTGATTTAAGACTTAGTCTATTTATATTCTTTTACTCAATATATGGAAGATTTCTTGCATTTGGAGAAGAATATGCAAATCTTGTTGTTTTACTGAAGGAGACAAATTTTATCATTTACAAGAGAAAATCACACGCCACCATGTCTCTGTTTTTTCTAACTTCTCTTACAAACCTCAATTCAACACCCCCTTGTATATAAGAAAACTAGGGCAACTTAATCTTAAAACTGTAAAATCCCAAAGTACCTAAATTTTACACGGTTGATCCCGTAATCCTTTATGTAGGATAATAATTTATTAAAGCATAAAATTAGGCTCCGTGACTTAATACATATACTATTAATCAAATTCAAACTGGATTTCTGTTGCCGCCCATGTTGTCACAGACATTTCAAAATACAACATTGATCAGCCACCTACTTTTAAGTTATAAAAATGTTCTCTCTTTAAGTGAGAAGCTGGTTTTCACCGCATGTTTTTGAAAAACATAAAAGTCTCTCCTTCGTTTCACAAATCACATAAAAAAAAAAAAAATGGCTCCCCTCTGAAGTGAAATTGCAAACTAACCATACCAATTTTTTTAAAAAAACCCACATAACCCTTAAATACTAAAAAAAAAAAAAAAAATGCACCAAATATTAAAAAAAAATGCTCTTTAAAAAAAAAAAAAAAAAAAAAAGAAGTGAAACGTTCATAGATTTTGAAAACCAGATCCAGGAGACAGGTAATGGGAGGAGACCAACTTCCTCACACTGAGAAGGTGGCGATTAGTCAAAGGGGTTGTGATAAACTGTTCTTAATTGATTTAATTTATTACACAAAACATGATTAATTAAAGTGCCGAATAAAATTTAATTGCGTTGTTAATATTATATTATTTTTCCCATTTATGCTATTTAATTTTATTTAAAAATCAATTTCAGGTCACTTTTGGGTTTTATAAAATTTTCCTGGTATTTTAAGTAATTTTTTAAGAATCTTACTACTTTCACTCAATTGCAAAGCACTCCTTTAGCTTTCACATGAAAGCCTCAAAAACAACATTGAAATGTTGATTTGAGTCCCTCCAATTGCAAAGAAATACCCATTTTTTGACTGAAAACCACTTTACCTCAATCAGAACAAAAGGTCAAGCGGACACAAACCTCACTAAGACTTCACAAATCTCTCTCTCTCTCTCTCTCTCGTGTGAAAGTAAAAAAATTCAGAGTTCAAGACAACTTTTAGCAAGGATTCAAGGTTAGTTCTTTAAAAAAAATCTGGTTTCCCCGGTTAGTTCTTTAAACAAAATATGGTTTCTCTACGGTTTTTCTTATTTCAAATTTCTTGATGGATTTCCTTTACTATTTTCGGATTATATTGTAGCATTTAAAGGTATTTAAATTAGAGTTTTGTTTCATGTTCTTGAAGCCTTGAAGCTAGATATGGCAATGCATGTTAAAATCAGAGATTAATTTGAGTTTTTGGTAACTGAGCATGAAGGAAAAATGTTAATCATGATTAATATCGAGATTATTATAAATCTACGAACATGTTTTCGCTATTTGATGCATGCAAATTCAGATTAAAACTTGTTTTACTACTATTTTCGTGTTCTTGAAATAGGTTTTGAATTGTTTGCATTAAAATGAGGTAAATGAGCTTAAGGAATGAAAATAATGCTTTATTTGGTCGATACAATGTTTGTCTATGCTTATTTTATATGTAGAATGCTAATTAAAGATTGATATCGTTCAATTTGGGTTAAATTGAACTCGGGCTGCACAAACAAAGCCGAAACTAGGAAACCAGCGTCACGAACAGCGGTCGACTGGACCATATGCGTATCCTGGTCAATCGGCCCTCCCCTAAGAAGTACTGTTTCAGTACTCCGAGCCCCACACAAATGTATATTTACATCAGTTTGATTTTTACTTCTTTTCTTGACCTAGAATGGTTGTAAATGTGTTTAAATATTATGAATCAAAAGTTTTAAATTTGTCTTTTTTAAGTTTTTAAATCAATGCTTGTTGCCACCACATTAAGAAGTCATGAATTACGTACTTTAAGAATTTTTGTTAGTTCAATTCTCGATTTGCAATATTAATGAGAGAATGATTTGTCAAGGTTATCCGCTGCCTTTGTCGAGCTTATATATTACAAAATCATTTTGAAATTGCAAGAAGTGTTGTGCAGACTTATTTGCCAAAAAGGTAGGCTTCGACACTCCTTCCTTTTTCAGCCATGTTTTCAGTATTTTGGCCTCATGACAATATGTTTTGAGAAATGTTTTAAAAAAAAATTTAAAAATGTGATTTGAAAGGATGTTCATCAAAAATATTTTCAAAAAATATAGTTTGAAATGGTGTTGGGATTAGAAGTTCAAAACGAGAGGTTTGTAATAGGTTTTCAAACACTATCCGGAAGTGATTCTTCAAATAGTTAAGTTGCATAACGCCTTTAACGATTGGATTATGCAAGGGCGACCTTGGGGTAGGTCTTGAAAGCCTATATACGGGCCACTACGAGGGTGATTCTAGGCTTTGCACGGAAAAGTAAATTTATTTTTTTATAAATTGCAGAAAAAGCATATGATGCGGTACAATTTCTATTTAATATTTTATTTCCTGTATCCTTGTGTTTTAAATTAATTAAATGTTGTTGCTAAACTACTCCTGCTGAGTCCTTAGCTCATTTTCTTTTATCTTTTGTGTTCTACTTAACCCTCTCTAGGAGGTGCTAAGAGTGCAAACAGAGTAAGCTAGGGTCGAGATTGCTTGCGAAGTGTGCAAGTAGTGTTCTTCACCTCTTATCATTTAAATGTCTTTCAAAGGAATGTAATAATTTTGATACTATTTTCCTTTATGGATTGTAGTTTGATGTTGACTATGTTTCAGCTTATTTATTTATTTATTTGGTAAGCTTGACCTTGGGAATTTTGATAGAAATTTTGGTTCAAATCTGAGTCTATTTTTTTATGTTTTAAACTGATGAATTTGTATTTAGCTTCTTTTTACTGATATTTTTATAAAATAATTACTTTATAAAAATTTATAGACTTAGATTATAATTTTCTATATTAGAGTTCTTAATTGGAAATACTACTTTAAACTCCATAATTTGTAAATTACTTTTCATAAATAGTTATTTTCAAATTAAGCCTCCATGTCGCCTATCCTAGTTTTGGATCATAACAAGGTCCCTTTACTTCATGGGCCACAACCTACATGTCCACTCTGTACATCACCTAGGCAACGAGTCTCACACGAAGCCATTCGGACTAATTGCCTTGCCATGGCAAAACGATGGTCTAAGGTGCGGGTCTCGCCGAGGCCTCATCATTGCAAGGTGTCAGTTGGGGGAGAGGAGCTTCATGGCCTCCTTGGTGCTTCACGAGGTGCCCAGACGTGTGAAGGGCCATGCAATCTTGCCACCATGATGCACCGGCTCCATGACCATTAAACCCTCGCTATTTAGATGAGACCCACCACCCATGGTCGGGTTGCAAATTGCCTTTTATTAGGTAGTCACATAACCTATATGGGATTTAAACCATTACAAATTGATGTCTCAATAAATGAGATTACCAAAATTACAACTTGTTATAATCAATTTTTTTGAGTTGTAGGGAATAAAACGAGACAACTCTTATATTTTAGGATCAAATTTAAAATTAACCCCAGTTACACTAATTAACAAACAATTATAATATACGAAAATAGTAGAGATCTCATGCTCAATGCAATTAAATCTTACAAAAATGCAATATTAACTCTTGCATGTAGAACAATACTTATATTGATGCCTTTCCCAAGCCTAATACTTATAAAAGAGTAAAATAATATATATACCCGATCGATCTGTACATCTTCGTAAAAGCTTGATCTTATGGGTCTGCTACATAGAGGCGGTTATGAAAGCCCATGAAATCCAAATGGAACTCTTCATGGCAATGTAATCTTGGCAATTGGCTCATCAGAAAACTTCTTTGAACTGATCACAAGTGCCTGAATATTTTCACTTGTAATAATTGAAGAGAATACATCGAAATAGTAAATTTCTTAACCTGTAAGCACCAAAAAAAGTTAGATCTGATAACGTACTTGGGATGTGTTGGTATCTTCATTGCGAACAAATGTGACAATCAAACCATCATCTTCTTCAAGGCAGTTTATCAGGGACAAAGGGAGCTCCGGTACAAAAAGTATTCTTCTCAAACATATGGTATTCCACTTTTATCACCCCTTTAGATTTAATCTAGTTTAAACTATTAAGAAAAAATTAGGGTGCAGTAAATAAAAAAAATAAAGAAATAATGTGGTGGAGGATAGTGCCGAAGAATATCTTCGAAGCTAATCGCAAAGAAAGCGAAGTAGGCAAAAGCGTAGTTCTGAGCATGGCAGTTGATTGTCCCTTTGATGGCCGGTCGACTAGGGTGGTAGCCTTGGTTGTTGCCACCTTTTCCCCGAGCCCATTGAGCCCTTCGACTTGCTCCGGTTTGGCTCTTTCGTGTCCTTGATATAGAAACACTCTTAACCCCCGTTTTTACATTTTAAAGTCTTTAGAAAACCAATTTATGTTTTATAATCATTTTGAGCATGAAAAGCAAACTAAAGATAGATTTATACATAATTCAAATTTACGGTTCAATTTGTTCTTGTGTTGGTTCTCTGCTGACCGTATTAGAAACCATTACAATTTGGGCTGCAATAGGAGCTTATGTGATCGTGCGATCGGATTGTGAGATTTAGAAGTCATCCATGTGTGTGACATTCCTAAGAAGGTAGGATTTCTAATCCCTTTCTTTGCAGTCATATTTTGAGCTACGTTTTTTATTTTTGGCCAAATAATCTTAACTTGAGATGAGCATGTTTCTTACAAGTTGTTTATAAATGTACTTTTTGCATATTTCTATGAATTTGTGAAAAGCATACTATATGTAAATATGATTATTTTCATATTTTGACAAAGTTTTAGACCTGAAATAAGAATTCTTAGCACCTATGGTTTTCAAACACCATTGAAGATGTGTACAACTCCCAATAGTTGGTTTTAAGTAGCCACAGAGATGGGTTACGTAGAGTGTAACTTTGGGGCAGGATCCTAAACCTTGATCGGGACACTCCGCAGCATGGGCAATGGCTAAAGTATTATAAGTATGTTCGATATAAGATATATCAAGGATTTGTAAACTGAAAATTTAATTGACAATCTCATCTCACTTTTTATGTGTTGATTTAAATGCCCATGATTCAATTACTTATTTGCACATTTACTCATTTTTAAAATTTCAAAATTTATGAAATTACATCATACTAGGCCTTTCGCTCGCTTTTATTTGTTTTCTCTATTTTTTTTTTTAAATATCCCCCTTCTAAGTGGTGTTAAGTTGGTATCAAGGTAATGAAGACAAGTTGTCAGTATATGTTTCTTGATGCTTCCAATCAAGCTTGTGGCATTACCTAGTTTCTAGAATGGTTTGTGTTAAATGCGATCGTGTTGTTTTCTTACCTTAATTTAATTGTATATGCATAAAGATTGTATAGCCCAACACTATCTCAATGTTGTGTATGTATGTTTTTTTTTTGGACAAAGGTTGTAAGTTTATAGACAATTATAGGATTTAAAACATTGAATATTTCAAAGTTTTATTCGAAATATTTTTTTGGTTCAAACTAGGATTTTTTGTTTTAAAGTAAATATTTGGTTTAATTTATTTAATAAAATTTGGTTTTCTGATTTAAATTAAATAATTTGTTTGATTTTTATTAGTTATGTTGTAACTCCCGACACAGGGGCGTCACAATTGTACTCACACAGGCAAAGAAAAAAAAATTGCACCATTATGTAATGCTATTCGAGATGAGTGGACGTTTATCACAAGAAAACTCAAAATAAGACAGATTACATCTAATTTTCATCAGGTTTGGCAGCAGAAATCAGTCTCAAAGGAAGAGTACAAAGCAATTTGTTTATTTGATTACTTTTCTTTTTTAAAAGAAAATTTTCTAAGATTCTTTAATTGTCACATGAGTAAACAAACTTATATCAAAATATTTGGAGATTCTCTATCTGAAAGTGGCATCTTTTCTTTTTCAATACCTCCAAAACGCTTCCGAGAAGAGCATGGATATCTGGTGGATATGCTAAGCAGCTGAAGCATGAAAGTAATCCGAAAGAAAACAAAAGAAAAAGAAAAAAACAAAAAGGTAAAAGAATTACAACATTCATTCAAGACGGGAAAATGTTGGGATTCTTTACGGGGTGAAAAATAGACATAACATATAGTGCACAAAATACATTAACGGTACGTTGTATAAACAATAATTGATGATAAAAGCTGTGTAAACAAGAATTGCAGAAATTAAAAAGATGAATGCGGCGATATGAATTTTTAGCATGACCACCTTTGTGGGAAAAAACCATTAGGTACTACTCACACAAGAGATAAGAAAGATCCACTATATCAAATCCTGAACACAAGATATGGAATTACTAGAATGCCTAAAATCTACACTAACTTGAAACCCATAGTACTTTGTTTGTGGCTCGCAGTCCTTCAAACTCCTTGTCTTACTCTAAGCCATCTTTGCTCGCTTTCAGTCCAATTTACATTTTGCTTGTTATTTTGTACTATTAGTATTTTGGTTAATTTTCATGAATATAAGACGAGTTTTTGGGGCTGTAAATTGTGGGCATGTCCAGCGACAAAGCTAGAAATTTGCGTTGGCAGGCTAAGTTGAACTGATTCCCTTTTTTTTGTTTTCAAAATTGTGATAATAAAAAATTATGATTCTAAAACTAATAATGATTTTTTTTTTTTTTTTTGCATACACACTTAGTGCAATCAAAATTGTGTCACACTGTAAACCCAAGCGTAGGTTATCTCAAATAATAAAGTTTCGGTAAGTTTGATGTTGAATCCACAAGGAGGGTATACTTCGGGGTAAAAAGACTTTTGAAATTTACATTAAAAAAGTAAGCAATTTAAAACAAAACAAATATTTTTGTGATTTTTGATTTAAAATTTAAAACATAAAAACTAAACTTGGTAAGGTATCGAGAATCCGTTGTATGTTTCGTAACTGGTATGAAATTTTTCTATTTACAAGTTTTCTAAAGTATTTGAAATATTAAATATTTTCTCGTTTAAAATAACCACGTTTACTATTTTTACGAGTCCTCCAAGAGCGACAATATAGTAAGCCATAATGCAATAAAGGTTTTCCATAAAAACAATAAAACAATCACCTCACACCAATGATTTGGTGCACTAACTATGACAATTATAACTGATGTTACTACCATTATAACTAACATAATTTAAAGATAAAAAAATAAAAAATCAAAATTATTATATTTAAAATAGAATAAATTCTTGCGTTAGTTTTGACAGATCCTCGTCTTTTGAAATATTTAAAATCTATAGTATAACAAGTCATTCTCTAGTAAAAAAACATTCCATAAAATTAAGCATATTTTAATATTAATCATGCAACACAATTAAATTACAAAAAGAAAACATGACTGAATTTATGTAAGAATTAAACTGCATAACAATATTAATAATAATTTTAAAAAGATAGAAATGTAGTTTATTATTCTATAAAAATATAAACATTACAGCACAAATATAGAGTTAAAACTATACCAGGATACTATGTCTATAAGATCATCTCTCTATCTCACTAGATTCTCTAACTATTTTAGACATTATTTAAATACTATAAGTAGGGTTAGAGGAGTGCTCTAGTAGTATCGCCTCTGAAAAGGAGGAATTATATTGTTGAGCTAAAGAGCTCAACTTCTAAAGAAAAGAATGAAAGAAGGCGAAGGGGTGTGGGTTAAAAACATGAGGGAAGGTCCCCTTTTATAGCCAAAATTTGGATTCTATGTACATAGTAAAATTATTATTTTATTATTTATTATATTATTATTATATGGATCAACTTGCGTTGCAAGTTTTTTTTTTATGATGTCGTGCTGGTGTAGCGTTGAAGCAGGATTTTCTTTTGCATTTTTTGTCTATTTTTGCCTGTTTTGATGTCGTTTTGCTCTATTTTTCTTTCAGATTTCAAATCTAAAACAAATAATTGAAATAAAATTAATTATTTTACAAACTTAATATTATAAAAATATTTAAATAACATTAAAACACATAAAATATACAAAAAATAAGAACAAACTTCTAAAATTTTGGGCCTTAACAATTTTGTATAGATATAGTATTTAAGACTCAAAAATATTTTTAGAAATCACTTAAAATATATAAAAATATATTTGTAAACTTAAAACATGCTATGAAACATATTAAAATCGAAAATAAAATTACTTTATGAAAATTAGTGGTTTTTGTCAATTGGATACAAAACAAGTATTTTGCGCACAAAAAGGATGCTAAAATTTACCGAAAATATACTTAAACATAAAAGCACATTAAAACCATATATTTGAACACATTCACACTAAGACACAAAAAATACTAATAAACACACAAATATTGTAATTAATGGATTAAATGAGAAATATTAATGCAAAATGATGATACTTAAGAAATGTGTATTTTCTAATGGTCCATTTGATAAATGGATTCGAATTAGTGATTTGATTTGAGTTGTGTGATTTGAATTAGGATTTGAATTAGTGATTTGAATTATTATCCGAATTGACATTTGGATATGCATTTAAATTTTAATCTGAATATAGAATGAAATTGAAATTTATATTTGAAGAAATAATAAAAATAGTTTTTGATTTATTCAAAAATTTAATAAAATCTTAATTTATTACTCTATTTACTAAGAATACAATGAAAAAAGAATCATCTCAATTGGATATCAAATGAAGAAGTTATGATTTTTTTCCTCAAATATAAGAGAGAGAATTTTAGTTTTTACCGTCACAAAGATATCCGAGTATCAAAAGTTTAGGGGGGCTCAAAACTCTAAAAACTTGGATTTTTGATACTTATTTGATTCAAATTTGAGGAAAAAAAACATGTATCTAAAAATTCTTGATACTCGAATCTAAATTTGAGTCCATTGGGTCCAAAAAATCCATAAAACAAACATGCCCTTAGTCTCATCAACACTCATCGAATTTGGTCGTGCATGTTAGACTTATATTCTAAAAACTAATATAATTTGACATGTCTCGAGAATTGAAATCGAATTTACTTGATTTAGTATTATTTGTCATTTTTACCCATAGAAATTAGAGAGTCTTCTCACTTTATCTTAAAAAATCTTTCCATAATTGTTTAATCTATTAATGTTTAAATATTAAAAGAAAAACTGAACATATCAGCATAATGTGTGTAGTGCATTTAATTAATTAAATACGATTCTGCCATAGAAGAGTAATATTTTAAGTTTTATTTTTCTTTTCTTTTTATTATTAAGTAAATTTTAGAGTGTTTGGTTATTGAATGTATTTGATCTTGTCTATTAGGATTTTTAAAAAGTGATGTTTTAAAAAATTTAAGAGGATAATATTATAATTTAAATTATTTAAGGGGCTTTGTGTAATATAGTGTTTATATACTCATGTAAATGTATTGGATGAAAAAGAAACCAAGCCCCGTGGCCTAGACGCCCTTCGTCCTTAGGCATGTCCTTGTTTCTATAGCATTGCCTGACATATGAGCCTTGTAGCTAACAAGAAAATTGTTAGATGTTGTCGGTGGTATTGGAGAGAAAGAAAGAAATATCAACTATCATTGCTCGTTGTTGTATCACCATCAGAGAGAGAAGAACAAGTGCTGAAGTAAGAACAAGCTGATGATCGTCGCCATCGTTCAGACCACGACGATGAATCACCAACGATTGTTCCGAGGAGAGAGAGTAAGAAAAAGAGAGCATTGTTCCCAATAAGAGAACAACGTGCATATTAGGAGGGAGAGGAAGCAGGAAAAGAAAGAGTAATCTATTAAGGGCGGGGCATTTTGTAAATCATCCAATTGGCAGAACCTGATATCTGCTAAATATGCTATTTACTAACCCTCTAAAAATTTTAGTCTATTAACACTTACTACTCTTTTAATTTGGTCTATTTCCCCCCTCCTCTTAAACAAAATCATGTGAGAGGCCCATGTAAATAGGGGTCATGTTTTGGCGGGGTCAATTTGATAAGTCCAATTTTGTGGCATGGTTCTTCGATTTTATTATCTCTATGAGAAAGTTTAAAATATACCACTTTCAAAGAGTATAAAGACATAAATAACAAACATGTGCATTAGAGTTAGATAAACATATATTATCTATAAGTATTTTGACATTTTTTTATTAGGATAAATGATGAATTAAAAGAAAAAGAGTAAATTGCTCCAATGGTCCTTGATCTATTCAAAAGATGACCCGATAGTCTTGATTCTTTTTTTTTTTAACTGAAACGACCTTGAATTCATAAAAACGATGTAGTTTCTCCCTTTTTTGATCACGTGTCATGCACATGATTAAATATCAAGGGCATTTTAGTAAAATAACAATTTGTATTACATTATCTTAATAAACTAAACCAAATTAAAAACTGTAAAATATAATTAAAAACAAATTCAAACACAAATAACAAAACCCAAATTGCTTTTAGGTATTCTACAAGTTTCCCAATTAAATTAATGCAAATTAGTGTGCTAAGTGGTAAGTGGTGTGCCTAATTGAAATTTTATTATTAATTAATCACTTTAAAAAATTTTATTTTCTAAATTCATCTTATTCAATTTATTTGATTTTCAACAATTATTAAATTAAATTCTGATATTATTATTTTAGTATTTTATAAGTTTTAATTAAATTGCAACATTTTTCCCTTAAATTGTTTATTTAAAAGCTAGACCGAACATTTGTCAAAATTCTAAGCAAGTCCCCAAATCACCCAAAACAACTGTCATATGAAAACCGAAAACCTCCTTTTGAGAAATCATGGACAACCCCTTTATTTCTCATTTGGAAACCACTCAAAAATTTTGAATAAAAGACTGAAGACCATTCAAACTTCCAGTTACATCTCTTTTTCTCTCAAGTTTTGCTCATCAAAACAGAAAAACCCAGCCATTTTCAAGCTTACTTTGAGGCAGAAACACAAATTTCAAACCTAAATCTGCAAGTATTTTGAGGTTAGAAAACTTGTAAATCCATTGTCTTTCATCAATAAGAATTTCTCTTAATTTGTTAGCTCGTAATTAATGCTTTTGGGTTTGGTTATTGCCATATTATTATCAATTTTGTTTTTGGAGTTTTTGGCATTGAACTTGATCAAGCATACTAAAAGATTATACTTTTGATCTAGATTTTAACCTCTGGGAATGATGAAAAACGTATAATGAGTTTCATATATGATTTATGTGAGAGCTTATATATAGGATTTAATCATTTTATACTTATAAATTCAGATTTAAACGTTTTATATGCATAAGCTCTCACGTATATGATTTATGTGAGACCTTATACATATGAACCAGTTTAAACTTGGTTTGAGTTCAAGTGCTCAAAACATAGCATCACCATCGCAATGCCATGGTCAGTCACGGTTTGTGTAATGCGGTCGACCATGCTATCACGTGACATACAGTCAGTCAGGGGTAATGTGCCACGGTCGACCGCCTTTCTCTTGTTTGCACTATTTTAAGCCACCCGAACACCTTTTATTCCAAATGTTATTTTAAATATATTTTTACTTGTTTTATTGATTAAAAATTATTGTTAATGTATTTTAAAGAGATTAATTGTTATATGTACAAGTGAGAATTCTTAAATAATTATGATACACTAAGAACCATGAATTTGCATATTAATGAGTTTTAGTTTGAGTTCAGGTGTTAATGATTGAATTAATGCTTAAGGTTATTTGTTGTTCCTACGGAGCTAACGTTTAGTAGAGCAGGATTACGATATATGAGTGTTTCTTTGCTGGAAATTGTGGTAGGGACTCTATATCCTTTCCTTGTAGCCATAATATTTACAGTGTTTCTGGCCATGGATTATGTTCTTAAATGTTTTAAAAACTGAATAATGTTTTATAGATATTTTCAAAATTTTGAAAGTATGTTTACTAAAGAGAATTATTCCAAATAAAATGTCGATATCTCAAAACAAGTACTTTTAAATGAGATAATGTGTTTGAAAAGTTTTTAACACCAATCGATATGAGATTCCTCGATTGGTTGTGTTTTTGAATACATGGTGCCACATAGAGTTCAAGTGTGCAGAGGGCAACTTAGAAGGTAGGTCCTAAAACCCCGATCGGGCCACTACGGTGGTGTTTATTCCAAGCCTTGCATAAAATAAGTATTAATTTATGGTTTGAGATGAATTATATGAAGATACAGTAAGATTTCTTAGTTTAAATGAAATTGCACTGTTAGTTATTAACATTGTTCATGTTTTATTATATAATTGTTGTTTTAGAACTAAAAGTTCTTTTGAGCCTTTCGCTCACAATTTTCTACTTGTTTTTATTTTGTTCCTTCTTCCCCAAGAGATTCACAATATGCAAAGGAGTAGATGGCTACTGATTTACACGTGAAATAGTGCTGTTTACTTGTTATCTATCAAGGCATTTACTAACGAGACTATTTTCATGCTCTATAATTTATTTTGTTCGAGTGCAGTTTGGTTGTGATTTTCTTTATTTCTGAATTATGTATGCACTACTATGTGGTCTGGTAGGACCTAGATGGTGTTTGACGGATTTTAAATTTTTTATGACTTTTAGGTTATTTCAGTAATTTTCTTTAATCATGTTATGTTTATGTTAGACAGTTTCCATTTATGTTGAATTTTGTTTAACTTTGTTTTAAAATTTTTATTAAAATGTTTTTTATTAATTAAACCGCTACGTTACTATCCCGGTTTAGGAGCGTGACAATTATTGCCAACAACCCCCACTCCCACTAGTGACCACTTCCTCCACCACCTATCTCTCTTCACCATTTCCTTCCCTCCTCCTACTCCTTTTTCTTCGGAGGCATTTTAAAAAATGACTTTAAGAAAAAGTCATTTTGAGTAAATGGTCCTTTTTTTGTAGTTTTTTTACGTAAAAAAAGAAGCTTTTTGGGCATAAAAATTGCTCTAGTTTTTTTTTTTCACTCTATTGAGGTTCCTCTTCTCGTTATAGTTATTTTTGTCTTTTTTTTAAAAAAAATTAAGATAATTTACCTATCTAAAAAAACTTATTTTTTTGTAAAAAAAAAAAAAGGTCATTTTCTCGATTAGGATTTTATTTTTACCTTTTTTTCAAATTATCCCTTTTCTTCTTCTTCTCAGACCCGCCCAACCCATGACGAACCCACCGTATGATTGTGGCACTGTCTCCTCTGCCGTAAGTTCGAGGTTGTTATGACGAACCCACACCCTTTGCTAGGCAGATCTCCCACGCTCTTCGTGGCCGCAAGTTCGAGGTCGCCCACGCCCTTCGTAGCTTTGCGAAAAGATCAAACCCACACCACCTCTGTGCTTCAAACATTGTTTCAAAATCCCATGTAGAAAACTGGAAAATTTTTGGATTCTTTTATATATATATATATATAATTTGTTGCTATTCCTCTATTTGTGTGGCTGAGCTTTGAGATTTTTGCCATTAGCTCTTTGGCTATATATATTATCTCATATATTATAGATTAATTTTGAGTTTTTTCTTTCATTGTTGCAGAGAGTTATATTGATGTTGATAATCAAGTACTTAAAACCCGGATTGACATTGAGTTGCAGAGGAATTAAGGATGCAATAAGAAAGGGAGAGAAAGATAGATTTAGAGTGGAAATGGTGTGATTGAATTGAATCATAGGAAGAAGATGAAAATTAAATGTTTTCAAAAAAGAAGATGGAAATTAAACGGAAAACGCAGGTCGGGTTTTATGGGTTTTTCATGTGACCTTTTGTAAAATAGTTTAGTTTACTTATATAAGGGTTTTTTAGTCTTTTTGAAGTAAATGAGAATTTTATGATACTCACGTGATAAAAAAAAAAAGAAAAATTCATAAATGTCAGTTAAATTTAGGGGTGAACAACGGGCGGGTAGGCGGTTTTTGGGCGGGTGCGGGGCGGTTTTTTTAAGTGGCGGGTTGGCGATTAACCAACCCACAAACCGCCCATAGAGTGGCGGGCGGTTTCGGTTTGGAGGCGGGCGGGTGCGGGCGGGTTGGGCGGGTTGGGTCTACACTAATGTACAATATAATTTTTTGAGCTCTTTTTTATTAAAAAAAAGTGAAGAAAATTTGTAGAAAATATAAGACGATAATGTATGAAGCATTCTCAACAACAACCAAGTTTGACGCCTAAAGACAATAACCATATTCACAACAAATTAAGAAACATAATCATTCATTGCAACAAGAAACATCAACTATATATGAAGTGATGAACAAAGTCAAGAATTCTTGTTCTTCCATAAAACCTGTTCATTGGGTTCGAAAATAACAGGATACTACAGATGAAATGATGAACAAAGTCAAATGTTCTTTTTCTTTTTAAAGAATGAGGAGTGAGAGAGGTTTAGATTAAGTTTTTTTTTTTTTTTTTTTTTTTAAGAATTAGGCGGGCGGGTTCGGGTTGAACCCGCCCCCTAAAATTTAAAACCGTACCCGCCCGCCAACATATGTAGGCGGGCGGGTTGAACCCGCCAATGGGCGGGTTGAACCCGCATAGCCTTTTTTTTGGGCGGGCGGGCGGTGGTTGCGGGCGGCCGGCGGTTGCGGGGCGGTTTTTGTTCACCCCTAGTTAAATTCATTGTTTTGTATCATTTTTAAGAATTAAAGGTCGTTTTAGCTAAAAAAAAAATCTAAACTACCAATAATTTTTTAGATAGTTTGAAAACTATAAAAGTAAATTATTTTAAAAAATAATTATGGTAACAAAAAAGTGGCATGTTGTAGAACAAAATAGCGATGACAAAGAGTGTTATACCACCCGATGAAATCGGGGAGAGATTTTTAAAAATGGTCTTAGGGGAAATTTTTTTTGGATAAATAGTTTAAATTTTTTGGACAGTTTTTGGCATAAAAAAAGATTTTTTAGACATCAAAATAATTCCAATTTTTTTATCATGTGAAGTTTCTTACCTACTACAGTAATTTTTTTTATTTTTTTTAAAAAAATTGAAACAATTTACTTATATAAAAAAATATATTTTTTAGTTAAAAAAAAACCATTTATCCAATTAAGATTTTTTTTTTTTGGGCCCTTTCATCAAAATCTTCCGATTTGATTTCGATTTGATTTTCCGATTTCATCGTGCCTTCAGCAGGACTAACAAAGCGCAAAACTAGGGAACTGCGAAAGGAAGCGCCTTTGATTATCGAGAGCCCAAGGACAAATTTTTTTTTTTTTGGCGGCAAAAATCGCAGAGCAGAGCAAAGAAATGAGCAAGAAGAGGCCTCCTCCTCCACCCGACCCCATTGCCGTCCTCAGAGGTCACCGCGCCTCCGTCATGGACCTCTCCTTCCACCCTTCTCAACCCTTGTTGTTCACCGCGTACGACTTTTTCCTTCTTCTCTCCTTTCCTTCCAATTATACATATATAAACTTTTATCATCATCTCCTTCGATTCCTCTTGTTCATTCCCCCGTTTCTCTCCTTCTAGCTCTTCAGACGGTGAGTTGCGGATTTGGGATACGTCTCAGCATCGAACGATTTCCTCAGCCTGGTACTACAAAACCCCATTCTCTTTTATTTTTTCGGAAAATTTAAGATAATTTGGTTAGTTCTTGTTTAGTATCTGGGGTTTAGTGTTGTGAAATTGATTTCAGGGTTCATAGTGCGGCACATGGGGTTATTTCCGTTGCATGTAGTTCTTCGATTGGAACCGACAAAGTTATCAGGTGCTTTTCGACATTTTGTGATATGTCTATATATTACACACACACACACACACACACACATATTTCACTATATTTGAGCTGAAATGAGAGTTCTCTTTAATTGAAAAGGTTTTTTATTTTTTATTTTTTAATTGAATTGGTTTAGCCAGGGTAGGGATGGAACAGTCAAGTGTTGGAGCATAGAAGATGGAGGTTTATCCAGGTACTTGGTTTGAAAGATTTCTCTTTCTTAGCCAATTAGTAGGATTTTTTTAAATATTTTTCAGTAGTAAAGGTATATATGGGTGGGTTTTGACTTTTGACAATGATGGGATTGGTGAACTCAAAAAAAAAAGAAACTTACTTTTTCAGGAGTCCCTTGGTTACGATCAAGACAAATTCTTACCATTTTTGCAAGCTTTCGCTGGTGAAAGGGTCGTATGTTTGTTCCACACAGGCTATGGAGCAGAAGGATGACCAGAGAATGGAGGTTGGAGAAACTTCTAGTGCAGAAACTGTGGATGATACTCAGAGACTGGGTCAAGAAAATAGTACATAATATTTCAATAGGATCTGTAGTAGGCTTGTTTTAGCACTAATGCAGCTCGAATGAAATTTCTTTTTTATCTTTGCTCTTTAGATTCTTATGGGAACTTGATTACTGCTATCAATTTGTTTTTCCAAAAAAAATTTGAAATTAGAATTATTATTGATTAAAATTTCTTGTTTTGATATAGGAGATGTGCACGCTGAAGAACCTAAATATGTGACTATAGCAGGAGAGCAGCCTTCTGAGGTCAAATATGTTACTTTTTGTTTACTAGTGCTTTTCTTTTTTATCAATAGGTCTTATTGCCTCACTGCTTATACTTTCATGGTTGATGCGCATAGGTTGAGATTTGGGATTTAAATACTGCAGAAAGAATTATGCAACTACCACAAAACTGCCCCAATGGATCACCAAAGTTTTCTACTAAGGAGAGAGGTGATTTCTAATTTATGCGCTTGTTGACTCAATTTATTACTACTGGGATTATTCACTGCACACACATATTTTTCATGTCTTGACATGTGTGCTTTGTTGCTTGCAGGACTGTGCATGGCTGTTCAAGCTTTTATTCCATCTGAATCACAGGGATTCATAAACGTATTAGCTGGGTACATTTTTTTCCCTTGTTTTTGTCTACATCACATAATCATGGAACTTGGCACTTTGTGATTATCATATACCTGTTTGGGCTTTGTAGTTTGCACTCGGACGTCATTCTCTGTTTTTATGACCTGATATAGACTTTGAAACATTTTTTCATATCTTCTTCTTCCCACACTTTTATACATATTGGCGCCTTCTCACGGTTTCTTTTCATCAGATTCTATTTTTAACATACTTTTAAGCAGAGCCTCATCAAATTATGTCCTCTTGAAGTCCATTCCTTGAAGTGTCTTGGCTATCTGTCTCATTATGCTTTAATCGCGCGACAGTAAATGTGGTTCATTATTGTTTATGATTGCTTAGATAATTGTCATTGAAGCAATATTTCCATGCATTAGGTTTCTAGAATCAGAGTCAACGGCCAAAACATTGTGGTTTGTCAAAAAATTGGGTCAAGTTGATGGAGTGTGGTTGTATTTTGTTATTCTACATTTTTTGCAGTTATGAAGATGGTTCCATGCTCTGGTGGGATATAAGAAATCCTAGGACTCCAGTAACTTCTGTCAAGTTTCATTTAGAACCAGGTGCGGGACACAACAGTTAGAGGATTACATCATATTCGTCATCATTTTATTCTTCTAGTACAGGACATGGTAATTGTGTTCTTGTGCAGTTCTAAGCCTATGCATTGATGGGTCGTGCAGTGGTGGTATCTCTGGATCTGCAGATGACAAAGTTGTGATGTATGGTTTAGATCATTTAATGGTAACTCTCTGCCAAACACTGGAGCTTGTTGCAGATACGTACTAACAGACATATGAAACATATGATGCTTTTGCATCAGTGATGATTTTGGATGTCACTTCTATCATTTTCTCATTTCATTTGCCCACACTTTATATGAAATCATTTGTGGTCCATGAATTTTGATGTGCTAAACTTGCAGACTGACTGTCAAAATTTCTTATAAGGCGTTTGGCAATGTAATTCAAACTACAATTGTAGTTCAAACTAAATTTGCTATAGTGTTTTCTCTCAGCTAAGTTTGGTTCAAACTTTTGGTTTAAACGACATTCTCAAATGGCCTATTAAAATTCTTGGATTCGTTAAACTTTCTACTTTCTAGGCTTTGAGATTAATGGCATTAGCCACTTTGCCCTATGCTAAGTGGTCATTCAACAAATAGATGGGCTGTGTTCCATAGTCACATAAAAGTGATTAATTGCTCTTCGATCTGGATAATTAAGCATATAGAAGAGAAATTATAATTATTTGTCTGTGAAGAGATTCAAAAGGCAAAAGCTATGGAAGAGAAGACAACATTCTCATTTATGATGCTTGTTTTCTTCTGCAATTTATCTCAAATATGGATTCATAGTTTTTGACACTTAAATCCTAAGCTCAGGTAATGCTATATATATTCTTTGGCTTAGGGTACTTGCATGGTCAAGAAAGAAATCACTTTGGAACGACCGGGAATATCTGGCGTATCTATTCGGCCAGATGGAAGAATTGCTGCCACAGCAGGCTGGGATCACAGGTTGGGATCTCTGGCTTTAATTTCTACTTTCATTTCTAGGAGTTCTTTTCTATTCTTAGGTCTTTGTAAAGAATACACCATTGCTTTTTTATTTACCATAGGAAGGGCAAAAGATTGATTTGTTTTGTAGTTAACATGTCATAGTATTGCTCTTGGCCTGAAAAGTGATTACTCTCGTGGACTTGAGTTTTGTCTTCGAAGGAGTATATTGTCATATATATTTGTTGAGCTCTTATGCGTTGAACTTGAGGTCCTAAGCAGGTTTCGGGAATTTATGTAGTATCAGAAAAATGGGTCTAATATAAAGATTATTGAATTCTCGTTCCGGAAATTTCAATTTTAATGTTTATTTTATGTCGACTTTTCTTTCAAGAGTTCCTTTTCTTCCCCTGCAATTTTTCTTATATCACGGACGTTTTGTTATGTCATCTGAAAACCAAGAAGGCAAGACTCGCACATGAAACTGAGTTATGGTTCAGTTTTAAACTTTTAGATGTATTCATGTATGAATGTCAATGCAAAATACTGTTCTTTTCATATATTTTTTATGATGGCTAAAGCCTAGTTAGTGATTTCTCTCCAAGGCAGCATTCATTGTGAAAGATACAGTTCATCTCTCATCTCTCATCTCTCACTATCTGCTTTTTAAGTTGGGGCCTTCTCTTTGGCAGAGTGCGGATATATAATTATCGCAAGGGAAATGCTTTGGCCATATTGAAGTATCACCATGCAACGGTATGTGGATGTTTGTCTCCGTGAATTGTTTCATTTTGTTGATGTGACAGTTGAAAGCAAAAATGCCAATTCGCCTACTGCTATTTGTTTGCAACTTATTTATCACTTCTGTCAATTTCCTTTCCTTTTTTGTTTTGAAGTGCAATGCCGTTTCATACTCTCCTGATTCTAAGCTAATGGCATCTGCATCACAAGACACAACCGTGGCCCTTTGGGAGCTCTATCCTCCTCAAACGTGAACTGTACAAATGATGCTGTTTAACGCACAAAGATGTTGAAAGGGTTTTTAATTATTTTATCCAAGACAAACTTGACCGAAGCTAGCTGTGATGGAAAGGAGGCTTAGTTGGCAAGTTAGTTAAAACTTTTAAGTACCAACTTGTTACAATGTAAAGCTCTCATATTCTACAGTGAAAAACAAATGCTTGTTACAGTGTAAAACTCTCATATACTATAGTGTTTAAATTTCAACTTTAAGTTCTAACTTTGTTTTCAAACACTCTTAAATGACGGTTTTCTTTTTTGTTCCCCAACTTCTTTCTGTCTGCTCTTCGATGTAAAGTTGACATAGTTTGGCTTTTTATGTTTTCGTTCTTTTGACTTCAACTTAGATTTTTTAAAACAAACAACAAGGAGCTGGGAGAGAAATCCGGCTGGAAACATATGCCTGCGAGTCATTTGAAAGCGCACAGACAGAACAAGGTCGAGCTCTATACCATAAAAGGGACCTACCTTTATTTAGTGATTTTTAGAAGATGTGCCAACCTAAATTGGCCTCAGCGTAATAGGATGTTTGAAAAGTGTTGTTAGAACTGATAGTTTGAACTACTTTTAGTTAAAAATACTATAGTATGTGAGAACTTTTCACTGTTTGTTGGTTAGAACCAATTGATTTTCACCATCAGCCAAACACCATATAAATGTGTCAAATTGTTGGTGGGAACATAGGGAGCTAAAATTGATACAATATTTGTACTGCAATGCAGATTGTTGCTTCAAAGTCACAAATTTATCTTATTGATCGAACAAATTAGGCCCGAATCTTGGTTAAATTAAACTGCTTAGCTGTTGAGTTATAAGCATCAATGTTCTAGTTCTTGCCCATTATTATTTATAGATTAATCAACCGATAGTCCTCTCTATTAACAATAATTCTTATTTCAATCATGAATTCATGTATACCTGTTGAGATAGCCAAGATCTTAAACATTTATTACAAGTTTCTTCGTTTTTTTGTTTTGCCATTTTTTCCACGTTGCTACCGATTTAAACCTCAAATAGGAAGCTACAATAACATGACTCAACTTACTGGCTTACTAAACAGAACTTTAAGAATTATCTATTGATCCGCAATTGTCTTGATTTCTCAATTATTAGTAGTAAATTGTGGTCTACAATTGTGAGAGGCTTTTGTTTAATTGCGATGTGGAACATAACTGAGCTTGTGTGTTTGTTGTTTAGTATTGATCTGCAATTGTCTTGATTTCTCAATTATTAGTAGCAAATTGTGGTATGCAAATGTGGGAGGCTTTTGTTTAATTGCGATGTAGAATATAACTGAGCTTGTGTGTTTGTCGTTTAGATAAACCTATCTTTCTCATCTTAGTGTTTCTATGAATTGAATGTAGAAAGCTTGTTCTAGGTTATTTAATGAAAAGAGCTTTAATAAAGAGTTTGTTTTATTGAATGACATAGTAAGAAAAGATGAATAGCAAAACTTGTTTTTATCTGAGGGTTGTAGTTTTAATAGAGAATTGAAAATAATTTCTGTTATTAATATTATGTCTATTGTTTAGTGTTAGAAAATGATCTTTTAACTAGTTTTATTATCATTGTGAATTTTTTTTTGCTCTATTGTTCTCGTGTTTTTTTTTTTTTTTTTGTAATTCAGTAATTTCGTTAAAATTAAACCCTCATATTTTGTTTCTAATTTTAGTGTATCTTAGGTTGTAAAGTTAGTAACTAATAATTTAAAACTAATACTTTGCGAGAATGACCCGCATTTGTTATTTTACTTAATAAAGATAATATTTTTAGTAAGTTTTAATTTTGCACTTCTTTCGGAATCTATCAATAATGTTGATCACTGCCTTAGGAATTGTGTGTAGTGTAATCATTTGTTTTCGGAGGTTTTTATTTTTTAATTTCTTCTTTCGAATAAGCATGTTTTATGTAGATAGTAGATAGGTATAACATCAAACGCCTCCGAGCTTTCAAAGACGCCTCTGAGCTTTCAAATTCTTGATTAGTTGTAGTTTTGTTTAGAGTTTAGACATCAAATGAGATTTTAGTGCGTGCTAATTACTAAATTAACCAATAATTATACTCCTAAAACCTACCTAAATCCAAAGTTCATTCTCTTGATTAATTCCAAAAGCATTGATTTAGGTAGAAGTTAATTTTCGCACTGCTAAACTTTTTCGAAACATAAGTTTTAGCAGGAAACGACCGCATGGTGACGGATGATGCTGTATAACTTTTTAAAAATTTATTCATTAAAAGGCGAAGACAAAAGCCTTTTTTTTTTGGTTTGATTTAGCTAAAAGCCACATAAATAAATGTAATTGGATGGTTTTTTTTTTTTTCAATTTACGTAAATAATTTAAATGTAGCACCTACCCGTTTCCACGTTTCCTTTTCTGATAGATTCTTTTTGTTTCGACATTTATTTATGAAGTTTAATGGTCAAGGCCATGAATATTTGTTCCACACGTTACATACAAAAATAGGGAAAAAAAAATCTGCCATTAATGATTATAATATCTGGATCTACCATCACAGAAACGATAGAGGGCACATAATAATTGATTTCAGACATAATACTAGAATTAGAGTTCAATGATAGATCCCCTTTTACAAGAATTCAATGTGATAATATTTTTAAAAAGCCACGCCAAGCTTTTGTTGTTTTAAAACGTGACAAACGTTCCCCGAACTTTAAATATCAACAAAACACTTCTTTCGTTAGAACTTTTAATAAATTTTAATATATAATTAAGATTTAATACATAATATAGAAGTATTTTGATAACTCTATCATGTCTAAACCTAATTTGAATTTAAAAAATTGATACAATTTAAAATTATAATTGTTAAAAATATAAACTGAAAAACTCCAAAACAAATTTAAAACAAATAATCTCTTTTTTCATTTTCATGTGACTGTATCAAAGTAAAATAACAGTCTAATGGTTTGCTAAACTATTCAACAATCCCATTATTTGTGTAATATTGTGTTATTTATGCTCAAAATTATAATTCATGGAGTTTTCTTGTCAATATTTTATAGATTGGGAGGAACAAATAAGTTTTAAAGTTCGAGGGGCATGGTATTACAAGGTCTATAGTTGAAAGGAAATTTTGTAATTAATCTGCATTATATATATATATATATATATATATTGTTGTAGGTAATTGTGGCGGCTCAATAGCCTAAATGTGAGATTAACAAGAGAAGTACATAAATGCCTAAGTCCAAAGAAACAGGTCGGTTGGAAGACGAGTTTAAGAAAGCTCTCCAGAAGGCCAAGATAAACTTTAATAAGCAAGAAATCAAGATAGCAAGGTGACTAGGTTTGTTGAATGCCATAAGGTGATTTTAAATAAGAAAGTAAACCGAATCTCTACAAAATCAAGAAATAACACTCCATACGAGATTTTGGGTGAAGGTCAGACACAAGATTTGGAAACTCGCTGAGATAATCATGGAAAGAGAATATACTTAAACTAATTTGGTTTATTCTTTTTTTAATCAAATTGTATAGATTTTAGAGCTATAAATAGGGGTAAAAACCTCAGAAAGGGGACCCTAGCTCTCAAGCATTGACATTCTGTGTTCTTAAAACAAAATAGTGAAAATTTTCTAAAAGTGAATATAGCTCTCACAAATGAATTACTATATAATTTCTGGAGTTCTTGTTTACTTTTCTACACTTTCAATGATACGAATTCGAGCGAGCTGCCATCATTGTGAGGATTATTGTGAGAATTTATTGTTGGTAAACTTCCACCCTTAACATTTGGCACTAGAAGGAGGGCCCAGATTTTCTAAAACATAATCCTAACCATCAAGAACTCTTGCAACCATCATGGTGACCATGCGCACAAACCGCACTAAAGATAACTCCATCACCCAAGGGAATAACAACCCTTCTATTGCTAGTGGAGTTAGGATTTCAAATTGAGGATGAGGGAGGAGCAATTGAACCCCAAGCGAACCGGAAAGACTACTAGTGGCCAAAACAGGCAAGCTAACTCAATGGGCAGTCGTGAGAGGAGACAAAGTGCTGCACAAGTCCTAAATTAGGGAAAGAATCTGTGAAGGCAAAATGTTGGACTTCCACCTCTATTGCTGAGGCATCTTGCTAGGAACAACGCAGCCTCTATTTAGAATGGGGGTGACCTTAAAGACCTATTGCGTGCTAGGAGAGCCGTCTCCATGAGAAAAAACCCTAATCTTGTCGACCTTCCTATAGTTAACCAACTAGTGAACAATCTATAGGCAAACCCATAACAGTAGTAGTAGTTAATCCAGCAAGTGACCCAACAACTCCAAGCCACGTTAGGTCTCCTTGTGGGTGAGATAAAATGCGTAGTATGGCGAGTTAGAGATTTAAAGAATAAGCTTAGCGTTCACTGAGGAGAGATCACTTATCTCCACTTGTTCAAGCCCGAGATTATGAGTGTGCCGTGCCCTTGCCAAACAAGTTTAAGCCACCCAGATGGCTCCCTACAAGGGGCTAACTGACTCGAATAACTACATCCAAATTTATAAGTCATATATGGTATTCTACGGGGTACTAGGGGAATTTATGTGCCGAGACTTCAACCAAACTTTAACAGGCTCGGTGAGACAATGGTTCAGAATGTTAAAGCTAGTTTGGTTGGTGAGGTTCACCCATGAGGTGGCCTAGATAAAGAATATTTTTGAAGATGTCGCCCTTATGGGGGCGCTGATTAATATGCGGAAGGAATACCTTTTAGGGACCATCTCGACCACAAAATTGCTCAGACATATAGGGAATTCTTGAAGAGAGCTCAAGGCTTCATAACCAAGAAGAGGTCAAGAGCCTAACATTCAGACGTGCTATCGTGAGCAATAGCAAGGGGTCAAGCTAGAGAGGGAAGAAAAGGAATAACTTTCAGGCCCAAAATTGTTCCATGATGCCACTCTATGATCCACATCAGACCTAGCTAGGAAGTCGTATAATTATCACTAATAAATTTAAATAATAGAGGCAAGAAGATGAATGACCTCAACCTTGATAGACGTATGACAAGTATCATGACCTGGCCATCCTTATTGATGACATCTACCTTAAGATTAGCGATAAGCCATATCTACAATGCCTAGCTTTGATGAGGTTGAATCTAAACAAGTGCAACTAGAACAAATATTATAGGTTTCATAGTGACATGGAACATTATACAAGTGAGTGCACAGACCTCAATGACGAGATAGAAAGGTTAATTCATAAAGGTCGGTTGTAGGAGTATAGAGCTAACAGAAAGAACAATAGGAAGAATGGTAAGAGGAATGATTATAGAGATAATAAAAAGAATGATGATCGATGGCATGATGATGACCATCGAGATAACAATGTTGTTGAACCCGCAGGCATAATTCGCATGATCTTTAGAGGACCTTACCACGGGGGAGATTCTAGAAGATCTTAGAAGAACTATGTGACTCCTGAGAATTGGTAGTTTATTATTTATGCAACAATTTAGGAATTATGCTAAGTAAATTATTTATAAATTTTCTGAACAAAATTTTATATTCAAAAATTGTTATTTCAAGAGCATAAAAAGTGTTACAAGGATTATTATTTTAATCCGATTTTTATGATAAGTTCCATAATAGTAAATATAGGAATTTTAAGGTTAAAAATCATACCATAGTCCTAAGTAAAGTATGAATTAAATGAAAGATGAGGATTAGTTGATAAGCAAGGAAAATAAGATAGAATGCTTAATTGTTGCAGGATGCGTTGCTACAAAGTTTAAAATGGAAATGCAGTTTAAGAAAAATATAGTATGAAATATGGAAAATTCTACCTATAAGAATTAAGTAATATAAAAATTATGTAGTATTAGAATAATATAGTATAAGAATTATACTGGTAAAATTAAGCAGATATAAATTATACTACATAAAGTTAAGTAGTATAAAAATTAGATTGTACAAAGTTAAACAATACATGAATTATATTGTGTGGTGAATGTTGAATAGTATGGAGAGTTGTGGGACCTCATAAACTGTATAGAAAAGAATACTGATAGTATAAGAACTATACCAACAGTGTAGGAAAAATACTGTTAGTATAAATTTAGATTGTACAAAAGTGTTTGGGTCCTAGGTGGGACAGTCCAAAGATGTGAAAGTGGCCACATTTGCCCTAGGAGACTTGGTTTTATCACATGGAGGAGCAAAGTTTTTAATTTACAATTAGCCCAAAACTAAGTTGTTTTGCAAATAAGAACCTAAGTGGATAAAATTCACCAAAATGCAACTTAAATAGTGGGAAGTTGGCCACATCTCTCCCCCATGTGGAACAAGTTTTGTCACAAGTTGGGATGCAAATTTTTATTTGCAATTTAGTCCCCAATGTGATGATTTTAAAGGTTTAGGGGATCATTTAGAAATAAGCCATTTTTGTGACACCCGAAAAGAGAAGAAAGTGCCACATCTCCCCCAAGATGGGACCAATTATGATAAGTGGTTGTGAAGCAAATTTCTTTGCAAAAAGAGCCCTAGAGTGAGTCCTTATATAGTGAAGGACAATGAAATAAAAAGTTTGTTTCATTCATCAAAAAATTCTCCCACTTTCACTTAAGAGATCCACACCTCTCCATGGTTTTCTCTCTCAAGTTTTAATGATCCCAAGTCTTCAAATCATGCTTTGAAGCTACGTCAGGCAGTGTAAATAAAGATTAAGGAGTTTCAAGGTAAAAGTCAAAACTTTACCTATTGTGATCTCAGCTTTTTGTGCAAGTTTTGAAATGATTTTTAAGGGATGTTTATGGATTGTTGTTAAGGGTTTTGAGGAGCCCTTAAGTGCTTAAAGAAAGGACTAAAATCTTAGACTTGCCTAACTAAAACTCTAGTCCTTGAAAACCAAATTAAAGTTCATGTTTTTTTATGCACACTAAGTGTTTGTTATGTAATTTATGGTATACATGGACTATGGCATATATCAAGGATACTATGACATTATTATTAAGTATTTTTAATATGTGATGATGAGATTGGATGCTAAGATCTAGGGTTATAATGCTCAAAAATGAGAAAGTTTGTTAAACTTAGTTCAAAAGCAAAGTTTTAATAGTTTTTAAAGAACAAAGATTTTGACTAGCTTAAAGACTAATTTATTTTCTGAGCAAAACATGAGATTTGTTAGAAACAACGAGATAAACAACTTTTATGAACAAGATTTTGTAAAATTCCAAGTGGATTAAATTGAAAAGTTTATTTCTAGCTCAGCAGATTTGAACATCAACCAAAAAATCCACTATAACGTTGGAATTTAAGGAAAATTAAAATGCAAAAATTATAAAATTCATCGAAACTATTATAAGTCACAGATGGATTGTGAAAATTGTGAATCACGCTAATAGCAAAACACCCTTAGGTAGGAAATGTTTTGAAGCACGCTAAGATGAAGAAACCAATAAGTAATGAAACTGAGTATAAAGAATAAATGTTTAAATGTTTAAGTTCCATTATCAATTAAGTAAGCCAGTAATAAGAAAGTTAGCTGATAGTTAAGTGTCATTTGAACAAGGCACGAAAGCTAACTAATAAAAGAAAAAAGGGATAAAAATAGAATGCTAGAGCGTCAAATAGGTAAGTTTAAGCCTCACCTATGGCATCAATAAAATGAATTGCAAATGCTTTATACATGTTTGCTTTATAAATGTTTGAAGTATGTTTGTATTTTTTATGCATAATGTTTTAAAAGTTTAATATATGATTTACAATGTGATTGCATTTGTTATGTTTATTGTATGGTTCCTAGAAATTTCACAAACTTGTTGGTTAATGCATTGCATGCTTTCATGATATTATGTATTTGATTCATGAGTTTGACCGACTAATGTGATGCATATACATAGTAATAATGTGCATTAAGTGTTAAAGGTACATTAAGTATTTAATTGTGCATTATTTATTATTGAATGGCATAGTTCCTTGAAGGTGGATCCGGTAAGTGAAGAAACGCAAAGGAAGTTGCGATTTTGTTCTTATGAAATTGTGAGAGATTAAGTAAGTTATGGAGCTCATATGGTTTTAAGGTGCAAAATTGAGGAAAACAGACATTTTTGAGCCAAACAGGAAGGCTTAGAGTAAGTTTTGTGAAATAAATAGGCCAATTTATGATAAGAATCTTTTAGAATGATGCCATAAGGAAATAAAGTCATCAATAGGAAGATGATGTGAATTTCACGCAAGTCTTACTGTTAGAATATCCTAGAAACCCTAATTCCACATGATTTTCGGTGATCGGGTTTTCAAGTCCTAATTAGGGTTTTATCGGGACTTTAAGTGACTTATTAAACCCTTTATTCTATGTTTAAGTATATTTGAAGGAATCCTAAGAGGAATACTAAAGTTTCATTATTGAAAGGTTAAGGATTCAAAGATATAGTTTTTAAGTGTACCAAAGTTCGATGTAAGAACATGTACTTAAAATCAGTAAGCGAAACAATTAGTTTAATACTTAGGTTGTGCTTAAGACCTTGTATGAGTATCTAATATACAATTAAGGATGTGAATATGTTGCTTTAGTGATACTAAGCTGAAGAACAACAAAGTAATTCATGATGAAGTAATTTAGGTGTATGCTTTGCTCTTTAAAAGGTTTTAAGCTACTAGGTGTCTAACTCAGCCAACAATCTCTAAGTCTGACCTTTCTCTCTTCTCTATAGATTTCTTAGCAATATGACAAGGTATTTTATAACGCCCTTATGTGGGGTTAACAGTATTAAATAAATAAAAATAAATTTAAATTCAATATCATTCAAATTAATACAACAGTGCCCATGGGTCTTTAAACAAAAATAAAAATAAACGTTTAAATACAAACCATAGTTTTTAGTGTAGCACCAAATATTTAAAATACAGTCATCATCACCATAGTATAATTCTCAAATAGTTTAACACAGCCATCACTAAAGTAATAC
This sequence comes from Artocarpus heterophyllus, assembly GCA_025403435.1. NCBI lineage: Eukaryota > Viridiplantae > Streptophyta > Magnoliopsida > Rosales > Moraceae > Artocarpus > Artocarpus heterophyllus. The sequence continues at coordinate 8,043,225 of CM046346.1, read as the reverse complement.
AAATCTTACATGTTCTAGAAGAGTTACAAATAAATGAAGATCTTCCAACATGAAACTAATAGTGTTGTTGCCTATTTCTTATCAGATAAGTTGTACTGAGTTTCATCTGAGAGATAAATATGACAAGGATGAGCATCGACATGCCCAGTAGGAAAAATCATTACTCACCTTAAGGTTTTCACATTAAAACTGCATGGTTAGTTAATTTACATTATATTCTAGATTATGAGGTTTATTATGATCATATTCCATGAATACCATAGTTAATCATTACCAAATTTCATACTTATATATATATATATAAATATGACCATTCATCATTGTTCCTAGGTATCCACGTTAAATAGAGTATCACTCAACTCATCGAAACCTAAATGAGCGCACTTAGCCACCCTCCAAACATTCCAAGGGTGTTCCAGTGAGGGGACATCTAGCCCTGAGTCCTCACCAAGTCAATTCCTGTACAATGTGTTTAGAGACTTTCGACCCAAGGGAGCGTCATCACCTCCTCATATTTTATCTTTTAGGGTATTCGTGCTCAAGGACGTAACCGTCGCCCTCTTCATGTCTTACCATTCCTTTAATTAAATCATTATTTATAGAGTTAGTTTTCTTAACTATGCTTCTCAATTTACAACATATGTCAAATCATTATGTTCCTCGCTGTATAATACAAGACGAGTTCTACATCATCATATTATAGACATAATCATATACATTTAAAATACCATATACATATCTTACAACATAAAACAACCAAAATTTTAATTTACCAAAACCTCACAAAAGATGAGTAATAGAATCCATACCTTTCCACAATATCCACTGATAATTTCTAGCTTATACAATTCATCACGTAAGCTCCAAGTACGCTGTTTCCCCAAAACGTATAAAGTGACCACACCTTCACTTAAATCCTAATTTTTTAATTATGTTAATTTATCATTTTTTTATTAGTGTGTCATAATTATGAACATACTAAAATTGTAAATATAAATTTTCTAACTTAATTTAGTAAATTATAAAATAACAATAACATCAAAATATATGAATTTTATTTTGGTACAAAATATATTAAATTAGATTTTTTAAAATAAATAATACGATTTTAAAATATTTATAATTAAAATAATTGAAAGTTTGATATTTATAAAAAGTATTTGAAATTACAACCTGTATAAAAATCTATTTATTATTTCCGAACTATAAACTATCAAATAACTATTATTGTCCTAATAGTTTGGTTCCCTTTTACTTGACCTGAGGTTGGGGGTTTGAATCCTATCTAAAACTTCTTTTTATTGAGTTTTTATATGGAAAAACGACATGTCGTTTAAAGAAAAATGACATATAGTTTCTGTGAAAAATGACATGCAATTTATGAAAAAAACGACATGTTGTTTTTGAAAAATGACATGTCATTTTTCACTTAAAAAACTCATACAAAGAACCTGAAATTCGAGTTCTAAGCTTTTTAATCAAATTCTTAGTTTCCTAACAGCTTTTTAAGCATAAAAACTATGTATAAATAATATATAACCATTTTTATACAATATAAACTCATTTTCACAGATTTTCATATTCAAAACATAATCAAAATCTAAGCTTTAAGTTTGAAAAGTTTACCTCAAATTCAAGCCAAATATATTGTTTTAATCATCAAAATCCTCTTGTTTCCAAGCTCTATGAGTCGCTAGGATGGAGTTTATACGGTTTCTGTTGAAAAATGGGTGGGATTTTGAGGTTTGGACTCTCAGTATGGTGACTGTCATGGGAGGAAATGGAAACAGAGAAGAAGAAGAAGAAGAAGAAGAAGAAGAAAGTGAAGAGGGAGATAGAGGAAGGATGATTTAAAGGAAGAAAAAGAAAAAGAAAAAAGAGAAAAGAAAAAAATCATTAAGATCCTGTTGAATACGGGATTCTTGTCTGAAAGTGGGTAAGAAACAACAAAAAAAGTGATAAGGGAGAATTTATCGAAAGACTTTGAAGGAAAATGCCAAATGGCATTTCGTAATTAAATAAAAGTTCTAAGGGTATTTCAGTAATTATACTAAATAGTGTAAAAAAATTTAGAAAAATTAAAAATAAGTAGAATAAATAATATGAAATAGATTTCAAATGCAACAATTTTTTTTTACAAAGTCTAAATTGGCACACTAATAATTAATTTATATATAATTTTTACTCGTTAAAAATAATGGTTGTCACATATTTAAAGAAAATTTGAATGGTTGTATCAATTTTGGTCAATAAAATCACAAGAAAACCCTAAGTAGATGAAGGTAAGAGCTGTTTCGATTGGTGTTTTGTTTAACATTGGTTTAGAGGCTATTCTATAAAGTTAGGTTCCAAATTTTGAAATGTATGAACATATATATGTTATTTTGAAGCCTGTGAAAGGATAGAAGCTCACTCAATTGGAAAGTGGTGGTTCGAAGCAAGTTTCTTAGACCTGTCCAGATTCAGGGAAGATTTCACTATGGTTTAGATTTTGATTTAATTACCTAAGCTGGGAATCTCGTTGGAGCTAAAAATTTAAGAGTAGCTCACTCTATTGTTGACTAAATAGCCCTGAAATAGTTTTGCAAAATTTTTTGTTGTTTGAGAGTTATGGCCCTGAAATTGGTGCTGGTTCCAGGAAGTGATATATGTACTATACAAAAATATGATTAGGGAGGTTTATAAGCGAGCAAATGCTAAGATGCCTTCAATTGTCCAACAATTGCAATGTAAAAGTAATACATATACTATACAATAGTACAACAAGTAATGGTGATTTAAAGTTTTGTTATGTGGTACTGGTACGTTTAAATTTATCCTTTTTTAAGGGTTTCTATCATTTTGATATCCTGTATTGTAAGAAAACATCATAATGGTATCATATTGTTTGTAAAATATTAAACATAGTACCTTGTAGCTTTTGAAAATATTATTTTATACTCTAATAGTGACGTATGTACACTGTATACAGTAGGGGCACGTGGCCCATTGAAGAAAAAGGAAAACATCAGATACTATTTTCCATGACATTATATTTAAACGAGTCTTTGACAATGTGTCCCTAGTGAAATGGGAAAACATCTTCAAGTCATGGGCTTTTTTTAAGGACTCTATTTTGGGCTTTATTTGTTTGTATTAGAAATGAAATGAGAAGCACTTTTAAAAGTTATATTTATTCACGTCACAATTAAAAAGAGTTATGCTATACTATCATACATATTATTAAATTATGTCATAAATAAACATGTATGACATTTATAAAAAATAAATCTTAAAAGATGACATTTATAAAATTATCCAAAAAAAATCCTCATTATTTCTTATTTGAGTTAATATAATATAATACTTTTATCTTATCTTTTTTAGTTTTAATGTTTATATTTATATTTTATGTTATATATATCATGTTATTTAAATATGCATCATACTCAATAAAATATTATTACTAACTAGAGAAGACATATTTTTTTTCTTTTTTAGTGTGTAAATAATATGCCTCTATTTGTGCCCCTATTGAATATAAATCCTAGATTTGTTATTGAACTTTAATCTATATTTTGTTATATGAAATTTCTAACCTATTATTTTATTAATGAACCTCAAATTATTTTATAAAAACTATAAAAGAAAGTAAATACTAATAATGCCAAAAATGAATGTCCACATCAATGTGTTTTTTATGAGTTTTGTTTAATTTGTTGTTTTAACTTTTTATTATAGTTTTACAAAATTAATTTAGGATTCATTAATAGAAGGGTAAACAGGAAATGTCACATCAAAAAACATGAATTTAGAGTATCAAAATGATATTGTTGAAAGCTCTAGGGTTTTATTTTCAATGTTTTCTAAACAACAGGGTAATAAGATGATATTTCTCTAAAACACAAGATACCAAAATGATAATATACCTAATCTTTCATCTTCATCTAAAAACACGTAGGCCTCATTTGGTAGTTTTTTTATTTTAGTTTTTGTATTTGAAGAAATGAAAACATTTTGAGAAATGTGTTGGGATTGTTTTTAAAATTATATTTGATTGTATACGGTAGTGTCTTTTTTAAAAAGAAAACAATTTTAATAAAAAATTGTTAATATAAATATAACTAAGTTTAAGTCTTAAATACTGTTTAATATTAACTAACAACACTAATTATTACTTTCTTATTATTATTATTATTAAGAAAACGAAGAGGAATAGTTCTCTTCCTTTGCTTCGGTGAGGCCAGGACGCCGGCGGGCTTCTTGTCGCAAGCTCCCCCAGTCACAAGCTCCCTCCCATAGCAAGCACCTTCTTGTCGTGAACAGGCTAGTGCTATATGTTCCCACGTTGGGGAGGCATTAGGGCTAGTGGGCTGTGATGGGTGGCGCTCTGATGAGGTTGTCTGGTAGTGGAGATCGTGACTAGGCAATGACAAAATCTAGTAGTGGAGATTGCGGCTAGGTGAACTATAGCAATAGCCACAGTGGCTGGGGACTGTTCCGACGACCATAGCTAGCTACAGTGATATGCTAGGATGGGCTTCTTCGATGATGTGCTAGGGTGGGCTTCTCCGACGATGTGCTATGGGACTTGTCATGCCCCGGAGTACGGGAGGTAACGTGACAGATTATTTAAATTAATTAAAAGAGGAATTTAATTAAAATCAAGAATTTTAAGGGTTAAGCCAAATCTATAAAAATGTGAAAGTTTTAAAACTACATTTTACAGAAGAATTCATAAACATTAAGCAGGTGAAGTCATTAAGCGAATAATAAAATAATAAAATAATAAAGAACCGCGAGCATAGGTCCCACTGACCCACAACTTGTGCACACACATAATACTGACAATATAATAATACAACTGCAATCCAAGTACTAAGAAAGTTAAAAACATTACATGCCTTGCTCAATTAATACAAATAACCTACTAGTCCTTCTACTGCTCTCGAGTTCTGTCCGTTGAGTCATCTCTGAACCTAAATGGGAATCCACCTAGAGGGGGAAATTTAAAAACAAACAAAATGTGAGCGAAAGGCTCAGTAGGACTATATTTTGTTAAATCATTAATTTAAAGGAAAGTCTCACTATTCAGGGAATTATTTAAAAGAAACCTTGAATAAATAAATTTAATAAAACTGTCCTTATCCAAAACAATTTATTCGGTCGACCAGAAATACATCATTTTCTTTTCTTAGGCAAACCGCATGAATATCACCACCGTAGTGGCCAAGCTGGGTTTCGGGACCTGCCCCCAAGGTCGATCGCTACATGACCCGATCTCTGATATGGCATCATGCTCTTGTGTTTATTTTCATCATTATTCAAAACCTATTTACCGAGTATTATCATTTACATTCGTTATGAAGTTCATTTCAGTTCACGGTTTATTAAAATATAACCGATAAATTCATGTTCAATCAACCGTTAAAAATATTTTTATAGAAACTCTTTTCAAAGCCAAATCATTTTGAAACTGGGCTACCAAAGAAAGGGTAGAAGTCTTACCTCGATACTCGTATCGATGTCTCACACCGTAATCCCGGTCCACTATACGTTAGCTCCGTGGAACCACGAACGATCCTAGATACACACTAAGTCGATAAATATCTAGTTTGAGACATTCTATGTTACTAAACCATTTCATGATGTCCTAGTGTGTCATTTGTATCTTTAAATCATTTTATAAGGTTGAAATTTCGATTAGGGTTCAAAACAGTGAAAACGGGTGAAAAATTACAAAATTTTTCCTATGCCCTGCCGGCCTGCCGAACACCCTGCTTCAGCTGGCCGAACTGCCTGCCAGAAACCAAGTCCGGTCGGCCGGACATTTTTCAGGTTCGGCTTGTCGAACGGATGAGTCCGGCTTGCTGATCCTTTGAATCCGGCCTGTCGAACACACAGTTCGACCTGCTGAAATGGAAAAACCCAGAATTTCTAGCGACAGGTTTTAGGTTTCTCAAAACTCAAATCTTGATTTTAACCTGTTTTTCTCAAATCCCAGACATAGAAAACGATCATAGATGATAGAAAAATATAATAGAACACTTTTGAACTAATTTAAACAAGATTTAAACACAAAAATCTCAAAAATCCAAAAATTGGAGAAAATGAGGAAAAATGAAAAATCTTGAATCTAATCCGTTTTTCTTCAATCCAATCTTAGATTCTAGGTGTTTTAAGTTCCTTTAACTTAAATCAAGGGTTTTCTAAGCTCAAACAAACTTAGATTTCAAAAATGCACGAAAATTGAAAATTTAGAAAAAGTTTAAAAATTTCAAAACTAACCTCGAATCGAAGCTTCAATCCACGTTCTTAGTTGTCAAATCACGTCCTCGAGCTTCCTTCTTGCTAACCCGAAGCTTGGATTCGAATTTTGATTCAAAAATTTGAGAGAGAAATGAGAGAGAATGAGAGAAACCGAGAGAGGGAGTGAGAGAGGAACTCACATGGGAAGAGAGGAGAAGGAGAGAGAGAGAAGGAGAGAGAGAGTGAACCAAAGAGAGGGAGAGGAGAGAGAATAAATAGAGAGAAACAGTTGGCGGTTTTATTGTACGAAAACTAAATGCCACCCACGGTTTTGTAAAACGAAATATTTTTAACATTTTACAAACGGCTGTGTTTTAAAACTCAAAACAACATTTTAAAATGATAAGAAATCATTAGAATTTATTAAATTAATAAAACAACCTAAAATTTAAAATTTAATCAAATGATCAAATTAACGATGAAACATTAATTATGGCACACTAATTCATCATTTTACATTACAATAACATTAAATTAATTTCGGGGCGTTACAAGACTGCACCGACGATGTGGATTTATGGTAGGGCAAGTCCGATGAGGCAAAGCATATGCTATGGTAAAGTAAAAATAGAAAGAGACTTTCTTTTGTTTTCTATTTAGAGCAATTTTTTTTAGGTATTTTCAAAACCGTTTTATTTTATAATGGGCATAGAACATTACCAAACAACAATTCAAAACCATTTTTATTTTTTTGTGTTTTTGAAAATGGGAAAAAATATTTTGACGATGAAGCGAAACGGGCTCAAAAATTTGGCTAACTAAAATGTACAATAATAAAAGTTCATAAAGGAACTCTTTATCTTCATTCAAAAAAGAGATTTTTTTTTTCTTTGAAGAACATAAAAAAAACAAATAAAATAAAAGTTGCTCGTATGTCGAATCCTTTTATTATAATTAATTCTTCTAATTGTAATTATGTATATCCATCTACATTCTCATTGCAAAATATGCATGCTTGAAAGCTATAAAATGAGAAAAAAATATTAACATTTTAATTTTTTTGAAAAATTATTAAAATATTAATCAGACATACTAACTTCAAATTAAATCTTCTTTTTTATGAAAAAAAAAACCTGATAAAAAAGGCACGTCTCCTCAAGCTTGTTTTCTAATAATTACCTTAAGAGAGAGAGAGAGAGAGAAAGAGCTTGAGATTTTTTTTATTTTTATTTTTAGGTTTATTTTTATTTTGAGAATAAAACTTGAGAGTTGGAACTTGATTTTTTTTGAGTGAAAAAATTGAAATTGCATGCCAATAATAATAATAATAATAAACACACTTTTTTGCTGAACTGAAAAAAAGAAAGAAGGAAGGAGAAACGATCCGGGCATAAAAATATGATAAAAAAATTTAATAGGAAAGGGGCCAACCGGCCAAGGAGTCGGTGCCGTGAGAGTGAAAGACACGTCCCATTGATTACGGTGGAACACAACACATAAGAAAGCATAATAAACGTCATCACGTTGACGTAAAAATCTCATCTTTGATGGAAGACGGGACCACACAATAGTTAAAGTTAAAGAGTGTTTGAGGTGAGGCTCTGTTTCTTATTTATTTATTTATTTTTTATTTGGAATTGAGGTGGCTCTTCCTGTCTGCATATATATATCTTTACTGGAATGGACCCCAGTTGATTCTTTGCATATTATTTGGCACTTTTCCCGGTCATGTGGGCCAGGACTTCCATCCCAAAACTTTATGGAAGTGCCCAATAGTATAAGGTGTGTTTGGTACAAGTATTTGAATGAAGATTTAAATTTTTATGGGAGAAAATATTATAACAAAATGATTCAAACCGTGATTTAAAAACCTAAACAAACACACTCATAATGTTTTATGAGAGACAAATGATGTACATGAATTAAGAAAAAAAAAAAAAAACACACATGCACCAACCATCTATAATCTCCCAATATGATTTTTTTTTTTTTAAGGCTGAAAGAAGTAGAGAAAGCAAAATATCCAGTGAGTACAATTTTTTTTTTCTAATTTTTTGGTTAAACCTAGACTATTGCATTTAAAGTTAAAAAAAATTGGATGACATGAACCATTGGACTAGTTGGTTGAAGTCCAAATTAGAGAAACAAAATATATAATGAGTAGATCTATTGAAAAATAAAAAAAAATAGAGAAAAAAGGAAAAAAAAAAAGAAGAAGAAGAAGCAATAAAAAAGTTGAAGGACAAAATTGTTCTTTAATGGTTGAAATACAAAAACAAAGGAAGTGGATTGCCTGTTTTATATAATCCCATAGAAATAGTCCGAACACGTGTAAACTTTGTGAACCGAATGTCTGACGGATGAAATAAGATCCTGCTATCACTAATTCACCAAAAAAAAAAAAAAAAAAAGAAAAAAAAAACCATTCAAGTGCATGGTTGATAAATTTCTTCTTTCTTTTTTGGAATTGTAGTAAGTGTCACGTTTTATAAATCTTTAAGTACTAAATAATAAACTGCTTTAAGAATTTAATATATATTTTAGAGTAAATAGCTCAGTTGGTCTCTAATTTTTTTAAAAGGTATAATTTAATCTCCAATTTTTTTTTATTTAACTAGATCTAACCGTATAAAAAATATATAATTTGGTCTCTGCCAATTAGTTTTGAATAAAAAGAATTGTTGGATTCATTTTTTAATCAAAATTACTAAACTATTCCTTTAAAATAATTAATAAATATAAAAAATATTTTATTTCATTTTATTTTCTAATGTTTCTTTTCTCACTCCGTCCCTCCTCTCTCACTCTTTCCCCCCATCTCCTTTCTCTCTTTACTGTAAACCAAACACAGCAAAGAACAACACCCCATAAATTGCATCATCTCCACCTTAATGACTGTCATTATCTAAATATTACCATTCGTGATTCAAAAACCATCATCTCCAACGAATGGTAATTAGTTGGTAATTAGTTGCTCCTAATTACCATTCTTTAAATAATATTTTATTGTTGTAACTCTTGGTTTTGGACCTCTCCTATTTTATGATTCTTGACTTATATATATGACCTTTGAGAATTTGTATTTGTACACAATAAGATGATAAATAGTAAGAAAATTTTTCTCCCTATTTGTTGGGTCTCTATTTTATTTATGCTTTACAATTAGTTATTTAGCCTTTGTTTTATAATATTATTTAAATTTTTGTGCTATTGACTAAAATTTTTTATAACAACTGCTATTACTTTTAATTATTCCTTACTATTTCTTTCCCTCCCTCTCTCTGTAGAGTGTGTTAATACTGATCACTGCCTTATGACTTGTGTGTAGAGAAATCATGATTTTTGAGAGAGTTTTTTTTCTCTCTCTTTTTCGAATAAGCATGTTTGATAGATAGATATAACAATCAAATGCCTCTTGGCTTTCAAGTGCTTGATTAGTTGTGGTTTTGTTTAGACTTTAGATATCAAATGAGATTTTAATTAACCAACAATTATAAACCTAACCCCTACCTAAATCCAAAGTTCATTCTCTTAATTAATTCCTAAACCAATAACTTAGGTAGGAAAACAAAAATCAAATTTTTGCCTTTTTAAACATAACAAGTTTTAGTAGGAATATATTGCATGATGCTATATATTTTAAAGATTTGTTCATTAAAAGGGAAAGAACTAAAACCATTTCATATATATATATATATTGGTTTGATTTAGCTAAAAGCCACATAAATAGATGTAATTGGTACACTTGTTTCACGAATGCCCATGGCGGGTTTTGTAGTGGCTTTGAAAGAAGAAGTTTTTTGCTTTACGGTGCATTTAGTGAAGCTTAGTGAATTCCCTAGTATTTATTACATTTTCTTGTACCCACCTCGGTGATTTACCTTTTTTATATGCTTGCATTGAATTTTCTCTATAAAAGTTTTTTGGATGGTTTTTTTTCCAATTTAAATATAGCACCTACTTCGTTTCCACGTGTCCTTTTCGGAAAGATACCTTTTGTTTCCACGTTTAATTATAAAGTTAAATGGTCAAGGCCATGAATATTTGTTCTACGTGTTACATACAAAAATAGGAAAAAAAAAAATCTGCCATTAATGATTATAATTCGTGGACGTACTATCACAGAAACGATAAAAGGCAAATAAAAATTATTTTCAAATGTACTATTAGAATTAGGGCTCAATAATTGATCCCTTTTCACAAAGCCGCCAAGCTTTTGTTGTTTCTTGACGAAAGACTCCATTGCAAGCTGCCAAACTTGAGTATTTGTAGGTTGTTAAGAAGAGTACACCGTAAAAACTGAATAAAAACCATACAATAAAATGAATATATATATATATATATATATATATATATATATATATATATACACACACCTCTTTATCGAATTATTGAATTGGTACCTTAAATTGATGCTCTACATATATGTATGGTTTTAAAATTCTCTTAAGAACCAATAATCCATCCATTTTTTGAGACCTAAAATATCATTTTTTATTATAATTTTTTTAAAGGAAAATTTGAAGTTTTTATACGAAAAATTCTAAAAATGACTTTAAAAAATCAAGAAAAAGAACTTGTTTAAAGTTACGTGGGTTGTCTTAAGAAGTATTATTTTTTCCTTATACAATAGTATGCTTTTTTTTTAATATTGAAAATACAAAACAGACATATTCCCCATAATTAATTCTATCCAAATACTAATTTAATAAAGCACATGGTGTCAAATTGTTATTTTTAGATTGCAAACATAGATCAATGACAAATTTACACTGACGCCTTTAATAGCTGAGCCAAAAAATATATGAGTTGGGGCATTTTTAATATACTATGTAATAAGCGGTAGTTCCCTAAAACACTATTCAAAATTTGGTTAACTTATTTTATCTTTTTGTACTTTTTTAATATTTTTCTTGTTTTGTTTTATTTATTCCTTTTTTATTTTTCTATTTTAAAGAGTGTTTGGCAAAATTAGTTATCGTCAAAACTTTTGGTTGCTATACAGTAAAGCTCTCACATGTTATGATTTGAAAAAGTAAGTTACAATATAAATTGTTCACATGCTATAATTTTCAGTTTATAAGTTTTAATTCTAACCACACTACCCAATACATTATTACTTTTTTTTTTTTTACTTTTTCTTTTGTCTTCTTTATTTTCTTTCCTAAATTCATAATTTGCCTTATTTTTTTCCTAATACAGCTTAATTTTTTTACGATGTACTTTTACAAAATATTTTTCTTCTTCCTTTGCTCTTGTTAAAATAATTTCTTTCATACAAATCCTTCTTAATTTTTTGGTTTCTTTTTTCCTTTTTGTCGAGCACTCATATGCAATTAAATTTTCCTCACTTTTTTCTATTAAAACATTTTTCCAAAAATTGCCATAATTTTTCTTTTTAGTATAAAATATTATAAAAATATCCTTATAAATATTTAAATAATAATAAAGTAATCAGAACTTTAACACGTAAATTTAACTACAAAATTGCTTTTACATGCATTGCAAGTGGCTAGTACAAGAAAAGGTCGGAGAATGTTTTCAGTCGAATAGGACGTACCGCATTGAAAATTGACATATTAAACATGCATTGGTAAACTAAAGATAAAAAAAATCAATTAATGAGTTATAAACTAAATAAATAACCTATCAAGAACCAATGAAAAACTTATGAAAGTACATTTTAAAGGGGACAAAAAAACCAATATCTTCTTATTTAACAAAGCCATGGACATTTATTAAAGATAAACTTTACCAGAATCATACACTGTAATTTTTCAATGTCTTTTTTAGTAAATTTAATTTTAGATTTTGTAAAAGCAAAAATATTTAAAACACTTTTTGTGTTTTTGTCAAAATATCGCTTTTGCTTATCTTATTATACAAATCCATAAAGCGCTATATATTTGTAAAATTAGACTTAAAACACCCTATAAGTAATAAATTTTTCAAAATACCAAGCTTACCATTCCAAACATTTATTAAACATTACTTAAAACATTATTAAATCGAAATAATAGATAAAATCAATCTTAAAAAGCTCTCAAAATAACGGAAAACATTTATTTAACCAATTTATATTTTTTTCTATTCAATTTTTTAGGTATATCATACTTAAAATAACATTGAGAAGGTTAATTTTAGTATTTTTAAAAATCTAATTATTTCACAAAAAAAGAAGAATAAAAGTGTTATTTTAAAATTTTAAAAAATCGTTATTTTTTTTTTCCGAAAATAGAGTATTATTTTTACAAAACACAAAAATGGTTTTTTAGTATTTTTCTTTGAAAACAAAGGAAAAGTCAATCTTCACCAGCATTCACAAGCCAGCCCATTCCACGGCGTACACGAAAAAACTGCCACTCGCTTAAAAAGCGCGTAGAGTAACTATATCAATACAAGAAAAGTCAAAAAATCAGTGGCGTAATCGTAATATTACGCAAAAATCGTGCCCCTTTCCATTAGTCCCAAGCGGCGAATTGTAGTAGCCTTTAAAGCACTTGAAGCATTCAAGGAAGGTAAAATCTTGCACAGTTCCCTTATCTCTCTCTGCGGTGAAGCCAAAAAACCAGAAACATAACAAAAGAAAAGAAAGAAGAACGTCGACGCTCGCTCTCATTGATTTCAAGGTAAAATTGTTTTCTCTTTCTTTCTTTTTCGACACTGTTTGTTTGCCTGCCGAGAAAGTTCGGAGGAAAAATTGTGAAGAAACGAAGAAGAAAGAAGCCTTTTTGTGTTTCCTTTTAGAACTGTTTATTTGAAGTTAAACTCTGTTCGTATAGTTAGATCAAGTTTAGATTAGAATCTTCTTCTTTTTTTTCGGTTTTTGTTATATGGTGGAATGAAATGAGGATTGCTTCTTTGTTTGATTAATGAGAAAGGCATATTTGGTTAATTGGGTGCTTGAAGATTCTGTTTTGAGTCACTTAAGTTGTTTCTCTTCTCTTTTTTTTCCACTTTATTTAATTTTGGATTTTCTGAAGATATAGGGCTTGCATTAGGTGTTAGTCAATTGAATTTGGTCATTTTCTTCTCATTCTTGATAGAAAAAAAATTTAAGCTTTGGCAGAATTTTGAGGATCCTGAAAATGAATTTGGTTTCGATTTCTTGTTGGAATTGGGATTCTTTGGCTTGATCCTTTATTGGTGATGAGTACGAATACTTCCAATTGGTCAACAACAACTTTATCAATAATGCATTTTGTTCTGTTTGTTAAAGGTTTGCAATTTTGATATTCTGCAGATTATACGTTTACGTTTATTACCCCTTTATATATATATATTCCTTTTTTGCTGGAACAGACACGTTTGATTTGCTTAAATCGAGGGGACAAAAACCAAAAAAAAAAAAGAAAAAGAGAGGAAAGAAAAGAAAAAGTATTCACATTTCAGTTTCTTTGTAACGAGTAACGAATATAAGGATCAAATACTTTAAGCTAAGAGAAACTTATTACATTTGCGTCTCCTTGTTACAAGGTCATTTTCTTTTTGACGATCTTTTTCTTTCCCTATCTGAACCTGATTTTCATGAAATATGCATAAACCCACGTGGGCCACTTTCTGTACTGAATGAGTTTAGCAAGTCACAACTTTCATTTTGTTTAGAGCATTTGTTGCAGTCTTTCATTTTCTCAATTTTTTCGCATCTGATTTTTTGGAGTGGTTTGATTATACGAAACGCTTTGGTAATCCTAAATTATGGTGGACTTGCTGACTGTACAATGTAATTTGCAGGCATGTTATGGTGGTTGAGAAAAATCCAGAAATTGGAAGCAGGTTTTCAAAATGGTTCTGAAACTCCCAAATTTTTGTTGGGTAGAAACGAGGAGATTGATTTGGATTATAGGGCTGTTTTTTGCTCTGATCCTAGTGTTCCAGTACTTTGGACTTCCCTACGGTAGTTTTTTGTCTTTGAATTCCACCAGAAAGGTTCCGGTACAAGGAAAAATCAATCAGCAAAATGGCGGTTTGGATGGTTTAAATGAGGGTAAAACTAATGGTGAGGTTTCTTCCTCTGGGAATTTGGCAAAGCAAAATAAAACTTTGGAGCAGGAAAATGTAAAAAACATAGATGATGGGCTTGCACAAGACGAGGAGGCAGAAGAACCTGATAAGAGCTTCGATGGGAATACAAATGCCTCACTTAGTGATAATTCCATGGGCAGACTTGAGAAGGAAGCTGCTAATTTTACAATTTCCCATAAGGTTAACGGCTCGGATTCTGGTCCTCCATCACCGTCTCCTGTATTACCCTTAATTGATTCACCGCCATCTGCAGAGGCGACAGTTTCACATGCAAATGATAGCACTCCTGCTGTTTCTAGCAGGTTCAACGCCTCTACATCCATGAAAGAAACGAAATCTGCGGGCATACCAAGTGATCACAGCCACGTGGAAAATACTTCTCCAACGAAAGTAGTTCCTGATAAACATACTCGGCCTGAGACGCCGATTTTGGATGTGTATACATTATCTGACATGGATAATTTATTGCTTCAGAGTCGCGCCTCATATTATTCAGTGGTATGTTTCGAAACTACAACATTATGTTTTTGAGGAGATACGTTCAACAGTAATAATTTCTATTTTATGTGTAGATACCTCGGTGGTCGTCAGCAGTAGACAAGGAATTGAAGGATCTGGCATTGCAGATTGAGAATGCACCTATTGTACAGAATGATCCAAATCTTCATGCCCCTCTTTATAGGAACGTTTCCCTATTCAGAAGGTATTTTAATGGAATGCATTACTTTTACTCAATACTTTACAAGTCTTACGCTTCATATAGTACAAGTCATTAATGAAAGCACTAGAAGTCGTTTTTACTTAATGATTCATTCTGCATAGTGCATACCATGAATTTGTGATAGGATTTTCCTATGCAAAGGATTGCATTGATATTGTAAAATCTTTGCTAGGTGGTAATGTATCTTACTTATGCATTTTTCTTTTTCGGTCTGCAGGAGCTATGAATTGATGGAAAAGAATCTTCAAGTTTACATTTACAAGGAAGGAGAGAGACCTATACTGCACACACCAGTTCTTAGGGGATTATATGCTTCCGAAGGATGGTTTATGAGGCAGCTGGAAGCTAATAAAAAATTTGTTACCAAAAATCCCCGGAAAGCCCACTTGTTTTACTTGCCCTTTAGCTCTCGAATGTTAGAGGAAGCCTTGTACGTACCCAATTCACACAATCATAAACCCCTTGTAAGATTTTTGAAGAACTACTTGGATATGATTGCGGGAAAATATCCATACTGGAACAGGACTGGAGGGGCAGATCATTTCCTTGTTGCTTGCCATGACTGGGTACACTTTTTTCACTCCTTTTGATTTTTATTTAACTAGTTTCTAGGGGCCTTTAGGATCTTCTTGAAAATTCAAAGCACTTATCATTTTTGCTGACATTTTACATCTATTACCCTAGAAATGCTTCTCGAATTTGCAACTTTGATCAACATTGTGTCACCACTTTCTTCTTAGCATCGACTTCTGCTTGCTGTTACTTTTATTATCCGGGTTAAATATATAACATGGTATGGCATCCAGTTTTAGATTTGGGATCATCTTAAGTTTGCATCTGTTCCAATTGCTAACCAAAACCCGTTTCCTCAGGCCCCTGCAGAGACAAGGGAATTAATGGCGAAGTGCATTAGAGCCCTTTGCAACTCCGATGTCAAAGAAGGCTTTGTTTTTGGGAAAGATGTGTCGCTTCCCGAAACTTATATTCACTTGCCTAAGAACCCTCTGAGAGATCTCGGAGGCAAACCTCTTTCAAAGAGGTCAACACTAGCATTCTTCGCTGGGAGCATGCATGGTTATCTCCGGCCTATTCTGCTACAGCACTGGGAAAATAAAGATCCTGACATGAAAATATTCGGCAGATTACCAAAGACAAAGAACGACAAGAACTATGTCAATTTCATGAAGACCAGCAAGTACTGCATCTGCGCGAAAGGTTTTGAAGTCAACAGCCCGCGAGTGGTGGAGGCCATCTTCTACGAGTGTGTTCCTGTGATCATCTCCGACAATTTTGTGCCTCCTTTTTTCGGAGTTCTGAACTGGGAATCCTTTGCAGTGTTTGTATTGGAGAAGGATATTCCGAACTTGAAGAAAATACTCCTATCAATCCCAGAGAAGAGGTATCGGCAGTTGCTGATGAGGGTGAGAAAGGTGCAAAGGCATTTTCTGTGGCATGCTAAGCCAGAGAAATACGACATTTTTCACATGATACTTCACTCTATTTGGTACAATAGACTTCACCAAATAATGCCCAGATAACTGAGAAAAAAATGTATATTAAACGTTCTCGGAGTTAGTTTGGAATAACAACCTTGTGCAGAGTGAAGCCAGAGGTAAAATAAAGAACGGTGATTTTGAAAATTTTATCACATGAGTAGTTGGTTAATTTTTTTGTTGTACATATAAGAACATGAAGTTGTAGAAAAGGGCTGTTATATTCTTTTCATTTGTCTGGTAGCAGGATGTATAATTAATACTTATGTGTCTTGTTTCAATAGAAAAAATGCGATTTTTTTTTTTTTGTTTTTAGTATTGAGCTTTTAGTGAATGCTGTTATAAATAAGTCTCTTTAAGGAGGTATTTTATGTTGGATTTTATAAACATAAAGGATGTTTTGGATTGATTGTTAAGGGTATTTATGTTTTTTTTAATTATTTGACTAGCTAAAGGGTTATATTTTACTTTTTTGAAAAACTTATTAGATAATTATAAGGTAGTTTGAAAACATGAGGGTTACTTTTTAAATATTGAAAACACAGGTGCAAATGTGAAGTTAACTAAAATTCAGGGTACCTTTTAGACTTTTAATCAAAATATTAAATTCACGGAATCTTAAAAATTAATAAATTTTAGTTTATTTGATTTATGAAAAAAAAATTTCTTTGGATGCTGTAATTCAAATGGAAACAAAGGAAATTAACTTGCGAATTGAAAATGACTTTTCGGTGGAAGAAAATATTTTTTAAAGTTTTCAGCGGTGGAGAATTTAATTTGTATGGACAAAGATTCCCGTAAATCAAACTGGCACAGACACATGACTACACGGACTAGTTAGTGATAGTTGCAACACGTGTTTAGACACCGTTGGCATTAAAGTCAGTGAAATCAGTTAACGAAAGCCTTGCTAGCTTGAGCTCGTCCTCATCTTAAGAAAACTAAGCTCTCAATTCTGACCGTTCGATCTAACTCGAAACTCTCCAGATGCGTACCCTTGTCTTTACCAACCCTGTTTTCCACATCAGAACTTTCAAAATTACAGCATCACCCCCATACTGATCCCCTCCCTCTCACAAGTCGAAGGGGTACAAAAGTCATTTCGATGTCCTCGGTCGTTACATTAGGCACAGCTTTTTCTTCGGCTGTTAGAAGGAAGAAATCCCAGAAATTAGCAAAAGCAATCCGACCAACTTTTTATTTTTCATTTATTTATTTTGTTTTTCCATTTTTCTTTGGATAATCCTTTTCCAAAATTCTCACAAGAATTTTGTCATTATCGCAAAAAAAAAAAAAGAAAAAGAAAAATATGAATCTTTGGTGAGAACAAGGCAAGATCAATAGGTAAAAGGGAAAATTTTGCAGAGATTTCCATGGCGACGGAGACGAAAACTGCCGTGGTGAAGCTCAAGCTAAGTAATTTAGCTAGTTCTTTGAAGGGAAAGCTTGATTCTTCTGCAAATAAGAAGAAGATCGAGAGCTCGGGCAAGCAGGTCGTTAATTCTTCGAGACCGAAAATTGTATCAACCGTCGTAAAATCCAAGGTAAAAGAAATTGATCGGTCTATGTGATTCAGTTTAGGTTGTTTGTAATCGTTTGATCGTGACTTGATCGAATCGAATCATGAATTGCTTTAATTTGTCAATTTTGATGATTCGGCTTTTAGGGCTCATGAATAGGTTCCTATTAAATTTTGGTGCTTTGTTTGAAAAATTAAATGTTGCTTTATTAGATTGGTTTATTGAATATTTGGGATGTCATCTGATTTTGAGAACTGATTGCTGAAAATGTGAAGGTGAAATCAAAAACAACATCAGGATCATCAAAAGCTGCAACGACGGCGACAACTAGTACTACGAAGGTGAAACAGAAGAAAGTTTACACCTTGCCTGGCCAGAAATATGATCCTCCCGAAGAGGTTTTGATTCTGCAACCAAATTCTGTTTTCTTTGTAGAACATTAAGTGATAAAGGCCTGTTTGGCATAGCTTCTGCTTGTGCTTTTACTCAGCCGAAGAAGAGAAGCAAAAGCTATAGCTTTTTAGTAAGTGTTTGGAACCATATTTTAAAAGAGCTTTAATGGGTAAAAATGATTTCAATAATTTTTAAAAGTTAAAAAAATGTTATATTTAAACTTATAATGTATTATTGATTTTTTAAGTCCATTTAGAAGTGCTTTTTGAGAAGCTACATTTTATGGCTTTGACAGGAAGCATTTTTGGAGAGCAAAAGCTCTTCTGACAGTTCATTTAAACACTTCCTGAAGCAGTTTTTGGACTTAGAAAGCTAAAAGCAGTTTTTAGAAAGCCCTCCCAAACAGGCCCAAAAACATTTAATTAATTCCTGTGCTTATGTTGTTTCCTCTTTACAGAGAGAACCACTGAGGATCTTCTATGAGTCATTGTCAAAACAAATACCAACCAGTGAAATGGCGGAATTTTGGTTAGTTTTATATATGTTCTTAAGGCTTCACTAATCTTCATTTTTCTGATTGGTTTTAGGACTATACGAGCTTCCAAGAACTTTTCATCTGCAAAAAATTAGTGCCTCTTTTGTTTCTTTTCTTAGCTTGTAGTATCTTGCACTCGACAAAAGAAGTAAATCTTACATCTGGTTTGTACCTTGCTTTTACTTTTTAATCAATGATAGTGTAGTTTCATTGCCCACAGGAAAAAGCAAGTGGTTACCGTTAGAGTATTATAAGGAGATTTCATGGGTCACATGATTATTAGATTTTCCAAATTGAAGCTTAGGTAAGCTTGTTACACGTTTAGGAACAGATCATCTTTTGATGTTGGATGCTTGGCCCTAGGCTCTATTATGATTACGTGCCTGTTTGCTATTTTGGTGATGAAGTTGCAAAGTATTTGTTAAGATGTTCTAAGCAAATTGGTCATCATCTTAACGAGGAGATGAAACCGGATGTATTTCGCTTTCCTTGCCTATGGTCATATTTTGTATGGCATTATTGGTCGTAAATCCTTCTTAGTATAGTCTCTTCTGTTGTTGAAAATCAAGTCACTTTGACATTCATGAAACTTCTCTTCATTTGCCCGGGCAGGCAATTTTAGGAACAGGTTAGACCCTTGCATATGCAAAATGTGGAGAAATCATAATACCTTATCCTACAAAAAAAAAAAAAAAGTGTTTCTGCTTAGTACTTAATGAAAAAAAAGTTATAGTTTGGCCTAAAATTTAAAAATGTTACATGGCAACGGAATAGGCCGGGCATGTGGCTGTAAGTTTGTGACTATTAGGCACTTTGGCTCATCAGATGAAACAAAAATCAATGACATTTGGAATAGCATAAGGGCCACCTTGGCTTTTGGAGGTCTTCCGGAAGCCATCACTGATGGTTATAAATAGCTCCTTCCTCCAGCAATGGATACACTTCCAACTGACGGCAAATAAGCATAGCAAAAGTCGGGAGAGAAATCTTTAGGTCAAGTTTTAGGTGTATTCTGTGTTCCAGTGCAAAGGTCATTGACCTTTGCTTCATCTGATTGGCCAAAGCCAATAGTCATAAGCTTATAGCTACAAACAGTGACCTTTTGAGCTCTTTCAGAAGCCATCACTAATGGAAATAAATAGCTCCCTCCTCCAGCAATTGAGACATGGCCAAGTTAAGACAAATATGCATAGCCAAAGTCGAGAGAGAATCTCTACGCCAAATCTTGAATTATACTTTTTGGGGTCCAGTGCCAAGAGTAGGGAATTTGGGCGTAAGAGGATCTCAGGTGAAATTGTTCTGAGGTGTATGTGGGTTTTGGATAAGTGGAGGAGTGTAAGCCATTGGCTCTTTGTACAGTTTAGCTTTTACATAGTGGAAATTTTCTCGTTGCTTTCTGATTATGGACGTAGGCTATAGCCAAACCACGTAAAATCTCTGGTGTCTTTTTTGTGTCTATTTTAAAATATATTTTATTGTCCAATTAATGTCCCCATATTTGTGTTCCACACCAGCAAAAACTTTCTAAAAGTTAAAGAGACCTTGCCATTATGCTTTTGCATTCCTAAGTTCTAAGTGCTCTTGAGTGCGCTTATAGGATAGTTTTTACAAAAAGGTGCACTTTGCTTGATTATCCATTATTAACAGCGATCTTTGCGCTATCACTTCCTCTTTCCTTTGTATCTATCTGAGATGCTCATTTATTTATGTTTCTATAACTTTTCAATTTGCACTTTAGAAGGACTGACTATTGTTCCGTAGAAGCTTTGTCTCTCTCATATCTTTTAAGAGAATATTCTGCAGCAGATAAGTTGGCTAGGAATATTTTAAGGTTTTCAGGCTAGGTTTGGCAGGGTTCACCTCCCCTTGAAATTCTGCAGGACATCAGCAGGATGACATGATTAGCAACACAGAGTTTTGAACCGTGTGTATAGCCTTCATCTTCTTGTGTTTCTTGTTATTTGTTGTGTACATCTTACTTTGCAGGGTTTGACGTCCACTCTCTAGTGTCTAGATATTAGTGTTTTTCTTTTTTGATATTTTGCCTTCTACGGAGGTTTGCTGTAAAAGAAAAAAGATAGATGATCTGCTCCTATCTGGTCTTATTTCATGAATGATTGATCAGATGCAGTTTGCTGCCTTAAAATTATCTCAACTGGAGTGCTCAAGTGAATTTCAAGTTGACCTGAAGAATCCTTTTTCTCTGATATGTTACTCTTTACAAGCAGTCTTTGATATTGAGTTGACAGCCACTAGAATTGGGGGTAGATTCTAGACATTGACGTTCATTTTCGTAGCGAGAGACTTTTTGATTAGTGTAGCAATCAAGCATATGGATGCCCATTTGACAAATGAAAGGAACTTTTTTTCTTGCTTCTCAAAGTATTTCCAATGTAAGGCCTTAACTTAATTTGATATGTTTTGGAAGTAGTTCTTTTTTCAATGCTAAACAATAAATCCTAGTGTTGGCGTGTAAACTCTGTAACCGTCAAACATGTTTGTCCATGAATCGTCTTGATTGACACTGGAAGAATGAACCAAAGCAATGCAACTTGAAGACATGCACTTTGGTTGTGTTATGTTGCCTGATGCTCACCCCTAATAGTTTAGCATATGTTGTTTCTGATACGACCCTGCTTACCTGAATTGCCGTTACGTAAACATTATATTAGTAGATATCTATTTACTTTTCTTATGTTTGTGAATGATTGACCAGTAGGACCAGAGTATCTTCGCATGAGAGTTCTGATGCAAAAATGCGTCATAATTCTTCTGCTATGTTATTCGTGTTCAACCTCTTTCTGAATTCCTTACTTCAAGGTGAAATAGACTTTATAATATGATTTTCAGAAACCGAGATAGTGGAAAACTGCACTGTTGATTTACATACCTACATTTAGCTATTTAAGCTGGACATGTTGAATTTAACACGCATAACTATTTGTTTACAAACATCAACATCTGAGAAGGCTTCCTTTTTTTTTTCAATATCTGATTATGCTACTGCTACCTATTTATTGAAAACAATGTCATGCAGATTCTGAACATGAAGCATTTTACCGTCTCCTTTTCGTTTATGCAAATTGCTGTCCTGCATAAGAAGGGGGGAAAAAGATTTAATGCTATTACAATTTGCAGGATGATGGAGCATGGTATGTTGTCCTCTGAAAGAGCCAAAAAGGCATATGAGAGGAAGCAGAGAAAGCAGAAGCAACTTCTGACAGGAACTCCGATAAAATCTTTGAAACCACTAAGCAAACCTGTGAGTTTGCAGAAGCAGCAGGCATCAAACAACGGCAAGAAGAAAATTGTGGATGACAGTGATGATGACTTCATTTTAAGTCCCAAAAGAAGGAAAGCTTGAGAAAAAAAACGACTATAAGAATCCTAACCGCTCATTAATCTGTATTTCTGGAAATTGCTTTCGGTGCGAACATTTAGATCATTTAATTGCGGAAGAAAGGTAAGCGCTGTAAACTAACCTAACAAGTGATAAAGACATTCTTTGATTAGCCCAACATGTTAGAGAAATAAGAGGGTTGTCAATAAATTTGTCGCTTTTTTCTTCTACTCATGATTGTCAAAACTCTTTTTTTTTTTCCTCCAAGTGGCATGCACAAATATTCAAATGTAGATCGATCAAGTTATGCTTGCAACCTTTCCTGAACAGCTGTTTGCCCTTATGGTTGTGCGGGAGGAAACTGAAACTGCCCCCATCAAACCCTTCAGGTTGGTGCCTCATTAGCACCAACAAAGGAGGTTTGAAAAATCGGAGTGAACCGTGCTCTCTTTCAACTAATTGTATGTTTACAAAATAAATCAGAAGTGAGAGTTAGAGTCGAAGGTATTGTAATATATGAAAGTTTTATACTGTAATATAGTTTTGCTTTACGCTATAGTATGCGAAAGCTTTATACTGTCTGAGTTGGAACTGAGACAGCCAAACACCCTATAAATCATTTTACTTGACTTTTTTGGATAAATTTTAAAATTTATGCTGAACTTGAGTACGTGTAAGTATTTATAACAAAGTATTCCCATATTTTAATTTGTATGGTTCGTTCCCCCTGATCCTTGAAAAAGTTAAAAAAAATGCCCCTTGGTAACTTTCATAGACAGAAAACAGCATGTGGTCTACATGCGACTAAAATTAGAGATCTTCTCGTAAATAGACAAAGATGGATCGTGGAGCCAATCGCTGAGATGTCCCCTTTATCTCCTAAAAGACCTCAACCGAAAGACGGTAAAGAAGAATTTCAGTGAAAGAGATTACCGATTCTGATTTTTTTTTTTGGCCCTGAATTTATTGGGAACCAAGCAAAAAGTTGTAACCTCAAAATCTCATTAAAATAGAAAGAATAAAGCTTAAAACGGCGTAAAATTAAAATAAATAAAAAATGATGAGAAGTGATGAACGTAAATTTGAAGCAAGAAGAGTCAAAAGATGGGAGTTATAGTTGGGAGACTTGAACGGCGTGTTTTCAGGAAATTTCGGTGACAGTTAGCTGTTTGTAGAGAAAATATGATGGCTTCGTTCACGCTTCGTCACATTACAGAGAGAGAGAGAGCACAAGAAGCGATAAACCGTTCACAATTTTCTTTTGCACTTTGTAGTTATTATTGGGATATGGCAAGCATGGATACGAAGCTATGAAAGCTGGTATTTGCTGCAATGTTGGATCTAATGATATATATGTATATGTATTATGTGTGTATATGTTTTCCTAACAGTTGTATTTTATTGTCGATTTTAAGCACGCAAGTATACATATCGCACAAGTAATAAAAATATGAGAAAAGTATTGTTTCGACAAAGACTAATAACTATTCTTATTGTTAATTACTAATTTATTATTCTCTAATTTTATCCAAACTCTAATAAAAATTGCAAGATAGAAAAATAAAACAAGAAATTAAAAATAGAATTCTAAATGAATGAAAATCGATAAATGATGGAACCTAGATTTATAATTTCCCTCAACTATCCACTTTATTACAATTTCTTTCTTTCATATGATAAATTATTGTACTGCAATTGTCACTCGAGAGCACTAAAATATCTACAAGCCTCTGTCAATGGTCATGCAAAAATATTCTCCTTAAATAATTCACTATATGTCTATGAAAATTAAATTAAGAAGAATTCATTAAGATCAAACCCTCTTAATGGATGCACATACAATGTGAGTATATGTTTTTCTCAAATTAACATATGTTATTCCATCTAGGTCATGAAAACAAAATAATTCAGTCGATATTATTAGGGTTGACTAAGTCAATTCAATCAATGGCCAGTTAATTAAATTGCATTAAGCTCAAGATAAAACAAACAATCACTTGTAGAATGAATCATAAAAAAGGAAATTTCATTCAATCAAGCTTCACGAAAAGGTTCTACCACAAACCTAAAAGATAAACTTAGTTCATGACAATAAAAGAAAACATCATTAATATAATACTAAACATGGAGAAAAGAAAGAGAAATAAAAATTATTTATGAAGTCGAATCCGATGTTGAGAATCCATTTCTGAGTCGCTATTTTTCTCCTCCACAATTGGCTCTCTTTTTCTCTCATATTCTACGGTAAAAGACTGCTCTAAAAATTTTACACTCCACCTTTTCAAGCCGCCACTTAACTTTCTTAGACATCATTTCTTAAACTTTAATCTCACTTATTTAGTAAGAAAATACTAGATAAATTTTTTTTCTTTAAAACATATTTAAACTGTTACGACTTCCATTGCAACCGAAGTTAAGACATAACTCAACACTTGACTTTAAAATCATTCAAATCGTTTCTTAAAACTTATTAAGAAAACATTTACTTTGGTAAAACCTTTTAAACCTTTTTTTTTAAAATCAATAGAAAACTTTTTCTTTAAACAGCGAAAAATTGCTATAGTGATATTCATACCCAACCTTCGCATCTGTCTATTGTAACACTGAGCTCTTCTACCAATCTTACTGGCCTCTCGTAAGACTATCTACAACATGAAGGAACTTGTAATAAACTTACTATCAATAAATTCAAACACTATTTCACATCTTTAAAAAAATTTCACGTAAAATATTTTTCATAAACGTTTCTTATAAAACATTTCTTAAACGTTTTTCATAAAACATTATTCATAAAAGCATTGCTTAAAAGGAATGCAAGCAATATTATAATGCATTATTCCATTTATGCTCAATTATGAACTTCTTATTAACATTCTTACTTTTCTTGAACTTCTTATCATTGTTCTTATCTTTCTTTTATCTTGTGAATTTAAGTGATCGTACCAACATCATCAATCATGAGTACATAAACATAATGCTTCCCTCGTGTAAGACTTAAGACCATCAAACAACAAGGTTATAACTTTACATAACTATATACCTCACATCAAAAAGGTTAGTATGACACTTACTTATCATCTTTGTTTTACTTTCTTGTTAACTTTCATGAGCACATTAAATGCTAAAATATCATATGCAAACATATTGTAAATCATAACTTGAACTTTAAAACATAATACATAACATATGCAAACATACTTTAAACATTATAATTGCAAATTTATTGCACGTCTTGACTTGATCTTTAAAACTTTATACATAATAAATGCAAACATAAAACATATTCAAAGCATTTGAAATTCATTTTCTTCTTGCCGTAGGTGAGGTTTGAAACTTATTTGGATAACACTCTAGTGCTCCCATTTTATTCATTTTCCTTCTATTAGTCGACTTTATGTCATGTTCAAATGATACTAGACTATTAGCTAATTTTCTTATTATCGACCTAGTCGATCGATAATATAACTTAAATGTTAAACGTTCATTTCTTATACTTAACATCACCGCCAACGTGTCAGCGCATAACACTTAGTGCCTAGGCGCTGAGTCCTTTGCCTTAGATGTGCATTTTTCTCCTTTCAATGCTGCGGCACCCAGTTTCAAGGCCGCCACACTAGGTCTTCAAAAATCCTTCAACAATGCTTCATTTTTTTCTGTCTTTTCCACAATCATCCGAATTTGCTAACCTTCAAAATAAACAAAAGAAACACATAAAACATACCAAAACACTTGAAAACAAACAAAACACCAAGCTAGAGGTCTCCAAATACTTGTAGAAAATCGACTCATCATATTTCAAAGCTCAAAAGGAACACATTATACAGATTAATTTCGGAAAGGTAAAGCTATTTGCAAGTTCCAAAAGTATTTGTGAGAAATTATTATTCTGTTGCTTCTAATTTTCGACTTTATCAGTTGATACCTATGTCTTTCATTAATACTACTGGAATACTTTGCACTTCAAAAATCATATAATCCGGAACATTAAATGTCTTTATGCCCTTTTAATCAAAACCATATTAAAAGAAAAACCAACATAAAATTCGAAAAAATATGCTAAGAGATTGTCGTTATTGTCTCCATTTTTCTTTTTCGTTTTTAATTAAAATTTAGACCAAAGGGAAAAAACGAATATATCTCCCAAAAAGGCCTTAACACTAGATAATATCTTTTGAACTATAGGTACAGGCTTACAAATAAGATAAAGTCGAAAACTATAGATAATACAAATGATAATTTTCCATTTTTTAGTTAAAAAAAAAAAACATAGAAGCAATCCCACATCGAAAAAAAAAAATAAAAACATCTTCCTCTAACCAGTCTATATTAGGGACTACTAATTTCTTTTAAATTTATCTTTTTAACTTGAGTTTCAAATACAGTCTTTTGAATGAATTTTTCCAGATTGAGATTTGAGAAAATCAAAGTAGCAAGACAAACTACTTTTGAAATTAATGAATTATAGAGAACTGTAAACCTTGACAATCATGGTATTAGATGGATCTTCATTTATATGTGATACCGATGTCACTTATATTCTAGTCTATCAAATGCTGATAGCAAGACTGAAAAATACGTGCGTGACTAACTGGAACTTGGAGAAGTGGTCATTATAACAAATACATATAGCTGGCTTAGTGGCTTTGGTGACACTTCCGCATCAGCCCAATATATTTGTAAAAGCTCCTAGGCTGGATAAAAATTCATTTTGTAGTACTTTAATACATCTGCATGTTTTACTTCACTAGAAAGGTCTCTTAACGAGCTGAAATTTCCAATATTGGCCATAACACTGTTCTGTTTTCTCAGCTCTGTACAGATTGTAGATATATGATGATAGATGGGCTTACTGCATACTTTCATATGGATTGCATGTGAAAAGAATATACAGAGTTAGCTCCAAGATAACATTTTCAGAAGTACTTTTTCCATGAAGATTACAGTCATCAAAACTAAGAAACATGCACTGATCTTGTTATTCATCAGGTCGCATTTATGCACTGTCTTAGCCCCCTCAGTGGCCATGTAACCAATTAATATATGTGGACTCAAATTATATCCCCATGTATGGGCATTACCTTTGGTGCAATCAAGGTGAAGGTTAATGTTTGCCCATATGCAAATTTTGCAAATTATAGATATTTCACACGTATGTGTGTGCGCGCGCGCGCGCGTGCATATGTATGTGTGTATGTATCTCTATATATGCATGTAGAATAGCTGTCAGGAGCTCTGGGTTCAGTCCCATCATACCAAAATTAATAACAAAATCCAAGCAAGAGAGCATGTACCAGTACTACTAAATATAGATGCATGTTGTTGTAACTACTCTCATGTATCATGTATACATATAATTGATAAAATTAAATGCAAATTGTGGAGTTGGTGAAATTGAAGTCAGTGTCTTTGAACTGCATTGATGCCATATACATGACTTCAGGTGAAAAGATCAAAGTACATGGGATGCTAAAAGACATACCCTCCGAATAGATGAGTCATATATATGTGTATATATATATATATATATCTCAGATAATATATATTTATACATACTATTCATATCTTAGCTTGACATATCTTGACCATCTAAGAATTTTGGAGGACTTTGACATGGTGATTGGTGATTGGTTGACAAGCCAGTGAGAATGTGATATGCTTAGCGTTCTCTTGCCAACAAAAGGTCATGTAGTAGACTATATAGTAATTGGTACACATATCTTTTGCTACCAAATAAATAAATAAAAAAAGAAGAGGAGTACATATCCTTCTTTTTTAAGGATAAACATATCTTGTTATATTTCACTAGTTTTTCTTTTCCTCCCTTTTGAAACATCTTGTATTTTTTTTATACAGTTGTAGGAGACAATATGTTTATTCAATCAAATTTATGATAGTCCATGCAATCCTTTATTAAATTGTACACAAATATAAACAATAAGGTGGTACTACTCATATATAAATATATATAACATAATTTGCTTTTCTTTTTTTCTTTTTTGTATATTTAGATGAATAAAAATGAGATTCATATAAGATAAATTAATACCCCTGAAGTATTAGCAAACTGAGCAAATAATTAATTGCATATCTATATTATATATTGACTACATATTTAAAAGTTACTGCAGTCCTGAGAATTGGTCAGTCTGTTTGTGTACGAGTTAGATAAATTGCAGAGCCTATTTATTATCTGTCTGATTCTATAGCAAAATTGTCTGATCACACTATGAAGAGTATTTGTGTCAAATTTCTTGAATGCCCAAAAGGGGTCAATTATCAGCTAGCTACAGAATTGAACAGTAAATAGAATTCTCAAGTAGATGTTCAACACTAAATAGTTGTACTTAAAGTTACCACAAAAAGAAATATCAGAGACGGTGGTACGAGTAGGACAATTACCAAATAAAGAAAATTGGGTCTTTTTTTATTTCTATTATTATTATTTTTTTTTTAAGTAGTGCCTTGTTTTTCCACCGCGTCTCCATTGATAACTTCTCAGTCGTGTCTCTCAATCAAATCCCAGTGCCTATTAATTATTTGTTCACAGGCTTTACAGTGTCTTGAGGTACAATTAATGCAGTTTGAATCTGGAATAAAATATGTAAAGGTCAGATTCATTTTTAGCCCTCAATTATAGGCTAAATCTCATTTTGGTCCATAAATTCTGAAACACTCTTGTGCAAGTTCTTAAACTATAGAATTGTCCTAAATTAATCTTTTTTTATCCATTTGACTTTTAATTTCTAAACAAAAAAATATACGACTTCATTCTTCTAGGGTGTTTGGGAGCGTTAGATAGAACTAATTAGTTTGAGCTAATTAGTTAAAAACATTACAACATGTGAGAGCTTTATAATGTAGCTTATTTTTTCTTAACATTACAATATGTAAGAACTTTATACTGTAGCAAAAAAAAAAAAAAACAATGGTTGAAATTGAGAATGCTAAACACCTTACCTCTGACATGTAAAATTATCAAATTAACTGCCATTAAACCACATGTGGTCCTCATGTATCTTTTGCTCATCAAGATTTCAGCTGTTCTTAGATAGACAAAAGAACTAATTTGGGATAATTTTATAGATGGATCACTTTTTAAAAATAAGAGACCGAAAAAGATTTTGATTGACCCAATTATATGCATATTTACTGTATATATCCATACATCCATCCATACATATATGTATGTCCTCTGTGTGTGTCTATATGTGTGTTATACGTATATACTTGGTCTTAACTACTATAAATTAGAACTTTAAGGCGCGTAAAAGATTTCTATTGCGTTAAGCTCATTCAATTCGTAATGATAGAAATTTTTTACTTTGCTTTTCTAATTTCAAATCAATAACCAGTTTTTTAACAGAATCAACAATGCTAGTAATGATGATTATGTGATCGGCACAATTTTCTCAAAGTGATTTTTGACTTTTGAGACGCAAAGGCTCTGCTATTTTATTGACCTTATATAGTGTTTCAATGATATTGAGACAAGCTAGTCAGATTCATAGCTTTCCAAACGAAGCAAGTAATTCCGCAAAGACTTTGGTGAAATTATTGTAATTTCTAGCCACCCATTTGGTTTACAAACAGTAAAATCTACCATTCTTGCAGATTGAAATCAGGGTAAAGTAAAATTGTCAGCCTTTTTTGGTAATAAGGAGACCATGGAGAGCAAAAGAAAGAATCTTGTAGATATGGCCATTAGGACTGCCTTTACATCAGAATTACTGAATGGTAATGAACTTAAAGCTAAAGACTAGCTCTGCAGATTTTGCCTGTCCGTAAAAATCCATCTATATACATATATATATATATATATATGATTTTGACATATTACCTTTTCCACTCATATTGTCATCATTATTATAGTATAGATTTCCTTAAAGATTGGCAATATATGCTATAGTTTTCTTTTTATTCAAACACCTCTTAGAATAGCCTTTCAAGCGCTAGTTTATTCCTCTGATCGAAACAAGACTAAAATTTCCCGTCTTCTATGACAAATTGTACGATATGTAAGTACCAAGTCGTACAATTTGTGGTCTATTGTATATTGTTCCAACACATTAGGATCATTAATGGACAATATGATGATAAAGCTTTAGTAACATCTTGGATTTTGCAGCGAACTAAACTTTGAGTTGAGGATGAATCTCCAAAGACAGTCGTCGGGCAATGGCATGAATCAAAAGAAATTTTGTTTGAGATCTATCCATATATATATATATATATATAGATTGTGTTCCAATATGACCATTCATGGATTGCCAGAGCGTTTTCTTCTTTTTTTTTCCCCCGAGTATTATTCTATTTATGATCTGCTAATAATAAATATTCAACTGAATCATCAATAGAAAAGATAATTAGTGAATACTCATAAAGCTTAATTAATTAGGACCACATGGCCTAAGCGATTAAAAGATGCATGCATACCAGCCAAACCATAATTGTTCTGGTTACTGTATTTGTCATACACATATATAAATATGCATATATATATATATATATGTGGGGGTGTGTGTGTGTGTAAGCTAGCTAATTGGGGAGAAGAAGCGATTTGTCATGCATGTGGGATGTGGAATATTTATGGACGTGTAATAGAAGCGTATATATACTTGCTGGAGAACTTTCCGAACATATATAATTTGTTATATGCATGTTCCGTTTAATTACTTTCCCGAAATAAAAAAAAGCATGTGTAACACTTGATGAAATGATACATCGATCCATGATCTGTTGATCTTCATTTCTTGTCTTTTCTTTAGGCAAATTAAGATATGTTTGACTGTATTCAAATAAACAAAGACTAACCAAAATTGGTGAGAAAGCTGTAGATGATCATACAAGGGATTTATTGTTATAAAAAGTACTTTAATGTTTTACAGACGAACGTACTGGAAGATCTAAGAGGACTGTACTGTCCAAAAGGTTCAGAGTTCTTCAGAAGTTGGTTCCATATTATATTATATACAATTAACAATAAGAAACAAAGAGATCACAGTAAGATTACACTAGAGTAATTGACAAGTCGTTTTGACTATAAAGACAAAAAGCTACTTTTGTTGTCAAGAAGAAAAAAGGAAGGTAAAGGAACAAAATAAATAAATAAATAAAACAAAATGAACAGATACTGAGCTCAAGAGGGATTACCAAACAATAGATTACTTAAAAAAGTAGCTTCTCCAATATTCTCTGGTAGTTTTTTTGTATATATTAATCTTGTTCAAAAGCATGAGATATAATTAGTTTGAATATAGCACTGAATACTTACGGATAGATTTTATAGTCACTGAAAATTTTGCAGTTTGGTTTAGTTTTCCAAGAGTACAATCAAAAGTACAAGTACCAAAAATATTGACTTGATAAAATTTCCTCCTATCAACTTTAAAAATAGTGTGATCAAAATTTAGCCTTTGATCATGATGACTGTTGAGGGAAATCTTCATGAGGAGAAAATCATCTGAAGTTCATACCCTCTTATAACCGAACACCCAAACAGGTAGGCTGAAATGACCAATCTGACCAGCACGGTATCTGTCCGATCAGGACCTGTCGGACCAAGACAGGATTCGTCCGACCAAGGACCTGTCCGACCAATGACCTGTCTGATCAGGATCTGTCCGACCAGGGACCTGTCCAACCAGGGACCCGTCCGACCAGGATCTATCCGACTTACCCAAAGACCACCACGTGGCACCATCTCAACCCTCCGTTGGGCAATCCTCCTTCTCCGGAGATCGTGACACCTGTTGCTGGACACCTGGTTTACGGGCCAAACCGGTCCATACCTGGATCCAAGCTAAACTCTATAAATAGGAGCATCAACTCCACCACAAAGGTACAGGCATTCTTCCCTCGCCTACTCTGCCTTTTCTTAGCTCTTTCCGGTCAGAACACTGACTTGAGCGTCGGAGCGCCCTTGGCAGACACCAAACCGGTGTCCCCATACTTCGAGGCCTTCTCTCCTCTTGCAGATCCGACTAGACTAAATCGAACCAAACAGAACAAAAAACTTGACCATTGTGCGTCCCCGCATACATTGTTGTGTCAAAATCAGGCATCAACAATGACCACACGAAGTAGCACAAGTAAAAAGTACGAGGGAAAAATGTATTAAAAAAAGCAGTTATACAATAAGAGTATTCTTTAATTATTTAACTTGTTCATTTAAAGAACATATATAACTCAGGTGTCTTGCAATAAACAGGGCCACGTAATGGTTTCTCATCAAGTCAAAATGTGTGGCCAAGGATTTGTCAGGCTTTCAAGCACTAGGAATAGCACTGTACTACTGTTTCTCACAAGTCCAATTTTAATTCATAAAGGAATGAAAGACTGACTACCTAGTAAAAGAGTCCGAGTTTTTATTTTCCATCGACAGCTCATCTTTGAGGTACAACTTTAACTTCTTATGGGAGGTAAATTCATATAGTCGATCGCCAGGAAATGAGAAGTTGCAAAAGGGTACAGTAATGAGGATAAGTATTGACTTCTTTTCATATTTAATGGCAGTCTATATATAGTTTGGATGAAATGATTGAGTGCATATTGTTCATGATCGGGACATCTTTGTATATATGATCACTTCAAATACTGCTACAACTTCTAAATGTATATATACACACACTTCACAGGGTGGCTCATGCTTAATTATAAAGAGTGTGTGTCTGTGTGTGTGTTTGAATGCATATATATTGATATAAAATATTTCAGATCAGATTTGATTAATTCTTGATGAATTTTTTTCAACTTAAGATTAACTGTTTGACGGCTTGATTAGAGTACATGTGGGGGCCAACAAACATGTAATTTAGACACCCTAAAACATAAGAATAAGATTTTAACTACTGTTTGATTTAACACCTAGCTATAATTTAAGAATTTTTATTTTTTTTGCAATCAGAGTGTGAACCGTAAGTCTTGTTAGTATTAGAACTGAAGCCTCATGTCTTGTAGCCTCTATATTATTGGTGCATAGATGTTAATATCTCTTATATTGATATATATATATATATATATGTATATTTGGGATATAATTACTTTTTTATACCATCTGTTTTAAGTTTATTTAAAAACTATACATTTGGCTTTTGATGTCATCGAATGTATATATTTATATCAGATTTAATACACAAATTTATACCTTACATCAGTCAACAGTTGATTTTGACATTTAAAATGATCAAATTTTTCTTACATAAAAGAAAAAAAATTTAAACTTTCAAAAAGTAAGAAGAAAATAAAAACAAAAGTACACAAAACTCCTAATTTCAGGGTCTTTTATATATTTTTAAAGTCAAAACGCTTAGCAAAGTGTTTTTTAAGTTTTTTTTTTCAATTTGGGGGGATTTGGGCAATTTTTTAAATTAAAATTGAATATTGATTTAGAAAAAGTATAAATTTAGATATAAAATCTAAATCTAAATCTAAAAGTATACATTTGATAAGATCAAAAGCTGAATGTACGATATTTAAATAACCTAAAATACAAGTTATTAAAAAGGTAAATAAACCTATATTTTTTTTTTGATCCGCCTTATGTGGAAAGGGTTTTTACAAAATGGCAAAGCTAAATGAAGAAAAGAGAAGATCAAGTTCTGTGGTGCTATAATGATTGTGTTACAATTTTCATTTATAGAGTTTTTGAACATTTTGACGAAGGTACACATCGTATTCATGATGACCAGGTTAGTAGAAAATTTGCATTGATGCACATTCTATATTTTTCTATGACGCCTGGTGAAAAGGGGCCCTTTTGGTTAATAGACCACAAGAAGTGTCATGAAGGTGGGGTAACTTCATTTATTAGGGTTACCTTGAGGGCAATATATGTACAAAAAGCCATATAATATATATATATATGCATATATATTATATCGTGGCAAAACCACATTTTGGAAGCGATGGGGTAGTGGGTCTATGATCTTATTAGCATATTGGGACCCATATATGTGAGGCGTGAGAACTCAATACATTGTTTGGTGACTCGAAGTTGGTGTTCATATATATTGCAAGTCTCTGCAACTACTACCAGATCTTATTACAATCGTTTGGGGCCACAACTCTTGAACGCTCAATGGGACCAACTATTGAAGAAAGATCTTGTCATTAACCAACACACGTTCATGAGCTTGGAACGATATGATTTATATATGCGTTGTTGTTAATTCATATCCGCTCTTAATATACCAGACTAATACTTGTAAATTGTTTAAATACATTCTTTTTCACTTGGGTTTTATTCTATTCTCTCGCTAAATCAAGATTCCGTATCTCTACAGTCATTGATGAAAACAATTGGGGAGGAAAATCTATCGGAAGAAAGTTAGAAAAATAAAAAAATAAAAAATGAATACTTGCTAGCTAGGGGGACAAAGACTTACCCCTAATGAAGAAAAAGAAAAACATGGCTTAGATAGTGGTGTAAATTAGCCAATTGCTTTGCTTCACATGACCTGAAAAATATCAGACAATACAAGACACATGTATCTTACAAATATGCCAATACAAAAATTTCGGCCCACCAACCAAACAAAAACTAGTGAAGCAGAAAATTGTTTTGTTTTCCTTTTCCTGCATGCAGGAAGAGAAGAGAAATGATTTAAGAAGAAAAGGGAGCAAAAAAGTGTGACAACACACACATATGGTTGGTAAAAGGGACAGGAGATGAAAGAAGATAAGAGAAAAACGGAAAAATGAACAGTGAAACTTAGGTTAAAAAAAATTACAAAAACAAATCAAAATAAATAAAAAGGGCACAATTATTAGGGGTTGCGTGGTACTATAGAATGGGGATCTCCTCTCCTTCTGTGTGACCATATTATAGCCCCTCTAGCAAGTCTCCACCCATTTCCCTCATGGGTCCCATGCATCTCCAATCTCTCTCTCAATCTTTTTATAAGCCTTTTCGGTCATTGCGAAATAATGGGAAAAAACAACAACAACAACAAAAACAATAACAAAACCAAAAGCCCTTTCTTTGATCATCATAATCATCATCAACATAATAGTACTTCTCCCAATTCTCAATTTGCATGCCCCTTCTCCTTCCTCTACCACTAACTAAATCTACGTCTAAATCTCTTTAGTGTCGTATTCTTGGTACGACAACAACAACAATAATAATGAGTACTACTTCAGAGACTACGGAGAGCAGCAGCTCAAACTCGGCCTCGTCGTCCACCTCGTCTTCCCCACAATCACCGACCTCAGTGGGCCCAACTCAGCCTCCGCCGCTTCCGCTGCCGTCAGATGAAGCGAGCAAGAACAAGATCTGCAAGAGGATGAGATCATCGGATAATTCTAGCAAGCACCCGGTTTACAGGGGAGTGAGGATGAGGAATTGGGGGAAATGGGTGTCGGAAATCCGCGAGCCGAGGAAGAAATCCCGCATTTGGCTCGGAACCTTCCCGACTCCCGAGATGGCGGCACGGGCCCACGACGTGGCGGCGCTGAGCATCAAGGGAAGCTCCGCCATCCTCAACTTCCCACACCTCGCCGGCTTGCTCCCCCGACCGGCTTCGCTCGCGCCGCGCGACGTCCAAGCCGCCGCCGCCAAAGCCGCCCAGATGCACAAGCTTGACGCCTCTCAGGCTTCCGTCCCGACGGACGTCGTCTTCGTCGGCTTTATTAAACTCCTCCACTACGACGTCGTTTGTGCTGTCGTCGGAGGAGCTGAGCGAGATCGTGGAGCTGCCGAGTCTGGGGACGAGTTACG
Organism: Artocarpus heterophyllus; assembly: GCA_025403435.1. Lineage (NCBI taxonomy): Eukaryota > Viridiplantae > Streptophyta > Magnoliopsida > Rosales > Moraceae > Artocarpus > Artocarpus heterophyllus. The sequence goes on along the minus strand of CM046346.1, from coordinate 8,007,253 downwards.
AGTCGGCCGAGTTCGGGAGCGAGTTCGTGTTTGTTGACTCGGAGGACGGGTGGGTTTACCCGCCGCCGTGGCTGCAGAGCGTTCATGATCATGAGCTCTCCACTGGATTTGAGGGTTTGTTGTGGAGTGATTATTAATATTAATTTTAACCCAAAAAAATTAAAAATTAAAAAAAGGTTTGTAGAAGTGAGTATGTGAGCGAGTGAATTTGGTTTTTTTTTTTTTTTTTTAATTTCCTGGTTTTCTGTGTTTTAAGCCTTTTCCAATTTTTCTTTGAAAGGCTTAAACTGTTTTCTCTCTTCATATCTCTCGTCTTCATTCTCTTTCCTTCTTCTGTTTCTTTTGGCTGTAAACTTTTTCTAACTGTACAGTGTAATTAATTAAGATGGAAAGAGTGAAATGTAGAGCTTTTTTTTTTTCTCTTGCTGTGAAAAATACCTCATTCGTCAAAAGCAAAAAAATACTCTCCTTTTTTAAAAGCCAAAAAAAAAGCAAAAATCGTTTTTTTTTTCTATTATTTTCTCTTTCTACAAAGTAAAAACGCCTTATAATGCGTGGGCATCTGATCGGTTTCATTGCGTCATAGGAAATTCTTGTCCTTTGCAATGTATTGGCAGGTACAAAAGACCAAAATTCCGTGAAACTGGAATTTCACCTTGTATATAACTATATAAAACCCACATATCAATATTACGCATAAACATGATTAAGGGGAGTTTTATATATATATATATATAAGATTTGAGGGGGGAAAAGGAAAAATTTTATAATAATATAAAGTTTTCAACCATTAAATAGTATGAGGATCATATCGCATAAAAAGAAATGTGATAGTGTTAACAAAATTTAATGAGTTCTTTACCATTAAAATTGTGTTCATGATTTTTTTTTTCAAAATGTCTTTTATCAAAAAAATTTTGAAAGAAAAAAACTAACAAAAAGGACAGAAGAAACAAAAGTGCTTCCAGGATGGGGGGGGAAAAAAGAGTTCAATGATGAAAGCTTTAGTACGGTCACTAACTACTCCATTAATGAAGAATCAAAAGACAAGCATTAGAGATCCGGAAAATGAATGAAAGAAAATTGATTGAGAAGGGTCTTCCTTCAAACAATAACGGTCAAAAGTGGCTGTGAATAAACATTCAATGCAGAGAAAGAGAGAGAGAGAGAGAGGGGTACGAATTTTTTGGCAGATGACAGATGGTGAAGATGATGAGCTATGGGAGCTGAAAAGTGAGAGTTGATTTTTACCATGGGGTGATTATATAAAATACTGTCAGTCTAGACATTTTCTGTTCCGTTTTAACCATAGTGTTCAAGCATGTTCCAAAAATATTGGCAGTGCAGTCAAGATGAAAAATGGAACACACAACAGACTAGCTAATTGGCTCTTTGGCTGCTTTGTCAGTTGTCATGTGTTTTGGACTTTTTTGCTCTGTTTGGGGAGGGAGAAAAACAAATGGTGGCTAAGAAACTGTCCATGATTTTTTCTTCTCTTTCTTATGGAGGAGATGAGACAAATTAATGAGAGTGAACTGTCATTCCATACCTCTAGAAGAGAGCAGTCCATTGCACACTTGAAAAAAATATTTTAAAAATACACTTATGAAAAAGCAAGCTAGCCTAGCTAACCCTCACCTGGGGTCATTTTTCTAATCCTATTTATTAGCGGAATTATGCGGTCGGTGTGCACCAACGTCGTCAACAAACTAATTAGGATTGAATATATATATATATTTGTACATTTGATACTTGATAGACTTTTTCATATCGTATTATAAAAATCTTATGTTGTTGATCTTAAAGATAGAAGCATTAGTTAATTCATCTACGAAAAAATGAAGTGCGTGTGATTTTTTCTTTTTGACATGAAAGTGGTGTCGTTTTTTTTTTTTTTTTTTCTGTTTATGTTTTTAAACTTAATTAGAGTGGAGATAATTAAACTCTAGGCTTTGCAGTGGAGCCAAGTTTAATATGAAAGTACTAGTTATTCTTCATTCTTTCTCCTTTTTGAGTACTCTATTTCAAGTTTTGTAGCGTTAAATTATACCAAAATATGCTTGAAGTTCAAGTCTCTAGCATTGTTGAAGGTTCCATTTGAAACAAAGGAATACTCATATTTAAACTTAAAATTTGGAAGCCAACGTCTTTTATCAATTCTCTATTGTCTAAAGTCAAATGATATGTAGCTTTCTTTAAACTAGTTTCTTAACAATTGTACTTTTTATATCTTTAGAGATAAGTGTAAGAAATTGACTGATGGAACCCTCTAATTAAAACAGCTGGAATTTTAAGCTGTACCATTCATTGTCGACATGTTTTTATTTTCTTTTATTTTTTTTCATTTTAGAATACCCTTTATTAGATATATTGCCATTGTATAATTGGTGAGCGTTTGTTGCACTTTTTCACACATTACCTAGATTAAGTGATTATTTGGAAACAGGTAATTTAGCCAGGTAATAGAGCTTTCGTTTTGTAAAAAAAAAACGCCTAATTATCTATGTAATAGAGCTTGCGCAAAAACATTTAATCGCCCACCCATCAAAACTTGGGGGATACGCTTAATAATTTTGTGGATAATGGATGTTATTATCATCATGAAATTATAAGTCTCATAAAGTCCAGTCAGCCAATTCAAACTGCTATTAACTTAAAGGACTTTGTAGTTTTAATTTAGTAGAAATATAAACAAATAATATAACGTAAGAATTCCAACGAGAACCAATGGCTTGATTTCAAATTTCAGCCTGATTGATATATATATATATATATATAAAATTTGATGGCCCAATGCAATCTCATATCGTACACGTGGACGGACAGACGGTGTGAAGTGACCTCAGAACCTTCCAAGGGGTGGAAACTAAAATTGTGACAAATATCGACCTTTAATTGCTTATCAGGAATATATATATATATATATAAACAATTAATTATATTGCGAAGTTTGGTCAATCTTTTCTAGTTTTTCTTCTTTAGCTTATTTTGATGCTTTAATTATGTGTTCTTTTTTTAAGGGGCTTCCACTGAGAGAGAAATATAATACTTTTCTCTGGTAACATTGGCTTTTCGTTTTCTTTTTTTGTTTTTTTTGTTTTTTGTTTTTTGTTTTTGGTTCCTACAAGAAAAAGATACTGGCGGGCGCTTTCAAGTTTCCATTTTTATAAAAAGTGATTCAGCAAATAAACACAATTTTAGCAAGTTGCTTTTCCAAGGATGAAGTGTGGTTCTCAAAAGAATTTTTTTTATTAAGAAGTAAATGCTAATAAAGGACAACTGATATTAGCTAAATAGTATATCTTAATTAAATTAGCACCTGCTAATCAACCCAAATGAGGAAAGATTCATTTATGTATGGTTTCGCTTTTCAAATGAAATTACAACTATAATTAGTAATACTTGGAGATCAAATGATAACAATAATAACACTTGATGATTATTAGATAAGATTGTCATGTTCTGAAAAGGCACATATCCCTTTTCTTAAAAGAATTTGTCACAATTTTTTGTGATTAAAAGTGAATTAAGATTGTCTTTTCTCTTTCAATTATCATTATGTACATGAAAACTGTCTTTTAACAAGTCTGATTTTCCTTTTCATTTGTACTTTTCTGCAAAAAGACAAACACCAAGTTATTAATCACTTACATATATGAGTGAGAGTTTGACATGGCCATATATAGAACATTGTCTTTGTCATCATTGTCCTCTTTACATATGCCTCCACATGGGTCTTTCGAAAATCTTCCAAAAGTACTGTACAAATTTTCCATGGAAAGAAAACAAAATGAAGTTTGTACGTTTTAATGATAAGAAAGTGAAGAAAATGTTTTGAAAGAAAATACTACTTTAGTGCCATTTGTGAGGGGAGTTGTTACTTCTTGTCATTGCCCTCATAAGTAACGAGGGATTTTTATATACAGAGGTGTGTATATAAATCCAAAACTGTGCAAAAATCTTTATACATACAACTCTTTGCCCAAACTTAGCCGTGAAAACATATGCCAACTGGTTAACTACAGCTCAAACATAAGAAATTGGGTTTCCCGCACTTGTCCACATATATATATATATATATAGCTAGACGCACATTAATATTATAATATATTATTGTGTGTATCAAGTATCATACAATATTATAGTGACATCTGTGTGGTGCAGCAAATGAAACATGAGCCTCTAGAATTTATACTTAAAAAAATACATCAGAGGTTCAACTCCCTTAAAAAAAAAAAAATAGGTGTCTCTGATATTTTCTCCAATATATTCTTCTTATTGACTTTCGAAAGTTTTCAATTGTATTATTTTAGTTTCTTCTCACAACAAATTTCTCTAGTTAAATACATTAATTAAACCATTACATTTTCGAAACAAATATCATATTTAGGTTTCTGATTTTCTACCCCCTACTCTTCCTGCCAAGACTTCAAAATTTTTTTAATTATTTCTCTTTTCTTCCTGTAATATATACTAGGGGTGTTCACAAAATCCACCAATCTGTATAATCCTTTCAATCCAATCTAATCTGTCTGATTGGATTGTATTATGAAAACTACGGATTAGTTTTAAATTAAGATTTTTTCAATTCGATATATACGGATTAGATTACAGATTGAATATTTTCTAATTCGTGAATCCGATATATAATACTAAATTATATATATTAATATATATGTATATATAAATTATTAATTAATATATATGTAGGCTACGGGTAGAATTTCTTGCAATTTTATTTATTTTAAATAAAACCCAGTCCAAATCAAGCTCCATGTCATGTTATATCATGTTTTTTATTTTTAATTTTTTAATTAATTTAAATTCTAATCCGTGGATTCGCAGATTCCAATCCGTAGAATTCGTTGCTCACGGATTGGATCAGATTAGATTGAAACTCTCACGGATTAGTTTTGGATTGGAAAAGTCTCAATTCAATATATACAGATTAGATTATAAATTGAGTTATAATTCACGGATTCCAATCCGTGAACGCCCCTAATATATACAAACATAATTTGTGCAATGTACACAATTAAGTGCAATTTGAAGAGAAAAGACGATAAATTGTCAAATAGTCGTGGGACTATTGTTGCCAATTTCTTCTAATTTATCAACGTCGTGATCATTAAGAAATCCATGCATTCTTTGTAGCGGTTGATGAATAAAAACAAGAAGGAATAAAGTATATCTACATAGCATCAATGGCAAAATTATGATAATATACCTAACGTTGATTTGATTCTAAGTATATCCATCATTCAATGATTATTGGTTGATTACGAAATACAAATTGCCATTCATTAGATTCCCAATCTATATAATAAGAACCCCTTGTGGTATAAAAATTAATTGACTAAAATGGGTATTAGACACAGAAATGTATATTAAAAACTTGAATACTAATATTGGTTTAATGAAAGATATATATATATATATATTGTGAAAGAATGACAACTGCACAGCGTCTTATAATGTCGTTATTGTGTGCGTGACTAAATATAGATGGAATATATGTACCACATATTCTATAATAAGCCCTCTAGCATTATTTATATTGCAATGATTTTGTAAGCCAATACACCTTTGATGGGTAAATATACTACACTTAGTTTAACCTACAGTTAACATGATTATTAATTGAAATAACTGAAAATACTTTCCCTTAGTATTTCAGACAACCCAAAGCCAACCATATTAAATTTATCAAGAAATTATAATAGCGATCGGACCTCAAGAAAACTGGTTAAAAATTACGTCAAACTTTTGCTTACTATGTCTATAAATGAAGGAAAAGAAAGGAAACACTACTGTCTTGATTCCCAATATGTCGTTATTCTAAAGTCTTAGGCACGTACGCTTGAGAAAATGTGGGGAAATCAAGAGGTTTTAAGATATAGAGTTAATTATAAAAATATACCTACTAGTTTTTTTTTTTTTTAATTTCATGATTCATCCTCCTATTTTAGGAAAATGTATATAAAGATGTCCTTTAGATTTGAAGAAATTGTTTCAATTTCATCCCTCTGCCAGTTATAAACTAGATAAAAGGGGCAAAATTAAATTTTTTGACCTAAATGCCCTCTCATAAATGATACTAATTAGAAATAAAAAATGATATAATAATAATAATAATAATAATAATAGAAACGATGCCATGACAAACTGATTAACAATACTTAATGAATTTTCAACAAACGTTAAAGGAAAAATAAAAATTTTTGGACCGAAACAAATTGATTAGTTTTTAGACTTGCGATATATAAATGGGTAAATTTTTTCAGAAAAATTTGTTTGGAGACGACTTGAAAGAAATGGGTAATTTTTCATCAAGTTTTATTTTGCGATTGTGAAGCTTCTTTCTTTTCTAATCAACAATCTGTTCCATTTTTCCCCTTGTTTGAATTAGTCACGAATAACAAAATAAGAATTGTTTTTATCGAGGTGGCGATAAACGAAGATCTCGTGATAGGAGTGATGCGCAACAATCTATGGGCTTCAATGGCTGGCTGGAATTTGACGGCGGACAAGAATGCTTTGGCAATATTATCGACAAGAATATTTATTTATTTAGGATTACAGGTAAATGGTCTTTTTAAAAGTACTTTTAAAATAAATGATCATAACTTTTTAAATTCAACAAATGGTCACTTATTAGTGATAAACATGAGTTTATCAAGTTTAACACTGAAGAGTTATTAAGTTAAACTCAGTTTATCATTGATAAACTCGACGAGTTTATCAGGTCAAGTTTATCAGTGATAAAGTTGAGTTTGTCGAGTTTAACGTTGATAAACTTAGTTTATCAATGATAAAGTTGAGTTTGTCGAGTTTAAAGTTGATAAACTTAATAAGTTTATTAGTTTAACTTAATTTATCACAGATAAACAACCATTTGTTTAATTTTAAAAAGTTATGGTCATTTATTTTAAAGAGACTATAAAAAAAACTACCCAACTCAATTTCTCTATTTTTTTTAATATTTGGAGAATGTCACTTATTTTTAGTAGTGTGAAGAATTTCCCCTCTAGGCATCCTTGGACCATCATAACGGTGAAAAGAAAGACCTCCGTATAATTGTGCACAGCCTTACTTTAGTGACCCCCTCATTCACTGCTTCTCACTTTCCCTATAATTGTTGCTGCTACTTCCTGCACGGCAGAGTTGAAAATGCCACAATATTATGTTCAAGCAACTTTTGTTATTTCGTCATGGACGACTCAACTTTTTATCGTCAGCCTAACTCCCATGATATAAATTATAATATCCAGGAAACATTTTATACAAAGTAGTGAATCTTCTTTGATTTCCTCATATGGATCCAAAACACAAACATGCCCGAACAGTCTAGTAGTATCCCACACCCCATATCAGACACCAAAATCTCTTTTTGTTATGTTATCCACCAATCCATAATAATATTGGACGCGCTTTTTAAAACTCTAGATTATTATTATTATTATTATTATTTGTGCGAGAAATCAATCCTCCACGACCCCATTTGCACAGCTTTGAGCTTTTTGGTGCTCCTAAGAGCCCCTTAAAGGACCCATTCCTGTCCAACTCTGTATATGTAACATTTTGATCTTTCTTTCCTTAATTTTTTTTTATTATTTATTTTCTTTTAGTGTACCTTCTGTCTGATTACCTTTCAGTATTTGTTTGTTTGTTTTTTTTTTTTTTTGTATTTCTTTTTCATTTGATATATGAGTGCTGATCTTTCTTGTTAGACTTAATAAAAAAATATTCTTTTGATGTATAGTAGCAATTACCACTGTTTTTAAGAAAAAAATAAAAAGAAGGAAAGTTCTACCAAAATTATAAACCTATAAATTAAATTCAAAACGAAGATTGAAAGAACAAAGTTTGAAAAAATAGTTTCTCCATCTAAAACTCTTCTCACTTTTAGCCTTAAGTTTTTAAGAATTTTTCTTCTCATCGCATTTGTTAATAATATTCTAGTGGTGAATTTGATAACGGATTAGCTTGTAAGTTGAAACTCAACAGGGTCTAATTTTTACATTTTATTAAATGTCTGATTTTTTACATTTGTAACAAAGAAATTGTGAGTTTATTGGTTCGTAGAAAACAGTTTATAAAGTTGGTGCTACACTTAACACAAACTGATTTACGTGGTTTTTCTACTGACTCTTGTCCAGCTTTTAATATTATTGTATTGTTTATATAACGTTTTGTTTGTAGTTTTCATAGGCCACTTCTTAATATTAATAGGTCAAATCTCTAGAGAATATCATTCTTCCGACAATTATCTTGATGGAAGCCATTACGTCTAGCATTAGTGGGCCCGATTAATCACTTAGAATTACCAATAATCACTTGTTTAATCTTACTTTTCCTCCTAATTGCTTGCCTCCCAGCGGCCATATTACTTTAATCAGAATACAGTATCAAATTAGTACATGCCAATACATGAAATTTTATTAGCTATAAGAGAGAAAATCACTCTTCGATACTATGGTGTGTTAAATTTAATATATACCAAATTTGGTGTAAAATTTGATGACAAATATAGCATATGCTAAATTTTGACATGATTTAATTTCTCTTTATTGATGTATTTACCTTAAAATTAACATACAAATAAAAATGACAAATTAAATTATGCTATATTCACATTTTTTGATGTCAAAATAACACTGACGTTTTTATTGACGTTAGAGATAGTCTTACACAAAAGTTAGGCGTTGTACACATTTTTTTTTTAATGGTTAATCTTATAGCTATCTTCCACAAAGGGCAAAAGGCTAAAACGTCATTAAGAAAAAGCAAAGGTCCCCTTCAGCTGTTGTACATGCTGTATTTGTTTATTTATTTAAAAATGCATGCCAAATAATTACCGACCGCTGGCATCTTTTATAGCAACTAATTGGCAAGTTGATCATACTTTCCAATCAAAAGGGATTTAAATTTTATATTTAATAACAATAATTCATGATTGATTTTTAATAAAAGAAATCAACTAGCATTAAAAGCCCAAGGCATATCACAATCAGGTTGACACTCATTAAAGAATCAATACAAACCAAGATTTCCACTAAAAATTTATTAAAGGTGGTCCCATTCACACATCCCTCTTCTCTCCACACCCATCTTCTAAATTCACACTCTATATAATTTTGAGATGGAGTAAATTGTATTGTCGTATCTTGAACTATTTACTTTTTATATATTATACTCTAAACTTTCAATCCTGATAAAATACACCTTGAACCTTAAGGTCTTTGACAATTGAGGTTTAATAGTTAACAAGTGTTAAAAAGAATGGATGGTTTTAATCAGAGATTTGTTCATGAGTTTTTTTAAAGGTAAAGCTCATCATTTTAATAAAAAAATTGAAGCCTAACACATGAAAAAAATATTGCATAAGAATTAAAAATAGCTATTGGACTTCAATTGCCAATAATATCAAAGTTTAGGGTATATTTTGCCAAAATTAAAAGTTTGGGGTACATAATTTAAAAAGTAAATAATATGGGATATTATAGTGCAATTTATTCTCTTGAGATGATTAAATTTACTTCCTAGATACCCCTAGTACTCTAAAATTGCCCCAAACTATTTCCATAAAATTATTAATTCATGATCACTTTATTTTTTTTCACACCCAGCATTTTATTTTAATTCATTACTTTGATATTACCATTTTTCACTCTCTCTATTTTTTATTAAAACTTTAGGCATGAAGTCTTTTTTCATATACAAAAATTTTACTATAACAATAAAACAACACATGAGCGTAATAAAAGAGATAAGAACGAAACTCGAAAAAATAATCAATTAACTTTGTAAAAAATTAAAAAAAAAGATATGATTAGCTTTAAAAAAAGTTGAAATGATTAGCAAAAAAATATACGATTCAAATGAGAAGAACAAAAGATAAAAGAACAATCGTCATACAATAAATAAAAAAGAAAATACTTATATTTAACATTTTGGATTAGTCATTTGAAAGTTGAAAATTAGGGTTTTGTTATAATCTAAAAATAGCAATTGATAGTTTATATTTTAGGGATAAGACATGTGCGGTGTAGGGAGAGAAAATTATTTTGTTTCCTTTTTAAATAACAAAATTTAATTGTATAATTGAGTCTATTATAATTGTCTTTTTCTGGGCCTTTTATAATAAGAAATTTTTATTTAAAAAGCGGTGTGGGGAGTAAAAAGAACTATGTGAATAGGACCACCCTTCATTCAAATCAAATAACAAAAAAAATCATCATTTAGAAACAAGCCTCTTTAAAAAAAAAAAAAAAAAAACTAAAAACGTGCCCGAAGGCACACAGACCAAAAACTAACCAAATAACTAAAATAAATATGAACAAAATTAACAGTCTTGAGACTAAAACAAGCTCTAAGGATCTACTCCTTGTAAAAGGACTCTTGACAAGAAAAGACCAGTAAAAATCCTCCCAGGAAAGAAAAAAAAAAGAGAGTGCATGATCCGAGCAAAATGAAGTCTCTAAGAAGCTAACTAGCATAAGTAAAAGTAAGTTTGATGACTAGCGTCCCGAGAAACATACATAAGAACACTATCTAAAGCATAAAACCATCAAGATAGATGAAAAAGAAAAATAAACCAATTTGTCTCAGCTTGATTGTCTTCTAAAACAATTTAAGAAACACAAAATGTCATGGCAGAAGTTTTGTATAAAGTATCAGATCACTTATTATGGAAGCGTCACGATACTAGTAAGTTGCAAGAGCAAAACGGAAAGACAATGTATAGAGAGTCACATTCAACCCATAGATTCTTACAAGCATAATCAATAGTTCGAATAAAAACCAAAAGTTCAGCTTCAAATGGAAGACTATTTTGGTTGCAATAAGACACCTTTTAACAAAGCCTCGATCGGTATGCAAGATTACTATACAACCAGCTCTCGCCCATCTACGCAAAAGAGACCATCTGTGTTAATTTTGATCCATTTTTGAGACGAAGGAAACATAGTCGCAAGAATATATCAAGGAGTCCAGGGAGGTTTCTTAGAAATCCTGAGAGCCTAAAAGCTGTAGAAATATAGTTGTCTTCAAAAATAAGCTTGTTGCTGTTGGAGTGTTTGTGTATAGAGTAAAAGAATAGAGGTTTGAATTTCCAGAAAATGGAGATAATTTTAAGGCGTATAGGAACACTATTCTTTAAGGTTTTATTTGCCATCACTTCTCAAAGTTTACTAACGAGTTTTATAGTAAATTACCCTAAAATACAACAAATCCTTGAACGTAATATGTAGCAATAATATTATGTTCTAGAACAATAGATGAAATCTATAGACATTTTTTGGAGTTTATATAATGACAGAGGTGTAACAATCTGGCTTTTCGGACCGTTACTTAACTTGTTTAAATATCATTTCTTAAACTTAATCTTATTTACTAGTAAGAAAATATTAGGTAGATTTTTTTTCTGAAAACTTTCTTGAAACTATTGTGACTTTCGTCAACATAAACTGAAAACATAATTTAAAACATGACTTTAAAATTATCCAAAACATTCTTCAAAATTTGTTCAGTAAACATTTACTTTCTTAAAACTTTTAAAAATACCTTGTTTAAACAAGAAAAACTTTTTCGTTAAAACAGCAGAAGACTTCTGTAGTGGTATATATTGCTCAACCTTTGCATTTGTCTCACTATAACACCAAGCTCATCAACCAGTTACACTAGTCTCTTGTAAGACTACCTACAGTATGAAAGAATTTATAATGAGTTTTTGCTCAAAAAGTTCAAACAAATATCATAAAACATAAAACTTTTCTCTTGAAACCTTTCTCGTAAAACATCTTTCATAAAACATTTTCCGTAAACCATTTTAATGAAACTTTTTTCGTAAAATATTTTCATGAAACGGTTTTCGTAAAACATTTTCATAAAAAGTTTTCATAAATATTTCTCATAAAATGTTTTTCATAAACATTTCCTATAAACACATCTCATAAAATATTATCAAACAACAATTTTCACAAAAAACAATATAAACAACATCATTATACATGATTCCATTTATGCTCTTTTATGAACTTTTTATCATTAGTCTTAACTTTTTTGAACTATAGGCTCAAGTATAAGTACCAAACACATTTGACCATCGAACACCGATGCCATAACATAACTTTAGCATGACACTCGTCTTGAATGGGGAAGCTGGTAAAATACTTTCTTATCTTAACTTGAGGGTTTTGATTACCAATCTTGTAATCTTAGTAATCATAATATATGACATAACTTAATGTCAGATGCAGTAACTGTTGAAAATGCATACACATCGCAAATCATATCTTGAACTTTTAAAACATTATGCACAATAAATGCAAACATACTTCAAACATTTATAAAGCAATTAAAATTCATTTTCTTCATGCTCTAGGATTTCTACTTTATCCTTCCTCTTTATTATTCGGCTTTCGTGTCCTGTTCAAACGACACCCAACCATTAGCTAACTTTTCTAATTACCGACCTACTTAATCGATAATACAACTTAAAAATTTAACCATTCATTCCTTTTCTACTTAGTTTCTTTACTTACTGGTTTTTGCTTCTTAGCTTGATTTGGAACATTTTTCGTCTCAGGGTGTTTTGCTAACATGGAGGGCCAGGGTTTGTTTTTATCGTTTCATAGGAAATGAAATTTTTTTATCTTGGACGGGGTTTTTTGTAAGTCACTTAACTTTGTTTAACTTTCTATTTTCCACTACCATCCTGACATTAATGGGTTACGAAAAAATTCTCGCTAAGGAGCGTTTTCCTAAATTGGACGTTTTGAGGTCCGTTAAAGCCATTTTGATGAAAGATGACCATTTTACCCTTAACAGGTTTTAGAAAACTTTCAAAACCTGTTTTAAAATCAAACTTATCTTTTCTTGTTATTCATAATATTGGAAAAACAAAACATCAGTTTTCTTTTTGCAAAAAATCTATTTAATCAAAACTTTACTGTTTTGACCCGCAATACGAAAATCTTGACATTTTACTTATATTCTCATTTTAGTGAAAGAAACCAATTTGCATTATGAAAAACTCAGTTCCACACGATTTTACGGTTTTGGCTCAAAATAAAACAATCTTGACATTTTTGCCCCCAAGACCAAAAATACTCATCTTACACAAAAATGTGCAGTTTTTCATAAGGATTAAGACTTACAAAAGCTCTTTGATCAAAATCCTTTTATTTCAAAACGTTTTCCTTGTTTCAAGATTTTTGTGATTAAAATCTTGTAAAACTCATAACTTAAAATCTATGTGGAATCAGAACTAAAATCAATGTTTTTTGACTTGTTCTGATTGAAATTTAAGCAGAATTTCTTCACAATAGTTGTTCGTCTCAATGTTTCTAATAAAAATAATTTGGCCTTTTAGGGCCTCAAACACTCAAATTTTTCAAAAATTCCCTTTAACTACACTTTTAATATATATTCCTTTCTTAACCTATTTCCTTGAGTTTAATCTCTTTCAAATCCTTTCAAGCATATCTTTATCAACATTAAACTCGATCTAAACATGTCATAATATTTTCTTTTCATGCCGTGATCCAAAATCATTTTATAAAACATATAAAGTGTCTAAACTTGGTGTTATGACAAGGTTTGTCATACTTTCTTATTTCAAACACAAAACCCTAGTTCCTATCTTTGCATCATAACCATCATCCTTATAACATGAAATATAATTATACCATAATGTCCTCCTAACATGCCATGGTCCAATATATTACAAACCCAATCACTGGAAAATCAATAAACTTTCAAGATTAGGATTTAGGTTCTTCCCATAAGACTTTCTCAACCTTTTTGCACTTTCTCTTTGATGCTTTAAATGTTGTTATTCCTTCTTAATATAAACCATAGCAAAATTCTATCAAAACCCATTTAAAACATCAAAGAAAACACTAAATTCTATAAGAAAAGATTTGGATTTTGACCTCTAAAATTGGCTAATTTTGCATTAACCCACTTGAACTTCTTCTAAGCTTGATTAGAGGTTGGGTTTAAGCAATATATTAAGAAAGATGAAAGGCAGACATGGCTAGCTTTTAGGAGAAAGATGGGCTATTTTTGCGTTAAGTTATGCATGAAATGGATGAGGACAAATTGTGAATTTTCCTACTAGTTACTGTGACAATTAATGACACCTTATGAGGACTAAAATGAGGTGAAAAATCACTCCAAATTGGAGGGCAAAAACTAAGTCCAAGAAAGGGGAGGATGTGGCCTTTTCCACTTATTTGGTGGCATGTTGGTGGGTCCCACAACATTTTACACAACATAAATTCATATACTGGTTAACTTTATGCAACATAATTTTCATATTACTTAATTTTATATAGTCTAATTTTTATATTGTACTACTTTGTTAGTCAAACTTTCATACTACATAAATTTATCAGTATAATCTTTATACTATATTATTCTTATATTACATAATTTTACACTGCTTAATTTCTTTAGTGTATGCTTTCTATATTTCCATACAATGTTTTTCTTAATTTGCATTTCTAATTAAAATTCATTGTAACATATTCTACAACAATTAAAGTTTCTAGCTTATTTTTATATCATTCATTCTTTGCTTAAAACTATGGCATGATTTCTAATCTTAAAAAATCCCATTTTTATTCTCATTAAATTTGTCTTAGAAATTGAGATTTAAACAATAATCCTTGTAATACTAAAACTGCTCTTAAAATTTTTAACAAAGTTTCAAGCATAAATTTTAACTCACAAAATTTGTACTTTAATTACCCATGATAATTCCTTAAATAATGCCCATTCAATATACTAGAAATTTCTTCGGTATTACAAGAGGTGTCATTTCATGAATGGACATGACCAGTTCAATCTATACAACCTTTTACACAAAGATAATTCTTCAATAATTAGGAGGAATGCCACTAGTTTCGGGTGTGGATTGAATTATGCCACAACTAGAAAAACTTTTGTAATTTCTGCTACAATAGTTATAAAAAAAAGTGATTGTATGGACTAAAATACTCCAAATAGTCTAAGGTTTCTTTTTAATTTCTCTATCTAATGCATGAATGGAATTATTTTTTAGGAGAAGAGGTAAGTTAGGAAGTATACTAAATAATTGATATAGTAGTGTGGCATTTTTTCAAATAGTTTTTTTGTTAAGGCAAATTTCAATCCAAGCTTCCTATTTATGGCAAATGTCTAAAGTTCTCATTTGTAAAGGTATCTATTTATATATCAATACAACTATTACAACAGATATATCTATTGGTAATAGGTGTTTAGGTTTGTATAAAAACATACAACCAATGATTATATCGATTTGAAACAACTCAAAAACACACCATTTTATCATATATCAACTCGGGTGGGTGCCACAGTGCTTCGATCTAATTCCAAACACATTAATAAGGTGTTTGGGAGCATTGATTAGAACTAATTTTGGTTAAAAACATTATAGCATGTGAGAACTTTATATTGTAGTAATCAAAAGTTTTAGCTCTAACTTATATTGCTAAACACTATATAAATATGTATATTTTCATACATTTTAGTGTGATAATTGATCTCTAACATTTAAGAAAGATATATTATAATCTCTCTAACAGTTGCAAGCATGTCAAATAGCTCAACAACATGAAGTGATAACAATCTTTCAAGTGGAAAAGACTTTCAAACTAAACATAGTGAGTTAGGCTAAGAAAAAGAAACTGTTAAGATACAAGTTGAAGTTGAACCGAAACCAAAAAACCTCACCAAAAGAGTTACCTCTGGAGTTTCCCTATGCTCCATACAAAAAGACAACACAAAGCAATACGGAAACCATGATAATGAAAAGCATTTTCCATAGCAAGGCTATAAAAAAATCTTCTAGTGGAAAATATAACAACGGGTAGGAATTACCTTAGACCAAATAAGTTTAGCCCAAGGGGGAGCTCACATAGAATGACAAAGCTTAAAAAAATCACTTTGTTGGAAATCTCACCATTAATAGCATAACACCGAACATGTTTATCATACACATTTGTACTCTCAATAGCGTTAGTAATCTTTGGAGAGTTATTTTTGAAATTCTGTAATTCGATAATTGTAAGTACTTTGGTGTCTTGGAATTAGGGCTGGTAATTCATGTTCATGTGTCATGTTCGTGTCAGCACGATTGTAGCACAGCACGATTAGGCTGAATACAAATACGACATGATTAATAAACGTGCCTGATATGCAAACACGAACACAAACTGCCTATGACATGTGTAACATGGCACGACATGATTAACACAATTACTAAACGGGTCATGGTAGGTTGACATGATAAAAACACATACATGGCATGTTTATGACTCAGTTAACTAAAAATTAAAAAAGTAAAAGAAAAAAGCTAATAAAGAAAATTAGCAAAGACACAATTTCTAATTAATGCTAACATACTACAAATATTTCAAATATTTTTATTTTAAGTTTAAATATGCTATAAACGAGTGAGTAGTGCCATGTCGTGTTGAACGTTTATGGCATGTTTAATTAAACGTGTTGAAACATGTTAAACGTGCTAGCACAAATCTAACCTGTTTATTTTCATGTGATTTGTGCCAACCCATTTATGGCTCAATTAATAAACGTGTAGTCCAAACCCGTTTTTCTCATGTCGTTTTCGTATCATGTTATTGTGGTGTGTCTGAAATTACCAGCCTTATTTGAAATTACAAAGCTCGTTGATCAATAACGTTGAATTTCTTTTTATAAATGGATTTTCAAGTTTCTCAAATTTATGGAATGCAGTAGCAGACAAGCCAGCTTATGAAATATATGCAAGGTTTTAATACTCCAAATTTCTACGCTAGTTTCAAGCTCATGTTTTAGAATGATGGCTTGGTTATAGACTTTTGGCTTGATTATCTGGTTGTGACCTCTTTTGGTTTGTCATCACTTATTGCCTCTTGGCTTGGTGTGGATGTGTTTTCTTCTATAGAATCATTGATCATGTATTCTTCTCATTATTTGGGTTTTCCCACTGGGCTTTAGTAGATTAGCTTTTCAATAAGACATCCTCTAATAGGGTGTTTGGCTGTTAGTTAGAAAGATCTCACATGTTATAGTATTTTTAATCAAAATTAGTTATAACCACACTTTTTAAATATTCTATAATTTTTTCTTAGTGGATAGATGTATTACTTTTTTTTTTTTTTTTGCATATGTCGTTATTTAATCTTCTTTGCCACTGGCTCGATTTTATTTTTCTTTAACGGATTCTTGTTCTTGTTACATGTTGTAGTTTTTTGTTTTTTTATTTTATTTTTTTGATTGTATGCGCTGTTATGTGGATAATTTACAATTTTATTTTATTTTCAACTAATACATTGGGCCTCCTTGTCTAGGTAGGAGTCTTGGCGGGTGCTAATTTCTCGTAGTTAATCTGGCTAAAGTTAGATGTACTCTCACTATTTGCAAATAAAATAAAATAACTAAGTTTAACAAATTGATTTTTTCTTTATTTTTTATTTAATTGAATGGACAAAGACTAAAATACCCTAAAAAAAGTTTATTGTTGGAAAATATAACTAATGTAGTTGAATGCGAAGTGTAAATTAAGCGAGTCCTCTTAATGCATATGTATATTTGAAATTTGAAGATCAAAGTACGTAGGAAAAGTGTAGAAAATTATAAGACAAATAAATTCACTCATTTTTTTATTTTGTTTTGTTTGTTTTTGGTTTTGATTTTCTACTCGACCTTATTTTTAGACACGTACTTTTAGTTTTGTATGACTTTTTTTCCCTTTTAATAAAGTTTTTTACTCATAAAAAAATATGGCGGGGAGAAAATGGTTGCAATGATTTGATGTCACACGAACACACACACACACACACACATATATATATATATATGAGGAGAAGATTTTACTTGGCATAGGACAATCTTTTTTTTTTCGATCAGCAAAAAAGAATATACATATGTATGTATAGATACATACTATATATGGAGAAGAATCTTATTTTAATTTTATGTGTGATAGCTCACCATGCATTCCCTCCATTCTTCCTTAATTAGGACAAGTCTTTCAATGTCTGGCACATGTATGGACCAATGGACCCAAACCCAACTGGACGTAATGCACCACACAGTGAACGTCACCCCTTTCGGTGTGCGTAATATATACATACTAATTAAGTAGACAAGTGAACTAAAAATTTTAGTTCAAACATTTTCTTAACAGTGTTTCTATCAACGAAATTAATTACAAGATGCCAACAGCCAAGATTCATAATAAATAAAGAAAAGAAAAATAAAAATCACTATTCTCTCTGAGTGGAACGTTTGTATATCCAGTATCTTACCCCAAAAGAAGTATTATACCAAAAATAAAATAATAATAATAATAAATAACAAAATTTTGGCTCGAAATGATTTTTTTTTTTAATGAAAGGAAAATGTCATAGCTAGATGTAGCATAACGTTTAATCAGAAAATCAATCAACTTGAGCTGTGTTGCCATAATGCCATGTGGCACAGGCTGCCAGCTTCAGGCCTACTACCAATGTTTTATCGGTTCTATTCATTTATAAAAATTTAAATATATATATATATATATATATATATATATATATTAATTCTGCTATGGACACCTTCTCTCTATGCATGACTTAGAAACGACAATGTGACACTCTTTTCTTTCTCTCTCGCTCTCAAATTTTCTAGTATTTTTTCGGGAAGATTTTTATGCTCAAGGAAATGGGTCATAATCCTGTGCATTTATAGTTGTTTTGTGATGCGTTGGCAAGGTTTTATGGGTGGAAAAATATAATAATATTATATTGGTACAATTGGGTCATGTGGGGACGAGACACAACCACAAATTGTACCAAAATGGGGAAGGGATTCAAAAAAAAGCTAGACCACTTATCGAGTTATCATTAGTCCCTACAACAGCGCATAAACACACATAAAATAATCCATGATATTTAAGTTCTTTTATGGTCCCAAGCTATACATATATATATGTGTATATGTATATATATATATATTTCAATTAAAAGGGCATTTTAGACTCGGAGTAGAATTGTTGCTATATCATGCTTACAATCACAATCGCGAGCTATACATATATTTATTTAGGATAATCAAGAGCTATATTTAGTTTTATGTTCAAATAATCTTTTGTGTGTGTATACATGCAAGCCCAATGTATGTGACTTATTATTACCATACTACTACTTATAGTGTATGCTTTACAAGTCATGACTATTCCCACTCTCTGAAAAAGAAGTGTTAAAAAAAAGTCTCAATGAGGTATATAAAGCATTAAAGAGCCTTGAGCAAAAAAATAAAATAAAATAAAAATAAAGAGCAATATACAATTTCCAATTTGATTCTTTTCGATTTATGCCTTACTCTAAAAAGATATGACAGTCCAAATTGAGTCAAAAGTGGAAAATAAGCTAAAAAAAAATCCCAATGAACCCTATATTCCTTTCCAATACCAATTTAAACTTGTCTTTTGATCTAGACATGATATGTAATTAATTTGTAACTAAACATCATGGTTTAAAAAGGCGTTCGAAGCATACGCCTCAAGGTGCACCTCAGTTTGAGGCGCTTAATCAACGCTTCAAGGCTTAAGCCTTGAATGGCTTGAACGAGGCTTACGCCTTTTCTCATTGAGGCGTGCGCCTTGAGGTTTTTTCGCCTCAAGGCTTATGAGGCGTGAGCCTTAGATTGAAGGCTATTTTGAGCCAGTTTTTAACCTAATCTTTTTTTCCCTTTTAAAGAAAGTCAACCCTATACCAAAATTGGGCTTTAATCTGATCAATATATGCAAATAGATTTTCAAACCCTAAGTTTACCATCTTCTTTATCATCTGCCTCCTTCTTCATCATCTGCCCCCTTCTTCATCATCGACCCTCACTTCATCTTCAACCCCTATAACTTTCAAGCCCATTGCCCTATGAGCAACGACCAGAGCGACGACCCACCGGCAACAACCACCTCCAGATTTTGACCTCCTCAGCCCTCACTCCTTAGGTTTTTTTTTTCCTTCATTTATTTTTTACCGTAGGCTGGGGTTTTTTTTTTCTTTTTCCCTTCTTATAGCTACTGTAGTAATGTATATTTTATAAAAGTAGGTGTTATACAAAAGTTATAATATTATATAAAATGAAAGTTATATAAAGAAAGCAGTATGTGATTTGTTAATCATTTAGATCTATAGTTGTTTTATTTTCTCAAAAAAAAAAAAGAGTCATCTTGTGTGCTATAAAAGCCACGCAAGTATAACTATACAAGAAGAGCAGTAGCATATATATTATATTGTATGTGTTTTATGCACTTTCTTATTGTGTCTTATAGTTTTGTGATGAACTAAGTGTGTGTTTTATGGCATGTTTATGAATTTTATTCAACTTCTTGAATTTTTTATTTTACATTAGAGGCTTAGCCTCAATCCGCCTTGAGGCTTACGCCTCGCCTCAATTAGACAAAACGCTTCGGTTTCCGTTTTCGCCTTTTAAAACCTTGCTAAACATATCATGTGAAAACATAGAAGATGGTGTGATTTGTAGTAATAACAGAAAGTAACTTAACGGGCTTGCATATTAATTACTTCTCCATGCACTGTCCCAATTATATATTGCTCGAATTTGATTCCCAGCTGGATTTATTCAATGCGTCGATTTCAGTTTGACTTCTGAGAAGAACCAACCCAATTATATTAAACCGATTTCAGTCAAAAAAAAAAAATTATCAAGTCATATCTATTGACTACCCTATTTATTTATAAAGTCGAATATCTGTAGCATTTCAAATTTATTCCGTTACGGCGTGGGCCATAAGATCAAATGGGGTACAATGAATACGCAAATAATATTAATGAAGAAAAGCGCCAATTAATATTGAAGAAAGCATATTTCGAGAAAAGAATTAAATACATATACAAGACTATATATACTTTGAAGTTATAGAATGAGGTATCCATTTTGCAAGTTTGAAGCGTTAACGAATTTCGTAAGTTATTATTATCTTAAGGTTTTTAAGGAGTTTAATTTATTCCTCAAAATTTGTTGGCCTTTAATGAAGTTTTTCTATACTAAAGCTATAGAATAGGTCAGAAAACAAGGAACACGGTATCAATATGATTGACAATTAAACACACAAAAGAATGCGCATACATTTTTTGAAGAAAGATCCTTGCACCACATTGTCATGGAGAGACTTATTATAGAAACTAGCCAAAAGTGTTTAGTTTTTAGTAATTAGTTGTTAAAAAATAATACCACGTTAATGATTGAGGAATAATATAACTATACATAGCCAAAAAAAAAAATAACAATAAATTAATTAAAATACAAAATTGTGATTGGCAGGCATGTACAAAATAAGCAAAGTCTAAGCCATCATATCTTTTAGGAAAAAAAAATCCCGATACTAACTCTTGATACGATTCTTCCAAATTAATTTTTATATAACGGTGTACATCATAATGATGCGGATCCACAATCAAATTGATGTTTGACATTAGTAGTGCGTATTTCTTTTCATTTTTTTTGAAGGAATAGTGCGTATTTCTAATAGCCCTTTACTTTTGAATCTTTCTAAATATATAGGATTGTCTCAGTGAGGCAGTTGTAATATTTTTATTCGCAATCATGATATCATTTATTTGTTTATTAGCACTCAATTTATTTTTATGTAACACTTAACATTTTGAGGCCACTTCAACAAATTATCAAGTGTTACAAGAACTCACAAACCATATGTTATAATCACGAACATAAAAATTACAAGTGCTTATCTGTTTAAAAGGTTACGGTGACGGATTTGAGACTTTGTCTATCAATATTTTGTTAATTATTTATTTTTTATGTATTGACATTTTTAAGTTTATCCGTCTTGATCATGATCTTGAGGATGTTACGGTCTAATGCTTTTTTTATGAGGTTCATCATTTCTAGTATCCTATAATTTTAGCGCATTATGTGTGGCCAATAATCCCTGCAAACTAAATTTTCTTATACTTGATGTTACAAATTCTCTTATTATATTAGAAACTAATATAATACGGGCTGTGTCAAAATTCTTCCACAAACTCCTGTAGTTGATTAAATCAACTACTATGACAATTTGAAACCAATCCAATAATAGACCAGAGAACGAAGACACTTAGAAACGGAAATTCTTAGAATATTAGGCAATTACTC
The DNA here is from genome assembly GCA_025403435.1 of Artocarpus heterophyllus. Classification (NCBI taxonomy): domain Eukaryota; kingdom Viridiplantae; phylum Streptophyta; class Magnoliopsida; order Rosales; family Moraceae; genus Artocarpus; species Artocarpus heterophyllus. Next base: position 7,985,077 of record CM046346.1, on the reverse strand, counting down.
GTAAACTTTTTGTCTCAATTTGGGAAAATGACTTATTTATAGTGATCATATATATGCTTTTATTTTGTCCCCCAACTTTTTGCACCAGTAAGATTCTCGACCATGATTATGAATGACTTGTAGCTGCGTAGCATGATGGCCTATAGGACTTTTTCATGGTTGTTTTCCACTAAAGTTGAGCTAACAAGTTGTCTCTCTACCAAAATATCCAATGGTTTTGTTTGTGATACCCTGAGAAACACAACCAAACCCAACCCCCCCTCCTCTTCCCCCTTCCCCTCCCCCTCTCTCCCCCTCCCCCCACCCCCCCCCCCCTCTTATCAACCACATATCTGATTCCATCATTTAAAGTAAATCATATTGTGCACAAAAATAACGGTTCTACTAGCTAATCGTACAAGTTTACTTTATTAATTTTGATTCTTGGACAGGTTAGTCCCTTCAAAATAAAATTGATAGTAAAAATTTGAAATTTAACGGAAATAATCACCTCCCAATTGCAGGCAACTAAAATTTATGTAGAAATAATTATACTAAATGTAACATATTTTCTTCTTTCTAGAAAACCCTTACAAACTAAAACGTTAATTTGTATTTAGCTAGTATAATTATTTAGGTAAAACTTTCCGTTATTATGCAATAGGAAATGGGATTATCTCCGTCAAATTTTAAAACTCTTTCATTAATTTTAATATTAAGAAGTAAAACTACTGAAAAAATGTTCGAAGAGTAATCTGTCGTTAAAAAAAGTCCAATCTTAAGTAAAACAATTCTCATAATTCAATGACTAATTGTGCTAATAACCCAATAATTTATTTTGCTTACCAATAAATAGTTTTGCTGGCAAGTGCTAGCCCAAACTACACATTCACAGTTTTTATAGGCTATTGGTATTCTATATCATTTTTTTAAACTTGGAGGTGAAGGGATTAGAACTTTTCACCTTTTGTGGAGTCGGATGTGATTATACTTTTAGGCTATGCTTACAACTACTTTTATATCATGTATCTTAAGTTTATTAAAAATATACTTCTTGTACTTTGGATTTTGTTTTGTTTTTTTACTTTTGGATTTCAAATTCATAATTAATTTGTAACTTTCTCTACACTACAAAAAACTAAACTTTTAGTCATTATAATTTTTAGCAAAATTTTTAACAACAACAGTTAGTTGTGACTAATATGTATTTAATCACAACTTTTAATAAATTTTTTTGTGACTAAAAATTTTAGCTATAGGATTTTTAGTCCTGGAAACATCCGTGACTAAAAACTTAACAGTTAAAAGTTTTAGTCACAACAAATATTGAACTAAAAGTTATAACTAAATGCACATTAGTAACATATGTTGTTGTGACTAAAAGTTTTGCTAAAAACTGTTGTGATTAAAGATCTAGTTTTTTGTAATGTTAGTTAACTTATCTAATTAAGAATCGACTAATTTACCTAATTTCTAACCTATGAATAAACCTATAACCAAACACTAATCAGACCGTATATTTTAAAAGCAAATTTTTATCAGAAAAAAGTTGTAAAAAATTTATTCTTATATAAACTTGAAAAAATAAATTTGTTAAGCAGTGCTCGATTACTTATGGATTGCAAAGAGTAAATTTATCACCCAATTTCCAAAAAGGTGCAAGTACTTTAGTATGAAAAAAAAAATGAAAAATATAATCTTAAGCACATCCAAAATGATATATTTTTCATAAACTCGATCAACATGATGTGAAGTAATAAGTATCCCTTATATCATTGATTGGCTCGTCCTCCTTTTGTTCTGAGGGGGACAAATTTTTGTTGAAAGTCAAAGTTTTGAGGATTCCTCTCTTTTCTTTCCTTTGGTGGTCTCTAAAGCAAGCAAACTTTTTGAAATTATTGCTTGATCTACTCATCCGAGAGTGTTTCCTCAAAAAAAAAAAATAATAATAAAAATAAAAGTCAGTTTTACAAAGCCAACAGCCAAGTTAATAACTCCAGTAGGCGGGTACATGCCGGCGAGTAAACCGCTCTTCGGTCACTATCGCTGTCTCCAGGGTCCAGAAGGCGCAATGCCATGCTTCATGACGTTGATAATTCCAAACAAAAAAATTAAATAAAGAATGAAAAAACATAATAATAAAAAAAGACTGGCATTGATAACGACTGTCGGCAACCTCACTCGCCGCCACGTCGTCCAATCAACACCCACTGCCATTTTCTGGACTTTCTGACTGCTACTCACATTTAGGTGAGAATTATGAATTATTTTTACGGGTCCCACGTACATTTTCATTATCGTTGACGTGGATGTATATGGTGTGAGAAACGTAACATGAAGTTACTGTTCTTTGATGAAGGGATGTTTTTACTATTTACCCACAATTGTTCTACCATAGAACAAAATTAATAGTGCAAATTTGTGACCCATCCTTCGCTAAGATTACTAATCCCGCGTTCAGAATATCTGTTTTAACTTATCAGTTTTAATTGTGAACAATATGAAGCTCTCAACAACTACAATAAAAAATAAAAAGTAACTCCATTATAAAGCTCTCACATGTTACAGTTTTTAAACTTAAAATGTATGTTTCAAGATAGATTCTGAGATGACATTAAATATTTGCCAGCTCATCCTTTATCCAAAAAGTCGCAAAGCGTCCCTGCTCATTCTTCAATAAAAAGCTCAACATTGCCTAGCACATAAGAGGTATTCTAGGGATTGACGAAGCCATATGTGGTGAGCATCTTGAAAATATGACAATATTGTCATTAGAAATTGCGTATAAAAACAAAGATTGTTAGATGACAACAAGTAACAAGTAAAAAGAAAAAGAAAAGAAAATAGATGACCCTATTGTTGACAATTAATGAAAAGTGTAGATATACTTTAATGCACATCTATGTCATGAAACATGAAACAACTAATTTGAGTGAAATTGGCAAATTGATTAATGTCCTCAACAGTGATAAATAAAGGCGTAACCTTGATCTGGGTGATATTATAAGGTAACATAAGCCTAATTGTGCTAGAGGCGTCCATGGATTGTTTCGAGTTACTATTCAAGCTTGGCAAGTTTTAAGATAATCCTTCCAAACCAACCATTGGTTGTGTCACCTCCATTACATCCTCATTTTGTTGCCTCTTTTTTCCTTTGTTTTCTTTGCACGACCTCCCTTGATTAGCTTGTCCACAGGCACCCTAAACTCTTTGCCCAAATGATGGTGCTCGTTAATCAGAGCTTTGCTTAATTGACTTAACAACCCAATTTGAATCCATGTTTTGGGCCAAGCCACAAACCCTTTGAGAGCATCACTCACGACCCTATTTTTCTTTGTCGTGAAAAGTAAAGGCGCATCCCTTACATAACATGTATTAATTGTAACATGCACATTACCTTCTCAAGTGCCATACAATGAAGGATGTCTGTGGGGATAGTATCCATCCACACCATTCCTCCCGCAACGATGATTAAGTAAATGAATAACACCACGTTCCCTTCTTTTCCAATACTTTCGTTCTTTTTTTCAAATTCAACTTGTATTTTTAGACCTTTTGACCTTAATCTTGACGCACATTTCATCAATGCTGCTTTTCTTTTTCCATCTGCATCGAGATCAAATGGCTCCCTTTTCTAGAGCTCATTATATCTTCTTGATCAATCATTTTCTCTTCCATATCAACGAATTTGTTGTTTGACATATTGAATTCTTAAGCAATAACCAATAATATTTATTAAAATCACATGCCAACATAGTAACATTTATGAAAATTGGCACACACTAACATACCAACATTAATTAAAATCTTTAAATTAATAATAACACTAAAACTAACATATAAAACAAAAGCTAACTTATAAAAGCTAACATATAATAACTATAAAACTAACATATAAAAACCAACATTTAAAACTAAAACCAACATATAATAATGCTAAACTAACATATAAAACTAAAACTAACATATTAAAACTAATAGCACTAAAACTAAAACTTATAAAACTAAAACTAATATAAAATTAAAACTAATAAATCTAAATTAGCATAGTAAGTAGTGACAATTTACCAAAACTAATAAAAAAAATTAAAACTAACATAACCAAATTAATCAAGTCTAAACCTTAAGCAAATTCAACAAATAAGTTATAATCACTTTCAATTTATTTCTAATTACAACAAATCCATTCACAAATCCTAAATATAAAAACCTAATTATCAACCAAACAACTAATGAACAAAATCTATTAAATAAACAACAATAAATAGGAAAAGAAGCCATAAAATAAGGCAATTTAAACTAATAATTACCAATGGTCGTGACAACAATGGCAATGAGTGGCAAAGACGTGTGGCGAGGAATTGATGGTGACGGCTACAGAGGCGAGGGAAGTCTACAGAGAGGTGAAGGAAAGGTGTGGAGAGAAGACGATAGTGGTGTTAAGAGTGAGAGAGGATAATGAGGGAGAGAGAATGAGACGACCTGCCTTTTTGGGCAGTCACTTTACTTTCTTAAACATCATTTCATAAACAGTAATCTTACTTACTTAGTAAGAAAAATACTAAAATATTTTTTTTTCTTTAAACGTTTTTTAAAACTGATGTGACCTCTGTCGCATTTCAAGTTGAGACCTCGCTCAACACTTGCCCTTAAAATCATTTCAAATCATTTCTTAAAACTTAATAAGAAACATTTATTAAATCATAGCTTGAAACTTTATTTTATAATTACATAAAACAGATCGTAAACTGTATCTTAAAACTTCGAATACATTTCTTCAAACTTTGATTTTCTTAAAACTTCACAAACACTACATTAACAATGGAAAACCTTTTCTTTGCGTAGTGGAAATAAACAGTGATGGTATCCATACCCAAATCTTCACATCTGCCCTCCGCAGCACCCAGCTCTTCTAGCGGGTCCTATTGGTCACCCATAAATTACCTACAGCATGAAAAACTTTTAATGAGCTTTCGCTCAGTAAGTTCAAACATAAACTCACAATTCATTTAATCATGCTTTACAACTTTTCTCATAAAAAAACCTTTCTCTTGAAACATTTTTCAAAAACGTTTTCCATAAACATTTCTGAAAACGTTTTTCATAAAACATTTCTGAAACGTTTTGCATAAACATTTTTCGTAAAACATTTCTTGAACGTTTTTCTTAAAACGTCATTTATAAATCTTTTCTTGAAAACATGAAAATGTTTTTCATAAAAATTTATCATAAAACATTTCTCTGAATGTTTTCCATAACATAACATATAAATATTTCATAAAAGGCATTCAAGCAACATCAGAATGCATGACTCCATTTATGCTCAATTATTAACTTCAATTATGAGCATTTTATGAACATTCTTTTCTTACTTTAACTTTCTATTTTCCTTCCTTAACTTTTCTTATCTTACTTTAGTGTTCGTACCAACTCATTAATCATGAGATCATAAAACATGATGCTTCCCTTGTGGAAGACTTGAGACCATCAAACATTAAGGTCTTGTACATCACATCTAGGAGCCAAACTTTAATTTTACTTTCATTACCTCATAACAAAGAGGCTGGTACGACACTTTCTTTTTATCCTTATCTTACCTTCTTATTAACTTTAGTGAGCATTTACATCATATGCAAACACACTTGCAATTCATAGCTTGTACTATAAAACCTATTGCATAACAAATGTAACTCATTGCATAATAAATACAACATACAATGCAAACACATTTTGCTAATCATAACTTGTATTCTAACACTTATTGCATATCAAATGCAACATATTGCTTAATAAGTACATCATAAAACGCAAACACATTTTGTAAATCATAACTTGTGTTCTAACACTTATTGCATAACAAATGCAACATATAATAAAATCACATTTTGCAAATTATAACTTTTATTCTAAAACTTATTGCACAACAAATGGAACTTATTGCATAACAAATGCATCATGAAACTTATAACTTAAACTATAAAACATTATGCATTGTCATAATGTAAAACATACTTTCAATACTTTGAAAAACATAACTTAAACTTTTAAAAATATTGTGCATATCAATATGCAAATAGACTTTAAACATAACAGTTGCAAATTCATTGCAAATCTTCTTTGCACTTTAAAACTTTTTGCATAATAAATGCAAACATACTTTAAAAGAAACTTTCATAATAATTGTAAACTCTTTTACAAACGTATACATAAACATTTAAAAACTATTTACTTCATGCTGTATGTGAGATTTAAAACTTACCCGAACTATGCTCTAGCGTTCTCTATTCTGTTCCTTTTCCTTCCATTAGTCGGCCTCTGTGTCCTGATCAAACGACAGCCGACTTATTAGTTAACTTTCTTTATTATCAATCCACTCGATTGATAATAAAACGTAAACATTAACCATCCTTTCCTTTTAACTTGACTAGTATACTTTCGTTTACCGATGTCTTTACTTAACCTTATAAACCATTGGTTTACTTTTTCTTCACTTAGCTTTGTAATCCACCGATGTTACTTTTCCTTTTAACTTTGTAACCCATTGGTTTACCTCTCGTTTACTTAAACATCTCTTATTAAATCTCCGATCTTACTGACGATTTCATTACTTAACATATTACGGAACATTTTTCATCTAAGAACGTTATGCTAAATCGGAGTGTTCGACTCCGTTCTAGCCGTTTCCTTAATAATGATGATTTTACCCTTAACGGGTTTTTCGTCAACCTTGTAACGTTATAAAACTTATTCTCACATAAAATAGTGTAACAATCACTAATCATGAATTTCATAAATTTTTATGAAAGCATCTAAAACAATTTATTTTAAAATAGTTTATACTATAGGCAAGATTCCTACTTACTTGGACTCCGAGCTAAGCAGGTCTAGTTGTACCACGCTGTATCTACAGCATATGAAATATCCTCTGCAGTGCTCCTCGAGCAACCATGAATGGCTAAGAATGCTTCTTGAAGATCATACGTTACTATAATTGTCATTATGGACTCCGTTATTGCTGTTGGAATCGCCTCGATCTGCGTGCAGTCGATACCAGATGATTTTCACCGGAGTGGAATTAGCTCTAACGGAGGTCACCATTGCTTTCAGAGCATCGAAACGAGTTGGGAGGCGGTCTCGAATCTTCGATCGGAGGTCCGGATCACAAAAATCCAAAGTCGCCGTTGACCGACGTTGACCAACCGTTGACCGACTTTGACCGGCATTGACCGACGTCAATCGGGGTCCGTTGGTAGCTGGGCTCAGGCCTACCCTCCCTAAATTGACCCTTTTGAGTCCAATGGCGGTGTCAATTTCACCTAATTCTGCCTCTAACATAGCAGATCAGAGCTCGACATTGACGGCAAAAATGGAGGCTCCGATGATGGCTTTCCAGTGATGGAAACCCAAAATTGGCTGAGGGCTTTTGCTACCCATCCTCCTATGAGCATTTCCCCTCATCCAATTTGAAGAAACGTGGCTGGGAAGGGCAAGCACGGAGGCTCCCGCGGTGGTTGACGGCGGTGTTGGCCGTTCTCTAATGAAACGGGCTCCTTTGGCGCAATTGATCGAGGGGTTTTACTCCCCTTGATCTTCTGAATCCATTGGGAGGGGTGGTGTCGGCCACCTCCTCTGGCAAGGCAGAGTTCCACCATGGGGGTAGCAGCGCACGGTGGCAGTAGGCGAGCGGAGCAATCCGGCCGTTGTTGAGTTGCCACCAAGGGTGGGTTTTGTTCCTCTCATCACGGTGGTCGTGTAGGAACAAGAATCATGTCGTTCGGACGTCGGACGACGAAGATATCTCGTCGAAAAGAAATGGGTTTCTCTGCCACTTTGGGCAGCGCGTGAGGCTTCCTCCGGTGGCGTTTTGGGCGGCACGACACCTCGTTGGACTCAGCTCATCGAGAGCTTTCCATTGGCGTGGGAGGTGTCAAAAACGGACGTCAGAATCTCAAACGAGATTTGAAAAGAGAGAGAGAGAAGATCTAGAGAGAGAAAGTAGAGAGAGAGCTGGATTTTTTTTCTGATTTTTTTTCTTTTTTTTTCTTTTCTTTTTGCTCTTTAATAAAAGAAATTGTGGTCCACACAATCCAATTCTTATACTGCATTGCTCTAATACTGTATAATTTTTCATATTATTATACAATATTTTTCATTAAACTGTACTTTTCAACTTAATATAATCCTTAACTTAATGCATTTTTAATGTATTAAAATTCTGGGGTGTTACATAGAGGGAGTGAAAGGACGATGAGGACAACATTGTAACTCGAACGCGATAAGGACGTTGAGGACAGGATAACGCTGAGAGTGAGAGAGGTTTGATTTTTGAAGAGAGGTATTATTCTCAGGGTTTCGATTTTCAAATTGGCGGGTTATAAAATACTTTAGACAATAGCTTATTATAAAACATCTTGATATGTATTTTATTAGACGACGTTTTCCACACGAAAATCTAAAAAGCAAAAAATATAAATTTTGCATTATTTATGATGATGGTTTCTAGGGAAACTATCATTTAATCAACTAATTGTAGCAATGATTTTAGTTCAATAAGTCAAAAGCTATTATTAGTAATACAATAATAAATTTATAATTTGTTATTCGCAAATAAAATGTTAAAAGGTAAATAAAAAAAGCTTTTCATAAGCACTAAATATGTGTCTTTTTCCAAAAGTGCAGGTAAAAGCAAAAAATTATATAAAAAAGCCAAAAGTCGAATCAACTTGTCCACCCAAACATATACAAAAATAGCTTATAGGTTGAATAAGTCAGTAAAAACAGCTTATTTTTAAGGAAACAATTTATTTTAAGGCATCCCAAATGGAGCCTAAAAGCTATTTCTATTTAGCGAGTATATATATATATATATATATATATGTTTGTACGCACACATACATACACTAACAAATCAAAACTAAACTACACTAAAAGCTACTTTTGTAGACCGTTTAGCTAGAAACGTGGTTGGAGCCAAATTTTAAGGTCCAATTATAGAAGCCAGTTGAGGTCTAGTTTAAACATTATATTCATAGCTTGGATGAATTTCAAAGTTGGGGCATAAGATGATTTATTAGTAAGATCACATTCTCTTTTGTTGATGAAGACTTGATATCAACCATCATGAGTCATAAATACAACAAGATAAAAAAAACCCAAAAAACCTCAATATAACTGACCTTATCTTAACTTGATCGGATTTTAAAATTGTGGCATAAAATGATTTAATAGTAGAATCTCATTCTTTCTATTGATGAAGACTTGAAATTAGCCATCAAGACTCATAAATCCAATAGGATCATAAAAAAAATCAAAAAAAAAAAAGAAAACAAAACAAAAGAAAAAAAAAAAAAAAGACCTCAACTAGAGCATGCTTCATTGCAGTCATAGCAAAATAATGCATCATTGAAGCACAACACAAGGGAAGCACTATGTTAGAATGAGATTGCATATAGCAGTGCATCGCAGTGGTCTCGGCATATAGTGATTGTCAACATAGAAAATCAATAGACTAACAACATCATAGAGGTTGGATTGCCAACATGGTGCAAAAGAAGACAACACCTCAACGACTGGGTTGTCGATGGTGAAGAGCTATGAACAGGAGGTGGATAGCAAGTAAAATCTAGTGGCTCCTCTGTTGGAGAGATTGTAATATCTTATGTGTTAAATATCATTAGACACTTTTTAGATAGTTAAAATACACATTTATAAGTGTATTTGAGTTAGCGAATAGCGCCACGACATAGAAGAGCACAATTAGCAATTTTAGGAAAGAGACGTTAGGGCCACGGCGCCCAAAACCTATGCCGCAACTCCCATTGGAAAAAAGCACTAGCACTGCAGTGACCTTTGTTGTAACATGTGCAAACTTTGCACAGTGAGTATAGAGTCGCGGCCTCGGAAAGCTAGCATTGCAGCACTTTCCTAAGCTGATGTGTGATGATTTTTTATGTCTTTTAGGTTGTTCCAAATTGGTATATTCATTGGTTATATACTTTTATACAAACTTAAACATCTATTAGAAATAGACACATTCGTTATAATATATACATTGATATACAAATAGACACCTTTACAAATGAAAAGATACCTTTACATTTAAAAAGGTACCTTTGTGTAAAGATTGTATTGATTCATTCGGTTGCGTCCATTCATCAAATGGCACCCTTGTTTTTTGATAAACTCTAGAATTATTATAGAATTCATATCTTGTTTTAGAATATTATATTATTGCTAAATGTAGAGTTCAAGTATTTGATGTATCATGGAGGTAATTTACTATAAACTCTCTAGCAAACTTGAATAAGTGAGGGCAAATAGAGCCTTTAAGGAAAGTGTTTTACACATGCCTCAAACACATTCTATTTTCAGAAATTCTTAGCCTCCCTTCTCTCTACTCTTACAAATTCACCAACAACTAAAGTTTTTACTCTACTACAAGGGAGGCTAAAAATAACTTGGCATGCTTCCTCAACCCAAATGTCCAACTTAACCGTTTTGATGGCACCAACTTCACTCGATAGAAGGGGAAGTTCTTCTTCTAACTCACGATGCTTAAGATCGCCTATGTGCTTGATCTGAAGACAAAGCCACTCCCAAACCCAAAGGAGGACAAATTCAATGCCGTCAAAGTCACTAGAAAGAAAAGAGAAGTTGATGCAATCATGTGTTGAGGATATATTCTTAACACCCTCTTTGGTCGTCTCTATGATCTCTACCACAACATGGAGTCTCCAGTGGAGATATCAAATGCTCTTGAATACAAGTACAAACCGAGAAGGAAGGTATGGATAAATTTCTTATTCTTAAATTTCTGGAATTTTCTATGCTTGACTCCAAGTCCATCTAGACTAAATACATGAGTTACAAGTCATTGTTACAAAACTCAAAGAGTTGAAGGTTGAGATTTCTGAATCATTTCTAATGGAGGTTATTATTGCTAAATTACCCCAATCTTGGAACGGTTATAGAAAGAAACTCCTCCATAGGAAAGATGACATAACTCTAGAAGAGTTGCAAAAGCATTTGAGGATTGAAGAAGAGACCAAGTCTCGTGATCCCAAGGGAAAACTTTTGGACTCTTCTAAAGTTGATGTAGCTAAAACTAGTAAGTTTCAAAAGAACTTCAAGAATAACAATGACAAGAAACGCAAAATGTCCTATAATCACTCATAAAAGTTTACTGGAAATTGTTTCTTTTGCGGGAAAAAGGCCATCGTCAAAATGAGTGTAGGTATAAGAAAAAAAAAGGAAGAAATAACTCCAACAAAGAAACCCTTACCTAAAGCCGAAAGAAAGACTTAAATATTGGATTTGATTCATATCAATATTTGTGAGTATAGTGAAATTTTAACAAAAGGAGGAAGAAGATACTTTATCACTTCCATTGATGATTGTTCCAGATACACATATATGTGCTTAATTAGAATAAAAAAATGAAGTCTTAGATAAGTTCAAACTCTTCAAGGCTAAAATTAAGAACCAAAAATATAAGAAAATCAAAATAGTTTGAAGTGATAGGTGTGATGAATGCTTTTCTATATTTTTATGCCTTTTGTGAAGAGCATGGTATTATTCACCAAAAGTCACCCCTATTTACTCCTTAGCAAAATGGCTTGGCTGAAAGACAAAATAGCATATTCGTCGATATGATTAAATCTATAATTCTTAATGCTAAATTGTCTAATAACTTATGGGGGAAAGCTTTACTTACTACACGTCATATTCATAATAGAATTACATCCATGAAAACATGTGTCTCTTCATATGAAATATAGAAAAGAAAGGAAACCATACTTGATGTATTCAAGGGTATGGGGTTGTTTAGCTTTCTATAGATTATATAACCTTAAATCATCAAAGTTAGGTGCAAGAGATATTAAAAACATTTTTGTTGGACATGCTGAAAATTCCAAAGCATATAGATTGTTAAATCTAGAGTCTAATATGATACTAGAATGAAGAGATGTTGAATTTATTGAAAATAAATTTGTTTTTTATTCTACCAGTGAATTAGAATCTAATGTTGATCAACCATGTGACTATATTCCTAGTGCCTCCACTAATAAAAGGAAAGAGTCTATGACATCTTTTAAACCGAGGAGAAGTCAACATGAAAGAAAAGAAAAAGGTTTAGCACTGGATTTTATTTCATCTCAAGCTTTGGCCTTCTTGTTTGAAGGAAATAGAAATGGTATACTTGATAAAATACCATTGTTGTTAAATATTGAGGATGATCCAAAGACATTTAGTGAAGCCCTATCATCTAGACATGCTTCCTTTCAGAGAGAGGCTGTAAATGATGAAATGGATTTGATAATGTCACTTGGATTTTGGTTGATCTCCTGTTAGGATCAAAACGATAAGCAACAAATAAGTATTTAGAAGAAAATATAACTTTGATGGGTCTATACAAATGTTCAAGGCTAGATTGGTAGCTAAGGGGTTTAAACAAAAGCATGCTATAGATTACTTTGATACGTATGCTCCAGTAGCCAGATTGACATCTAGTAGAGTGTTATTTGTAATTACTTTGATCTACAATTTGTATGTACATTAAATGGATGTTAAAATAGCTTTTTTAAATGGTGATCTTGATGAGGAAATCTATATAGAACAACTCAAGGAGTTTATATTCCTTGTACATGAAAATAAGGTTTGCAAGTTAGTCAGGTCGCTTTATGGATTAAAGCAAGCACCAAAACAATGGCATGAGAAATTTGATTCGGCTATATTGTCTCATAGTTTTAAGTATAATAAAGCAGATAAATATATATATTCTAGATTTACAAATGATTTTAGTGTGATTATTTGTTTATATGTTGATAACTTGCTTATCTTTGGAGCTAACATCCAAGGAGTGCATGATACTAAGAAGTATCTAACCACAATTTAAGATGAAAGATCTTAGTGATGTAGATACTATCTTAGGTGTGAAAGTAAGGAAGCATAGTGGGGGTTACTTATTGTATCAACCTCATTATATTAAGAAGGTACTTCTTAAATTCAACCGTTTGAAGTTTAAAGAAGAAAATTTCCTATTTAATTCTAGTATTAAATTACCAGAAAATGGTAGCCAAGCGGTAGCACAGCTTGAGTATACAAGTGCGATTGGTAGCTTGATGTATGCCATGCATTGTATAAAGTCAAACATTACATTTACGGTCTACAAAATGTTAAGATTTATGAGTAACCCTAGTGTTGAGCATTGGAATGCAATTGATAGAGTACTTGGTTATCTTGAAAGGACCATTAATTTGGACTTGTTTTATAATTATTATCCCTTGGTATTTAGAATGGTACTCGGATGCTAGTTGTGTAACTAATGCAAGTGATAAGAAATCCACATTCGGTTGGATTTTTGCAATTGTAGGAGGAGCCACGTCTTGGGCTTCTAAGAAACTCATTCAACAATGGAAAGTGAGTCTATAGCACTTACAACTGAGGGCAAAAAAGCAAAATGACTAAGAAATTTATTGTTTAGTATTGAGTTGTGGCCACAATCGATGCCATCTATTTCTTTATACTATGATAGTGAAGCTACATTGCCTAGAGCTTATAACAAAGCTTAAAATAGAAAGTCTAGATATATTAGCTTAAGACATGAATATGTGAAACAATTAAGAACTGATGACATTGTTAATGTTGTTTATATTAAGACTAATAAGAACCTAGCAGATCCCTTAACAAAAGGCCTTTCTAGAGACCTAGTCAAAGACACATATAGTAGAATAGGACTGAAACCTTTTGTGTAAGAGTCACTAGTAATAGTAACCCAACTATGTAATAGTTATACCGCTATTCCATAATTAAATGGATAAGAACAAGTCATTGTTATGTGACCTGGTTGGCATCAAAAATTTATTTGTCTTTCCTAGATGTTCGGTGTAAAATAGCTCTGTGGTTGAGGTTGAGTTCATACATTTAAAGAATTTCAAGTCTCAAAGTAGCTAGAGGCATGATTTGAAACTTCACCTAAATGAACACAATGAATGATGTCATTTTTAACAAGACCATGGTTTAGTCTTGTAAATGTTCATGAATCCAAGACAGTGCACAAGGCCAAAATAATGCAAAATTAGTGGAACATAATTAGAAACATGGGATATCTCATATGTGATATATTTCTGGTATTTGCTTAAGAGACAAAGTTCAATGCAAAGCACACTATTGTCTTGTGAATACTTGAAGTATATTCACTAATTCAAGGTTAAATCGAAAGATACCTTCTTGTATATATGAGTTTATCATTGTTAAATATGGAGAAAATTTACAATCTAGTGGGGGATTGTTGGAGAGATTGTAATATATCTCTTATATGTTAAAGATCATTAGATACTTTTAGATGATTAAAATACACATTTTATAAGTGTCAGCGAGTAACGCCACCACGCCGAAGAATACGATCAACATTTTTGGGACAAACAAGCTAGGGCCACGACACTAAAAACCAAACGCCGCGGCACCCATTTGAAAAAGGCGCTGGCTGGCACCCATTGTTATAACATGTGCAAAATTTGCACAGTGAGCATCGTACCACAAAGCCAAAAAGCTCTCTCGAGCTTATGTGAGATGATTTTTTTATGTCTTGAGTTATTCCAAACTGGTTATTCATTAGTTATATACTTTTATATAAACTGGAATATCTATTAGTAATGGACATATCTGTTGTAATAGATGTATTGATACATGAATAGACAACTTTACGAATGAAGAGATACATTTATATTTAAAATGGTACATTTGTGTAAAGGTTGCATGGATTGATTCGGTTGCATTTATTCATCAAATACCACCCTTGTCTTTTTATAAACTTCAGAATTATTAAAGAATTCATATCTTCTTCTGGAACTTCACATTGTTGTTAAATATAGTGTTCAAGTGTTTGTTGTATCTTGAGGATAATTTACCACAAAACTCTCTAGCAAACTTGAATAAGTAAGGACAAATAAAACATTTAAGAAAAATGTTTTATATATGTCTCAAACACATTCTTTTTTTTAAGAAATTCTTAGCCTCCTTTCTCTCTACTCTTACAAAATTCACCAACCCATTAAGGTTTCTCACCGTAGCAAAGAGCATCCATGATGGGACGGGCCTTTTCTCACTCTAAAATCATATATGATCAAATACTCCTTAGGTTTTTTTTCATAGGTTGTTTTTTTTTTGTTTTAATCTTAATTTTGTTTTGTTTGCATTTGGTTTTGTTAACCTGTATTTTTCTTAAGCTTTAATTTTTTGTAAGATCGTTTCCTTTTCTTTTTCAATAAGCCTTTTGCTTTTAAAAAAGTATTTGATTTGAGTGCAGGACTGTGTAGTATGGACCAAACTATCAATTACTGATTGTATTGGCTATGATACATGTATATACAACGGAGGAGTCAGAAATTTTTGTTTTTGCATGATGTGTAATTGCTTGCATCCATTATTCTATAGAATACCAATAATATTCCAACAACAAGTGGTGGCAGTTAACGCATGCAATTAGGGGCTCCTTGTTTGGAATTCGAATGTGAGATTAGACTATATTATAAAGTCAACTTGATGGGGTTGTTTTTCCTTGATATGATTATTGAAATAATGACGATTATAATTTCTCCTTTAAGAATTACGATTATAACTTGGTGCGGCATACCAACCATGCATAATGGTACGTGTATTATGATTGAAACAATGAATTAATTACCTAAATAATCCTAAATGGTTATGTCGACCGAGGCTTGCCCACACGATGTTTTTTTGTTTGGGAATAATTTCTATGCATCCCGCAAGGATTTCTCACCACTACACACTCATGTTGGTGGGACTCACGTAGATCCCATAAACGAAACCCAGTACATGTGAGTAATATGGATAAAATTCCCATGAAGGTTAAGAAAAAAAAATTATGTTTTAGAGGGAAAAAATCATATTTGTTTTCATTTACATTCCGGTTAGAAAGAGTAGCTAAATGAACGGACGGGGCAGGTGCAGGTAGCTTGATTGCCTTAGTCGTCATTAAAACACAAGTAGGAGACATATTGGCCATACCCCTACAAATGCAATCTTCATTACTGATATTGGACAGATATGTTTGGGAATAAGGCTCTTTTATTATGTAATTAGACGTGCTATTAGTGTCAACTTATCTGTCAATCACGTTGGGTTTGCCTCACATATTGTCCTTTTACAAATACTATTCAATTGATCTATTCCATTAAAATACTGGCGCTCTTTAATTTCTTTTAATATTCTTTTTTTTTCAAATTTTTACATTTTAAATATGAACAACATGTAGCATCATGGTTAGACGTATTTTCGATAGAAAACTTTGAGAATTTTACTATACTTCTCTTAAATCGAGCAATATCAAACAATATCAACTTATTTTCTATTCAAAAAAAAAAAAACCACAGTCACAATCATAATTTTTTTTTCAACCCGAAATAAATTCTAAGTTATAATCTTGAAATTATAACTAAGGTGACAAAAAATGGAAAAGAAATTCAGTCAAGTAATAAATGACAATGAAACTCAAATATAAAGTAAATTTATAAATTGAAAGTTTCAACATCACACAAATCCTTAATTGAAAAACAAAAACAATACAAATAAAAACATAACACAATTGAAATAAAAGAGTTACAATTATTAGACATTTTCATTCAATTTATAATTATAGCTTAAGTAAATTAAAAAAAATTCCAAAATATCCCCGTCACTTATATAACAATCGACATGAAAAATTCAAGTTCCACACCAATTAATTTTTGTAACAAAATTAACATTTCAAAATCTAAAATCAATACAAACTCTTAAAACAAGGTTGTTTTGTATTCAATTTGTCATATATTATATTTGGCGTCAAATTTAACATCATATATAACATACGTCAAAATCTATTTTTGCTTTTAATATATGTCAAATTTTTGCATTGTATTGTTCTTGGTTGATGTGTTGACTTTTGATTTTATAACTATAATATTGATATTAAAATTTGAAAATTAAGAGTTTATTTTTACAAGTTTCAGAGCCTAAAACATTTAAGAGAGTATTATTGTTGAAGTATAAAATAAAATTAATATAGATATATACACATACGTATAAAATATGCTATTCTTATAGCTTTTGGTGTCAATTATAGGATTTACATAGATATTGATATATATATTAGAGATGATCCAACATATGTCGACGTATATATCTCTCGAGTCTTGACGTATTTGGGAAAAGTGAATTCTTCGTAAAAGGAAAGAAATATTAAAAATTTCTCGATTCATCACATACCACGCGTATGTAACTAAATTTCACATTTTGTCTGTTTGTAATGTTGTTCAGAACAAATTATAGTTTTCTATTTTCTGTGTGTCTATGTTTGTGTATGTGTTTGTGTGTGTGTGTGTGTTTGGGGGGGGGGGGGGGGGGGGTGGGGATGGTGTGGGTGGGTGGGTGGGTGGGGTGTGTGTACTATTAATCTTTAGACATGGGGCCAATTCATCTTGATAATATAGAACCTAGGGCGAAGAAAACAGAAATGAGATCCTTAAAAGATGATAGAAGATAAAATTTGGGTATGGATGAGAAGTCATTTCTATTTTTCAAATCATTAAAGTTTGAATCATGATTGGCTTTCTTGTCTATAACATTGGAGGGTACACGATCAATGGTCCCTTTTGTGACCAATGACCAAATTATTATTGACTTCATCATCTCCTACGGCCTTGATTGCCTCCTTACAATTATGGTTTTAATTAACTCCTTTTAACTTCTTATATCTATCATTTTCTTGAGCTTAATTAAAAGAAATTAACTTGTTTTATCTTCTCATATCTATCATTTTCATGAGCATAATTAAAAGAGTATCATTGATGTCTACCATCGTTTATATAAAGTTATTATGTTATTATAATAACTTAAATAATCCCTTCAAAAAAAATCTTAAATGATGTTAGTAATCTTGATTTTATTCCAACTATTTACCATGAAAAACGGTATTTGAGCCTTCCTACCACTACAAAAAACTGGACTTTTAGTTACAATAATTTTTAGTAAAACTTTTAGTCACAACAAAAAATTATGACTAATGTGCATTTAGTCACAACTTTTAATTGAATTTTTGTTGTGACTAAAACTTTAGACACTAGGTTTTTAGTCATAGAACATTTCGTGACTAAAAATCATGTGGCTAAAAGTTTTAGTAACAACAAAAATTCTATCAAAAATTGTAACTAAATGTACATTATTATGACTAAAAATTTAATTAAAATTATTGAAATTAAAAATCTAGTTTTTTGTAGTGTACTATTTGAATATTGCTTAATATTTTTGTCCACCAAAGCATGCAGTAAAAAACACCAAAACACGAAAGGAAAGGGAGACTTAGGGTCCGTTTGTTTCGAGTATTATTTGACTTAATAGACTTAAATTTGGATTCGAGTGTCAAGAATCCTTTGAACACATGTTTGTTTCCTCAAAAATATGAATCCTTTGAGTATAGAAAATCTAAGTTTTTAGATTTCTCATTCCTCCCTAAACTTTTGATACTCGGAAATCTTTACTATAGTGAAAACTAAAATTCTCTCTCCTATATTTGAGGAAAAAAATTCATAACTTATTCATTTGATATCCAATTAAGATGATTCTTTTTTCATTGTGTTTCTAGTGAAGAGATGAATAAATTAAGGTCCATATTGAATTTTTTTAGGATCATTAACATTAAGATTTTATTAGATTTGTTAAAAAATCAAAAACCATTTTCACTACTTTTTTAAGCACAAATTTCAATTTTATTTTATACTCAGATTAAGACCTAAATGAACATCCAAACACAAATTCAAATAACAATTTAAATCACTAACTTAAATTATAATTCAAATCACACTAACTCAATTCAAATCACTAATTCAAATTCATTTACCAAATAGACACTTAGTAATCATTGCTTAAAAATGCTCGACTGGTTTGTAATTGAGCCAGAAGGCCCATAACAATTTAATGTCGAAAAACATAATGACAAAAACGTTTTAAATTAAAATTTTGTCGGCATAGAAAAACCGCAATAATCCAACTTTCATACGCCCCCTTGAAATCTCGAAGCAAAAAATTTGCCATTGACTTGAAGCACCCAAAAAAAAAAAAAAAAAAGACAAGACAAAAAAGCTCTCGTCTTTCCAAAGTGCTCCAAACGAACCGAGAAGCCGACACGTTGTGGCCCAATGAGGACCCAACAGAATCGCAATACTAGATACGGGGACGATTCATGTCGGCGAACGCGGTGGGGACACGTTAATATATGGCCGTCAGATCACGCTTGTCAACATCAAGATGTACCACGGCCTCTTTGTCATGCTGACATGTCCGGCTCTGAGAGACAGGTCGTACAAAACGTGGTCCCCACTTTGAGAGGAAAAAAGGTCTTCCTGACTCGAGGGGGTTTCTCTCCGGTGGGGTCGGGACTTGGCGGCGTTGAAATGGCGATTAGAGATTGGTTGAGGGAGCTACTTTGTCAACAACAACCGCACTTGATGGATGTTTTCATATTGTGAAAGAGCCCTCGAACGACAAGATAATGTCACCGATGGGTAATGATAGAGTTCGGGAAGCTTTTGCAATAGGTGTTGTAATTTAATGGCATTATCAACTTGTCATATCGTGTTTTTCATTCCCAACATAAACGGATTCCATATACTTGTATATCGTGTTTAAAAAAATGTGGTTAAAGTTACTTTATACAATTACTTATTCATTCTAATTATTATTATATATAAAATTTTTATATTATAACAATTAAAAATTTTGATTATAAACACCCTTTTAGTAGTCTTTCTTTTTTTTCCTTTGCACTTTTTTTTTTTCCAAGAGAGTTGATATATTTAGAGCTAGCTATAGCACTTCGACACTTGTTTGAAGAAGAACACACACTAACAAGTAACGTACTCCTTTGTCTTATAAGATTATTAATTTGAAAACGAAAAATGATGGCAAGTAGTGACCAAAAGAAAAAGAAAAAGAAAAAGCTAAACAGAATGAAAGGAAAGATTTTTTGATGGAGGAATTCTTTTTCTTTTTTTTTTTGATGGAGGAATATTAAAGGGTAGGATTAAAACATGACCCAATGCAAGTATCAAGCATGAAAATTTTTAAATTTATTCAAAAAGTACTCTTTATTTTTTATAATTTCAGGAGTTTTGCATGTCATAGGTATGTATACCTTTAATTGATCAAAATACCCTCATAAGAAGAAAATACAAAAGTATACTAAATTTAATTTTAAAATAAAAATATTTGTTTCTTGTTTTTTAATTTAGTGATAGGGTTTTTTTTAAGAAAATCTTTATTTTTTTTCTTTTTGTTTATTTCAGGGATCTTTTCATTTGTAGTCAAAATTAATTGTTAATTGAGAAACCTTTCAAAAAAAAAATGTTCATTGAGAAAATGTACACATTTGTTCATTAAAAGTAATCACAAGGTAAATTATAAAACAAAAATATACTTTCTAAATAATCCTAAAATTCAAAGTAGCTCAAAACTTTTGAAAACTTTCCAAACGTTTAGTACTATAGCAATATGCTACTCGTGTGGCTACCCAACTTTTCAGACCGTCATTTAACGTTCTTTTAATCTTAATTAATCTTATTTAGGTTACAGAAGAGAGCAACTTTTTTCTTACATATAAAATACGTTTAACATATGTTAACCTTTTTTATAAACATATCTTTTCCAAACAATATACGTAATACTTGTTCTACTTATTTTTCAAATCATAGTAACTAAATAGTTTTCTTTAAAATAATATACTTTAAAATATATAATTCACAGTGGAAATAGTCTTGCAATGATATCCGTACCCTTAACTATACTTTTGCTCATTTGCTGTTACCACCTCAACAATAATTCTATTTTGGTCTCTTAGCTAGATTTCCTGCAGTATGAAATAAATTAGGTGGGTTATTTCTTAGCAAGTCCAAGCACTGTACACAAAACAATTTTCTATTTATATGCATGGTCTATTTATCTTTCCTTGAACTATGGGCTAAGAGTTGGTGTCATATGCACAAGATCATCATAACATCAAGATCATAATAACATTATTTATTTAAATTTTCCCTTGGGTTGGGAGTTAGTGCAACACTTACTTATCCTTTCTAATGTATCATTTTACTATTTCATTTATTATGGTGACACACCACACATGATGATTAAATAACTTTAAATAAGTACATAACAAATGCAATTAGTTAAGGATATAAATAACACAATTTTATTTGAAAACCTTTGATTCCACACTATAGGTGGGATTTGAACTTATTTGGAATTGGCATAGCATTAACCAAGTTCCCGTTCCTCTGTTTTCTGCCTAAGTGTTCTGCTAAGACAGTATTCTATCATGAGCTAACTTGTTTGTTACCAACTACTTGTCGAGATTAGAACTTTGATATTTAAACATTTAATCTAATTATGTCAGTTTTTCTTAAAAACCCAAACGTAATGGAACTTATTTTCTCTTGTCTCATGTTGTCTTTTCGTCATTAACATAATATGAAGAAATACCCACTAAGGAGTGTTCTTCTATTTTGGACATTTCTAGGTTTGTTAGAGCGTTTTCGTGAAAAATGACGATTTTGTCTTTCACGAGTTTTAAAAATTTTTCAAACTTGTTTTAGTTAAAAATGTAAATTTCCTTGCTTATTTGCAACAATGCAGAGAAAACAAGGCATTGGTTTTCTTTTTGGTAGGAAAACCTATTTTAACAAAACGTTTGCGATTTTAACCCGAGCCATGAAAACTTTGACAATTTTTCCCCGAGGACCAAAACCGACTATTTTATACTGCTTAGCTTGTTTTTCATAAGGAACTCTCTAAAGTCCCTATGTCACATTCTTTAAGTTTCAAAACGTTTTTCTTTTTAACACAAATTTCAAAATTCTATGATTATAACTCGTAAAATTTATATCTCACAAACCGAGCAGAATTTTTACAAACCGTTTAAGATGTTTAACAATTTTGATGAGATCTACAACTTTTATGTTTTCACTTTTCTAAAATTTGGACTGCACAATGGGGGTTTCTAGCCATTTTTCAAAACTGTCCCTTAAAACAATTTCCTTTCAATATAGCCCCTTTTGAACTTTTCAAAACTCTGCATTCCTCACAGTCAAGTAAATCATCTTCTATTTGCATTAAAATTCCTTTTCTTGCAAACTTTTTAAGTTTTGCTTAAAAATCATATTTATAAAACTTTTTTCCTCAAAAATCCTGAACCTTAGCTCCTATTCATACCGTCACCATCAAACCCATATCATACATCATAGTCATGCGACAAAATCCTTTTATACAAACCATGGTCTAAACTTTATCAAATACATACTAAATTTCCAAAAAGAATAACAAACTTTAAAGAATTTAGGTTTTATCTAGTTGTCTTTACTAGCTTTTGTTCCTCCACAAAAAAAAATCTTGATTTGGCCAAAGCTTCTTAATGCAAACATAATAATATCTCCATCAAAAGCCACCCAAAAACTCAAGAGAAAATCACAAAATTTACTTTGTAAAGTATGATTTTTATCTTGAAAAGTTTGCTAACTTTGGCTACCTCCCCTTGAACTTGATCAAAACTTGATTGAAAGTTGAAATTTTTGAAAGATTTTAAGGAGGAAATGACGTAGTGGATCCAGTTTTGAGAGGAAGCAAAGGAGAGTTGTTTTCCAAGCTTTTCTTAAAATGATGACAATTTTTTCCTTAAGTTTATCACTTAGGGTTTTTTGCAATTTTATAAGCTTTGGGGCAAAAGTTGAATTTTGAGAAGTTGTCCCCTCCACTTGAAGAAAACCAATGCTTTTAGGGGTGAGGTGGCTCTTTGTCTACCTTCTGGGTGTCTCATGGTGAGTCCCACAACCTTTTTACACAGTGTGATTTATACTACACCGTATTTTTCCTATACTATTAATGTAAAATGGAAGAGATATTTGGTTTAACAGTCTAAAATTACATTGACTAACTTTTTACCCATACTAACTAACTCTTATCATAGTCCTTTATCTATCTGTGTTTGTAGTTTTCCTGTATATTTACACTATATTATGTATCATTCACTTCAGTGTGTCTTTTTACACTATATTTCAATAACTGTTGGACTGTAAACATAAAATCCTTATCAGTTAATATAACTTGTTAATGGACAATATCCATACTGTATGGAATTATGGAATAATTTTCTTCTTAAATTAACATATCTTTCTTCATAAAATTACATCACAAAAATTGTAATCAATGTGACATAAATTTTATTTTAAGAGTATTTTGCAAATTTTTGAGTAATCAACTCATAAAATGTGCACATTTAAAATACTCAATATTGCATAAAAATTTTGCATTCATAATGTACATATGTTATTCGTAAATAATTTTCATTTTATTATTATTATACAAATATGATTTATCGAAGAAAATTCATTGTTTAAATCAAATTAATTTTAGATTTAAATTAATGAGTTTTCTGGGTCATTATGTGACACCCATTATTTTCCTAACAGGTAATATAGTAATTAAATTAATTATTAGTATGCCAACTAAAATTTATTTCATCTAAAATCTATTCCATCCTATTTATTTCTACCTGTTTCAAAATTTTCTAAATTTTTTTTCTATATCTATTTAGTATATTTACAAAAACACTTAAGGAACATCAAACTAATTACAAAAATGCCATTTGGCATTATATGAATTAAAGTCTCTGAAGGAGACATAATACATTTAATGCTTCACCTACTTGTCTCCCACTTCCCATTATTTTCTTTCTTCAATCGGGCCTTCTAACAAAGAAAACCATGTATTCCTTTTCTTTTCTCTGTGCAACATTTGTCTCTTCCTTTCTCCTTGAAACTTCTTCCTCTCATTCTCTTCTTCTTCTTCTTCTTTCTTCTACTTTTTAAATTTGAGAAACCGAACTCCATGTCATTCAAACGTCTCCATGCTAAAGTTGAACTTGAGCTTTAATCCCTTGAATTGATGACTTAAAGTTTTCAATGAGATTTTGAGGTAAGATTTTTAGAAAATTAATCTAGTTTTATCTACCATCTTTACTGTGAATTTGCTTGTTTATTTTGCTGCACAATTTACATTTTTTGTTTTGAATGAGAAAGTTTGATATAAACATGTTTTCACCCTTATTTGCAAGAAATGCTTGAGATATAGTTTATGATGATATTGGTATTAAAAAAAAAGTCCACGAGAATATGTTTATTATGAGTATATAATTCACACTACATATTTTGATATGATTTTGAGATTTTGTACAAGGATAACATGATTTGGTGTAAAGGGAATCTTGGTATTCCACAAACTTTGTAATACCTCTATGGGTAGTGGCTCTTTCTTAAAATTTTGGGATTAAATGCAAATGAATCTTGTAAATTGGATTGCACATTTAAAAAGTAGACATCTTAAGATTTTCAACGAGCTATCATGAGCCTAAATTGGAGTTGTATTTTATTTTCTATGAATTTTTTAATTTTTAGATTGGAAACTAGTAAACCTGCCAGTGGCAGTATACCGCCCGTTTACCTTAAGTAAACCACCTGTTAACCCGTGTGCTGATTGTAGATAGTGAACCTACCCTTTTTGCAAAAGTATACTGCCAGTTTACCATCGTATACCAGCTGCTAACCTGAACCAAGAACCCAACTTTGCTCACCTCCTAATTCCTTAATGTCTTGCAACCTTTCCAATACTATCCTAAGTGATTTATGAATCTTATTAGGGACTAAAACATATAGATTACTTGTATACATTTTATATTGTGTTAAGACAAAAATTGTTTACTTTGGTATTCAAAAAGAAATTTGTATAAAAACTTTAATAGCACACTAGTGAGATAGATTTACACATAATATATTTATGAATGTGGTTGTATATTGTGCTTTATTTCAATTATTCTTATGCACACCTTAGGATCAAGGGAGTATGGAGCTAACGTTAATTGATTCCGAGATTAAAAAATTGTTGATAAGCTTGGAAGGTAGGGATTCTATTACTCATCTTTTGTAAGGTTTTGATAAATTAAAATTTGTTGTTCTATGTTGTAAGATATGCATATGATATTTTGAATGTATATGATTATATCTATAACATGATGATGTGGAACTCATCCTGTATTATACAACGAGGAACATAATGATTTGACACATGTTATTATAAATTGAAAAGCATGGTTAGGAAAACTAACTCTATAAATAACGGATGAATTAGAGAAATGGTGAGACATGAAGAGGGCGACGGTAATGTCCTTGGGCACGATACCCTAAAAGGTAAAATAGGAGGAGCTGATGACGTTCCTTTAGGTCGAAAGTCCTAGAACGCACTGTATAGGAATCAACTTAGTGAGGACTTGGTGCTTAATTTCCCCCCACCAGGGCACCCTTGGAATGTTTGGAGGGTGATCAAGCGCACCCATTTGGGTTTCCACTACCCATTTGTAATACCTCTCTGGGCAGTGGCTCTTTCTTGAAATTTTAGGATTAAATTAAAATGACTTTTGTAAATTAGCTTGCACATTTAAAAAGTAGACATCCTAAGCTTTCCAATGAGCTATCATGAGCCTAAATTGGAGTTGTATTTTATTTTCTATGAATTTTTCAATTTTCATATTAGAAACTAGTAAACCTGCCAATGGCAGTATACAGCCCATTTACCTTAAGTAAACCACTTGTTAACCCATGTGCTGATTGTAGATAGTGAACCTACCCTTTTGGCAAAAGTATACTGTCAGTTTGTTATGATACAACAGCTGCTAACTGAACCAAGAACCCAGCTTTGCTCACCTCCTAATTCCTTAATGTCTTGTAACCTTTTCAACACTATCCTAAGTGATTTATGAATCTTATTAGAGACTAAAACATATAGATTACTTGCATACATTTTATATTGTGTTAAGACAAAAAATGTTTACTTTGGTATTTAAAAAGAAATTTGCATAAAAACTTTAATGGCACACTAGTGAGATGGATTTACACATGATTTATTTTTGAATGTGGTTGTATGTTGTACTTTAGTTTTAATTGTCCTTATGCATGCCTTAGGATCAAGGGAGTGTGGAGCTAATGTTAATTGATTTCGATATTAAAAGATTGTTGATAAGCTTGAAAGGTAGGGATTTTATTACTCATCTTTTGTGAGGTTTTAATAAATTAAAATTTGTTGTTTTATGTTGTAAGATATGTATATGATTATATCTATAACATGATGATGTGGAACTCGTCCTATATTGTACTACGAGAAACATATAATGATTTGACACATGTTGTTGTAAAATTGAGAAGCATGATTAGGAAAACTAACTCTATAAATAATGGATGAATATAGAGAAAATGTGAGACATGAAGAAGGCGGCGATTACGTCCTTGAGCACGAATACCCCAAAAGGTAAAATAGGGGAGGTGATGATGCTCCCTTAAGTCGAAAGTCCCAGAACGCACTATACAAGAATCGACTTGGTGAGGACTCAGGGCTTGATGTCCCCTCACCGGAGCACCCTTGAAATGTTTGGAGGGTGATCAAGTGCACCCATTTAGGTCATGTTAAGTTAAGTGATATGATATTCTATTGCACGGTGGATATAGATAAGCATAATTGAATCCTGAATTAATATGTATATATGTATGGAACTTGGTAAGAATGATCATAAGATATCCTATGGAATTAAACATGATAAAATTGATGAATAATGATGAGAACTAACTAACCATGCAGGTTTTAATGTGGTAAGGATAAAAACCTAAAGATAAGTAATGGTTTTCCCTACTGAGCATGTTGTCGCTCATTCCTTTATATTTTTATCTTTTTAGGACTCACTAAGTGTGAGGTGGCTACGAGAAAAATAGTTGAGGAAGCTATGTAGGCATATTACGTTGGGATTGCTTCAATTATTAAGAATGTTCTTCATGATAATGTAAGCATCGATTGTTACTTTCTGTGACTGTATTAAGATATGTTGAGGGTTGAAATGATGATGACAACAGTTTTATATTATTAAATTTAAGGTGTTATATTAAATTGTGGTTTAATTGTCGTTTATATTTTTATTTTTGATTTGAAAGTTTTCATTTGAGTCCCAAGCAACCTTATTTTTGAAGTTTTACTTTTATTTCTGATTTTTATTTTAATTCATTAAAAACCGTTAACCTCATATAAGGGCATTACACATTACAACTTGAACTTCAATTTATATGATTAACTCCCTTCACATTTCAAAATTACAATAAGGTACAACCACTGTTACTTTTATTAATTGATCACTTGCACATCACGCTACCATACTATTAAAGAATATTATTGTAAAATAATACTTGGAAAGAAAATTGTATCATTTTTGTGCCCAAAACACTTCATTCTGTAAACTAAAAATCCCAAATTTTCAGTAATCTTTTCTCCTTTTCCCCCCCTTAATTTCGACTCTTTATAGAGGTGCAAAGACGTCGTTGATATCACCGGGTTTAGACCACTGATGGTCCTTCCTTGATGCTAATCTGGCTGTGGAGCGTCAAGAGTCTCTTGTGTGCTTTAATTTCTAGAAGAAAATAATCCCTTGAAATTCTCTACGTTCTCATCAATGGCCTGGATATTGTTTTAATTCTTAAAGCCATCACGAATTAAATTCATAGGTGATGTGGAATGAATAACAAGTTTCTTCTCTTGATACTACACAAATGATAATAATTGGCCGCATAAGTCTCCTAATATGAAGATATATAATCGAGAAATGTTTTAATATAAATTATTGACAAAGAACTAAAGCTCATTTCAAATTTTTTTATATTAAATAATATATTTTAAATTTTTTATAGTAATTAAGATATTAACAATAAATGATTCATTTACGAAATATATAAGCAACCATAATGTTCTTTTTTTATTCTCCAAGAGCCCTTATCAAATTTCTTTCCTCCAACTTTACCAGTCTACCAAGCATAGTGTAATTTTTATTTTTTTTTTGAATGTACATGGTGTGAATTTTTCATAAAACTATTTTAAAAAAAGCATAGAGTGAGCTTTTCTTCTTGTGGTAAAACTAATATGTTAATGGTAAATTTGGCATTTGAGTGTTTAGAAAAAAAACTCTTCAATATAAATATCGTTTTTAATGCTAAATTTGATATATGCTAAACTTGATAGCAAATAGTAAATTTGGCCTTTACTTTCTATTTGTTGTTAGATTAACTTTTGCATTAATAATTATAATATTCTTACTGTTTAATTATTTTAATCTTAAAAGTTTACTTTTACAAGTTTCAAGGTTTAATAATTATGACAAAAGACAAACATAACATTTCAAATAGTTTTATACATTGGAGTACAAAATAAAATCACATCAAATATGCTATTTTCACACTTTTTAATAGAAAATATAACATTGATATTGAAATTTGCATTGAAAATGGTCTTATATATATATAGCATAGCCAAAATTCTGTAATAACCAAGGGAAATTTATAAACAAAATCAAATATTTAATTAGATTTAATTAATGAATTTCCCCTCATAAATCATATTTTTGTAAAAATTACGATAATATATAATGAACTCTGTTGGTAAGAAATTTTATTATAGAGTTGATGCAATGTTGGATATTGGCAAATACAAATTTTGTGAGCTTAAAATGCTCAAAAATTTGTAAATAATATCCATAAAATGAATTTTATATCACAATTAATTATAATGTTGTGATATAAATTAATGGATGATTAAGGTAGAAATAAAGTAGAAAAGCTTGATAACACCCTAAAACAGTGTAAAAAGGGTATGACGCAGTGTAAATACACTGCTGAGATAAAAACACAGATACAAGAAATGCTATGTTTGGATTCTAAAAGTGAATCAAAGAATAAGTAGGATATTTTATACAGTTCAAGAATACATTTTTCATCGGTTTCACCTCAACAATATAAGAAAAATACTATGCGGTGAAAAATTACATTATATAAAGTTTTCGAGGCCTACCAAGTGAAGACCCAATGGGTTTGGATTGGGCCACCACATCACAAAATGTGGCCCAATCACATCTAGCCACCCAATACCCACTTGATTACTAAGGGGTGACTCACCATTAAAAAAAAAAAGAAGAAGCTATGGATAAGTCTTTAATTAAGACTTAAAGCATCAATTTTTTTTTTTCATTGTCTCCTTCAACCATACACGGTAGCCATAGCCGCTTTCTTTCAAAAAAATTTCAAGCCCAAGTCTTTGCAAAATTGCCCCAATCAAGTTTCATGATTTAAAGTCCAAGAGATTTCATCAACTTTTAAGGTAAAAATCCTAACTTTTACTTAAGTTTCCTAGGGTTTTTCATGGTTTAAGGGGGGGCTATTTGACAAGAATTCTCTCCTATGAATCTTGCTTAGGGAAAGTTGCAAAAAGGCCCTTGGAAGCTTAGGATTACCAACTTTTTTGGTAAGGCTCAATTTTCCCTATTTAAAGTTTATTTAGTTTTGTTTTGGTTTTGATTGTTTCAAAAGGCATGTGATCATTCAAGCAAGTTTGTGGTTTGATTTCTTAATTATATGGCTTATGATGAGGTTTTTGTTGTTGAAATTAGGGTTTAAATGTGAAAATTTCCATTTGGTGTTAAAATAGGATAATTTTGTAAACTTTAAAGTTGGTTTTAAAAAGGGTTATGATTTGGCATGAAAAATTGTTTGGGAAGGTGTAGACTTTGTTTAAACAATGACTGGAATGTTGTCTTAAAGTACACTTTTGCAAAAATTACCCCAAGAACTAAACTACAAAAAAACTTCTAACCTCGACGAATTTAAAAATTGGCTAAAAACTCCTCTATACAATAGGAATTTTAAAAAAGTTCAAACATGAAAGTTATAGATCTCGATGAAACTGTTAAGAATCACAGACAGTTCATCAAAAATCGCCTTCATTGTGAGTTAGGAATTTTACAACATTTGTTAAAGTTGGAAAAAAAATTTAAGGGGTAAAAACGTCTTTTTACAAAAGGAATTTGGGTAAGGTACTTTGAGAAAATTTAATCCTCTTGAAAAATGGAGAATACTAGGTTAAAAAGATTATTTTTTGTCCTAGGGGTAAAATCGTCAAAATTCTCCAAAACCAGGGATGAAATCGCAAAGTTTTGTTAAACTTGGGATTTTATTGTAAAAAAGCAATCTGATCCCTTGAACATTTATTTTTACACTAATAACCATTTTGTGTTAAATTAGCTAAATCGAGCCTAGGGATTTAAAAACGACCCATCGATGGCAAAAATGTCATTTTGATAAAATGACCAAAACGGACCCCGAAGCGTCCAAGATAGAGAAAAATGATGATATAATTGGCCAAATAGGTCACTAGATGAATAACGAAAGAACCCGAAGAGGGTCCTTATAGTAGCGTAAACAAGTAAGTTCCGAACCCACCTACAGTATGAAATAGTAGGCTTAAGAGTATAGTATACTTATGTGAATATACCTTTATGTATTATGCAATTGAAAAAGTGTATATATTTTGCACTTAGGATGTAAGTATTATGACATGCATGGTATGATAATCAAAATTACTAGACTGGTAAATGAATCACCAGCAGAAAAGGAAAATGTCATACTAGCTCCCGACGTAAAGAAGAGTTTAAAGTTAAAGTTATGTTATAGCCTCGATGTTTCGAAGACCTATGTGCGCATATGGTAAGAGCATTTGGGCCCTAGTTAAAGATAAGATATGACAAGAATAAAGATTGTTCATAAGAAAGCATAAATGGATCATCCATATTAGTATATGATGCATGTGGGCTATGTTTAAACTTACTGAGCATAGACTCACCTAGTTATTTTATGTTGTAGGAATTTCTACTAAGAGGTCAGAATGATCATACTGATAAGCTGGCTGTGGAATATGAGCGATATGTAGATCAGGGTATGGATACCGCCACAGTTACATTTCCGTTTGCTATGTATATTAAATTATCTTTGAACTTGTTGTATATAAAGATATAATATGGTTAAGTAAGACAAAACCTTTTTTGGATATGTTAACTATATGATGTTATAAAAAGTAAGTTCGTTTATGTATACATAATTACAAAAAGAAGTTTGAGTGTGCATATGTGAACTATTATTGTTTTTTTTAAAAAATATATTTCTAAGATTTTCATAAATACATGAGTCAGAAAAGTGTTAAAGCACGGCCCGAAATAAGGCGGGTTGTGACAAATTCCACACTAAACTCTACTTAGATGATATAGAGTTTAAATTCTACCAACCCAAATTCATTAAAAAAAAAAAAAACTTTTGCTTAGATTTATTCATTCTTATTATCCTCTTTCTCTTTTTCTCTATCTGTTAAGAAGTGTTCACATTTCTCTCCTTTAACTTAGGTTTTCTTACAGCAAAAATGGTGTTAACAAAACTTTTGATTTGCTAAGTTTAGGAATCAACATTAATAATACAATAGCTAATAACATTGTAGCTCTTAGTTTTTATGTTCTCTCAATTTATCCTTTTAATTTCAAAAGGCTATATATATATCATTTGAATTTGAAAAAATATGTTTTATTTTTAGCACTTTGTGCATTTTTTGACAAAAAAAGAAAAACAACAAAAAAGCCCTTAAATAATTTTTTTAAAATTTTTTTTATAAAATTTATGTTTTCCTTCAAAAGAATTATGGGGCACATATATTTTTCTTCCAAAAAATAATATTTGTTTTATGGGGTTGATATTTCTTAAATTTTTTAAATAATTTTGAGAAACCATTCAAGGGTACCATTCTTCTCTCGTTTCATTTTTGTTTTTAAGCATTAGAGATGGAATCCAAACATATTTTTTAAATGTAAATTAAGGACACATTTGTATTTTCAAAAAAAAACAAATAAAGATAATTTTATAATTGAGAAAAAACTAAAATTAACTAGAAGATATAATAATATTATTATCCCTTAATTATAATCCTATTTATGATTTTATTTAAGTGTAATGTTAATAATACCAATATATAATATCGTTTCACAATGTCCCCAAACATAATCGCAATGTCAAACCCTTCCTCGAAACCTTCCTTATTTAACAGTATATAATATTGTTTAACAATGTCTAAACATAATCATAATGTCAAGGTCTCTCTGCTTTCCCTCGTGGTCTTTTTTGCTAATTGAAGGATTGTCATTCTCTAAGGTGTTGTAATAGACCTCGTGCTATTAGTCTCGTGATCTTGTTCAACCTTGTTTTACCTTCTATAGTGGTACATTTGAAAGAGTGTTGTTTGTGCTTAATTTATTGTGTGTTATTACAGTTTTCTCATATTGGAATTAAGTATATATATTACTCTTGAGCGTTTTCAATCGAACCTTCTGATGGTGCTAGTTTATAATCACGATTAAATCTTTATATACATTATGATATTTCGTGTCTAAACCATGATTGTACTTTTTAAATTTGGAATGCAAATTTTCAATCATACCCTCATGACTACGTACGGATAGTGGTGGAAGAATAATTAACATTATATGGTAATTTTTCAACCCCTATATATGGTAGATGTAGATAGAGTAGTGCTGGCAATTTTAGACACGACACAACAATATGATACGAAAACGACACGAGATAAACGGGTTTGGACAGCACATTTATTAATTGGGGCATAAATGGGTTGGTACAAATAACATGAAAATAAACAGGTTGGATTCATGCTAGCACATTTAACATGCTTTAACACGTTTAATTAAACGAGCCGTAAATTTATCGACACGACCTGCCTGTTTATAGCAAATTTAAACTAAAAAATAAAAATATTGAAATATTTGTAGTTTTTTTCTTTTATTTTTTTAATATTCAGTTAACTGAGTCATAAACATGCCACATATGTATTTTTATCATGTCAACTCGTCACGGCCTGTTTAGTAATCATGTTAATCGTGCCGTGTTGTGTTATACGTGCTATAGGCGTGTAGTATTTGTGTTTACATTTCAGACACGTTTATTAATTGTGTCATGTTCGTGTTCAGCTTAATCGTGCCGTGCTGACAAGAACATGACATGCAACATAAATTGCCAACCCTAAGACAGAGTATCACAGTGACATATAAGTGATATATAGAAGATATTTAACATATGCATAACCTATTTAACCCAAAAAATAAACAATAAAAAAATATGCATAGCCTATGACCCTATTGTCGGACTAATATCAACATAGGCGGACATACTAATTTAGACCCCATGTGAGAACCAGTCACAAACCCTATATATCAAAGCTGGAATTTAGATGCACGACTGCATGTACAACCCTACAAATTTCAGACCTTTTTTAACCACGATCTCACTCATGAATATGGACATTAAACGATAATGCATTAAATTTTGTGGAACATAACGTACTTGCAGTCTTTCCTAAATAGTGTTCTAGCCTGAGCTAGCTGGCTAGCCTGACCAAAACAATTGGTGTACCATATACATAAATAGATGGGTGTCCTTGGAGGGAATTTTACCAGTGGCAAACAATAATTTCATTCCCTTTGTTTGGGCCCTAAATGGTTAGTAGAACGAAGGATATATGTGGAATCATATATATATACATATATATATGGTCGTGACAAGAAGATGGGTTTGGAGGAAAATTTGGATGCTCATTACTGCCACAAATAGTGCATGATGTTGAATTGAGAGGAAATGGAAAAAAGTTAATTCCATTTTACATAGAATGTGCATAATGTAGGGAAGAAAAAACGAATGTCCATAATTCCATAAAATACCGTAATGAACCGTTGCTACCTTTTGTCCATCACTCTCTCTATAAAAATAAAAATAAAAATAAAAAAGAAGAAGTTATATATGTAGGGTGTAATTGGAAATGCGGTTTGTTATAAAATTATAGTTCAAATTATTTTGGTTCAAATTTTATAAGAGTGTAACAAAAGTGTTGTGAACCACAATTTTGTGGTTTTAACAGTGTTCTCAAACACCATAATAAACTCATAACAGCTCAAATAAAAATGTGTACATCTCAAATACTATTATCTTAATAATTTATGAATCGATGAATTGAGTTTAAAATTTTAGTTGAAACCATAAAATTGTAATTCAAACTAACTTTATTGTTGTATTTTCTCAAAAGAAAATTTGAATTTAAAACTAAACTAATTTAGTTTAAACGTTTGGTTTGAACTATGTTACGAAAGACCAAAAATCTGAAAGTCATCATTTTGTGTAATTATTTATGGATGAAATGCAAAAGTACCGTTAGGGTGAAGATTTATTAAGTATATCTCGGCCAATGGCCTGGGCAATGTCTCGTAATTTTTTTTTTAATTGTTAGTTGAGGATATGACATTTTCTTGGCAAGATATAAATAAGACTCTAGCTATATATAATCAATATAAGTTATAACTATCACAAGATCTCATGTGGGCTATTTCTAACCATTCCTAGTAAGCTTGTATGAAACATTGAGCTGAACCCAAAAGAAATAAAGATGCTAGTGGGGTGTTTGAGTTCTCACAACTCTGAAAATTGAAGGAGGCCCAAATTATTTCTCTTTTAGAGGAAATGTAGCTATTTTTCTTATGAGGAAATTAAGTACATGGTCAAGCAGTAATACTACATTTTCAGCCAAAAAAAAAACAGTAATATTACAACATTTTAAATTGATTACTAAACAGCAATCCTACATGCATGATTTTGGGTACATTGATTACTAAATCACATATATATGTCTCGATGAGTATGCCGTCTCAAGATTTTTCCTGATCAATTTCCTATTTGTATAACAAATCATGAGAGTAGTACTTTAAGCATTAACTTAAATTTTTAATTTGCAATCTTGTAAACGTAAAAATTCCTCACACTTCTCTATGTTTGTCCTTTTACGTTTCTTGAGGTTAGAAGACTTGACAAATAGAATAAATGGTATTCTGTGCATACAAAACACGTTAACAGTACCCTATGTGTACGATAATCGAATACAAAAGCTGTGTAAATTAAAAGTGTAGAAATTAAAAAAGATGAACAAAGCGATATGGTTTTTTAACGCTGTCAAAAACCTTTGCGCAAAAATACCATAGATGCTACTCACATAAGAGTTAAGAAGGATCCACTATACCTAATTATGATTACAAAATATAGAATTACAATTGTACCTAGAATCTATATAAACTGGAAACCCATTGTACTCCTTCGGTGACTCGCACTCTTTTAGACCTCTCATCTTACTCCAAGTCGTCATTGCTCGCCTTCAGTCACTCCAAGCCTTTATCCACAAACACCACCTTCTTGGAACTTCTGGACTGAAATGAATGTGCTAACGCAACACAGGGATGAGAGCTATGTAATGGAGTCTAAAGCACTTAGTTTTTTCACTCGAGTTTTTCTTTCACATTCAAGCTCTACACGGAAGTCACAATTTGACTCCTTTAAATAACCAAATCTAGGTATGGGAAGTGTCTACATACATTCTCTTAACCCTAGGGTCGGATCCTAACTAATCCAACAAAAAAGATCGAACTCAGTTGCTGAATAGAAGCTTGATTCTCTCTAAACTAAAGTTTTGAAAACAACCGTGCAGATGAGTCGTGATCTTCATAGATGTTGCCACATCAACAACGTCTACACACTCTACCGAATAGTTGCAATGCAAAATAATTTGAAACTGCATACAAAATCTGTTAGCTCTGATGTTAAAAACTGAAATGAATATCGAGTTTATCTTGGAAAATCCTTGCTGAACTTACAGATATCATTAAGTCAATCAATTTATAAATCTAGATACAATTTAAGTGCAAATTGACTTAAGTTTAAATTCAAAACAAAAATAAGAGAAAATCTTGCACAATTTCGAATTTAAATGCCACAAAATCTCCAGGGCAACATATCTGGATTATTAAAAGAATATTCCTTTTTTACAAACTCCACATAATCCAAATTTCACTTCAAAATATAAACTATCTTGCCATACAAGCAACCAACTAGATCAACACAAATTCAAATTTCAAGTTCCATAAATCCGGTTAACAAATCTCATCATATTCAGAACATTGTGTCAGCATATGGTAAAGAAAATAAGCAGAAAAAATAATTCAAATTTAAACACTTTTGATCCCATGGAGTCAATCAAAAATCATGTGTAAAAATATGCACATGTAGGGTTCAAAAACCCTAACGGAGGCTAACGAACCATCTTCTTTAAGTAATCAGGAGCCAACAAATAAAAGTTAGCTACTCTAAGCTTAAGTAACACTTTTACCCAGCAGAAAAAAAAAAGTCACTGTATTTTGTTTGAATACATGTGTCATTTTCTTTTAGATAAATTTTACAAAGTTTTCTTAAATTTTACAATTTCTCTTTAAATTATATTACTTGTGTCAATATACCTATCAAACTTTAAAATGTATGTGTTGTACCTCGATCTATAATACATCTCTATTTGATGGAATGTCACGTGTGATGGACATAATAAAGAAAAATGAGTAAATTTGTCTAATCCTTCAACTGCTTGATTGAATTCGGCCTCTGAACATTTGAAATTAGTGCTGGAAAAACAAAGTTTCCTCTTTTCCCTTCTGCTTTACATGATTAACCATTTATGGGTTGGAGATAACAATTGTGGTTCGCTATTCTAGGTGGAAAACTGGAGCTCCAGTCGTCTTGATGGAGCAGCCCCTGAAATGGTGACTTCTTGTGCTGTTTCTCGGTCTTTCCCCATCATTTTCTTCCGATAACAACAGAAAAATATTCTCCCCTTGATGTAGTACTTGCCACCGCTAAAAAACCTAAACCATGTCATACATTGTAGCTTCGGGCGCCCTCTCAGAGGGGGCATGCTATAGCCTTTGGGCTACTAGTGGGCTTCTTCAATTGGACTAAGTCTCTCTTTCTCTCTCTCTCTCTCTGTGTTTTTTGGAATTTTTTATAAATCTCATCTTTTAAAATTTATGCTTGAAATTTATCATGCCAAGAAGATATTTAGATATACGAGAGAGAAAGAAGAAAAGATAGTTGAGAAAC
Organism: Artocarpus heterophyllus; assembly: GCA_025403435.1. Taxonomy (NCBI): domain Eukaryota; kingdom Viridiplantae; phylum Streptophyta; class Magnoliopsida; order Rosales; family Moraceae; genus Artocarpus; species Artocarpus heterophyllus. The sequence continues at coordinate 7,948,130 of CM046346.1, read as the reverse complement.
TATTAGGATTTTTTATTTAAATTAGTTGGAAAAAAAATCTAAACAACTCATACTAATTATTAAAAAAAAAAGCAATATGAATATTAGTGTGGTACAACATATTTTAAGTGTGGCATAAATAAATACTTTTTTAAAAAATATTGCCTAATGTATAATTTTCTATCTCTCCTTTTTCTTTAAACTAGACTAAGTTTCACTTTTAATGAAAAGAAAAGTTTCTCTTTTAATGAAAAGAACTCTTTCAATTCCCTTTTTTAGTTTGTTCATATGTTTGTTTTCTCTTCCAACTATTTTACTTTTCTATTTTGCTTCTGTTTCTATAGACCTATTTCTACTCTCTTTTTTTTCTTTCCATATCATCCTTTTTTTTTTTTTTTTTGGTTACTTTCTTTCTTGTCGCCTTATACCAAACGTTTAGTTGCTCCCAATATTCAAAATATTCGAGAAATTTAATTAATCTTTTTTTTTTAATTTTAGAAGGTTAGTTTCAATATTCATATATCTTGTATTTTATTTTTATATACATGAAGTTTTGAAATATGCACTTCTTGATATCTTTCTCTCTTTTTTATTTGCCAGGAGTTGATATTTTTCGGTCATTTTGAGTAGAAAGAGATAACTTTAATGTTTTTCCTTAGAAAAAAAATCATCTTTCTAGAAATATTTTATAATTAATATAGCCTAACAAAACTTGATTAGAGAAAATAAACTACATAAAAATCATGGGATATTTATTTTGTATACCCTGTATTTTAAGTTAATTCAAAAGCTATAATTTTGGCCTTTTATCTCATCAAGTATATACCCTCATATTAGATTTAATACATTAATATATACTTTATCTAGGTCAATAGTTGATTTTGATCTTTAAAATAACTAAATTATTCTTAAATGAAAGAGAAAAAATTAAATGTTTTAAAAGAATCAGAAGAAAACAAAAGCAAAAATATACAAAACACTTATTTTAAGGTTTCTCTATATTTTTTATGCAAAAAACCTTAATATAAAGTTTTTTAAAAATTTTAAAATTCTCTTCTTCTTTTTTCTATTTAACGATATTTGGGCAATTTTTATATCAAAATTAAAGAATAATTAGAAAAATATATAAATTTGTGTATTACATCTAATATAAAAATATACATTTGATGAGAACAAATACCGAATGTATAGTGTTTGAATAAACCTAAAACAAAATATAAAAAGGTATATAACCCAACAATCCTTGATAAATATTGAATTTGTACCTAAAAATATATTGGTTGTAAAATGTTAAAAGAGTAAAATTTTCATTTACTGGTGGTTGAAAATGTTTTCCACTGTTATAGTGGTATTTTAAGTATTCTCAAAAAATTTAAAGCCGCAAATTTTCTTAAATGCCGTTATTAAGTTCTATTTAAAAGCTATATGGGTGTGTTTGAGAGATCAGTTAAAACTTAAACATTATAGTGTGTAAGAACTTTACACTATAGCAAACTATTGTACAATATAAGAGCTTTACTCTATAGCAAACTAAACTTGTTTTTCTAAAAGGCTTCCCAAACGAAGCAATATTACTCTTATATTGGAATAAAGAGAAGGGCTATCAATGTAATTTTCCTTTTGTAATCTATGTTTGAAGAAGTATTTCGTTTATAGCTGAATGATGAGAAGTTGTTCATCAGAGACAAGTTTCTTCTGTTAATTAGCAAAGAAACAAACTCAAAGAGCATCTGCCATCACGAAATATGAAAAAATGTTTCTCCCAAGAATCTTCTCAGTTAAATAAATGGATCTGATTTGTTCATTTTTCTTTAAATAAGTTTTGAACGAAATTATAACACGAAGGAGATGGAGGAAACATTATATGTGTGTGTGTGTGTGTGTAATATATATCATATATACTATACGAAATGAAAACATCCTTCAATAAAACAAGAATTTTAAATTACAATAATATCCAAATTAAAAGGAATGGTTAAGCCTCCAAATCATGACTTGGATAACAATTCTTTATCATTTTTATTCTGTTGAAAACTAACAAACAATATTTGTATTTTTTTTTTTTTTTTGAACTTGGGTTAGAGCTGTGAGGGGATAAAACTCAAGTCCTTATTATTAGAGATAAGAATGAATTACTGCTAAGACAAGCCTTCCAGCTATAATATTTATATTCTTATGCTTTTGATTTGTCGTTTGATATTACCTTAATTTTTATGTTCTTTTTGGGTTTTTTTTTTTAAAAAAAAAAACCTGGACAAGAGATTCCCACGGTCTAAAAATCATGCGTGTGTGCATGCAAGATTCTTCAATAGCTGTTTTAGTTTCTATCAAAAGCTGTTTTAGCTGTGCGTGCATAATCATGATTCTTCAATAGCCATTGTCTAAGTTGAGAATTCAGACCTAGTAAAGTAAATGTCAATCTTTTTTGGAAAATAGTAATTACACTCTAAGTTGGAGAAATACAAACACTAATTCAGATAGAAAAGACTACAACACATAGAGACTCAATCCTAACTATACTAAAACTATTAGTAAATGTTTAAGAGGATAATACAAGTACCGAGTTCTAAAAAAAAGAGAATTGAAAAAATATACAGCTAATCACACACATAAATGGCCTTTTTAAACTCCATAAGCGTCCTTCTTAATTTTGCATATTTATGCAGATCTTATGATTTACGAAAGTAACTACAACGGTATCGATTCATATGTATACATTTTATATAATACTATCTATATATATATATATATTGTAACTAAATTGTACGTGTGTATTTGCATAAACAATCTGTAGATTTCACATAAACAACCCCAAAACTTAATTAAACAAATTAATTAAAGAAATAGACAAAAAGGACTAGTTTAAAAAACATCAGTTTGATCTGAATACTTTCTTCTTCTTTTTTTTTTTTTTTTTGTATAACATTATTCCTTAGTGAAAACCAGTTTAACGCTTAATTATCCTCACATTAAATTCCATGTGACGGGTGCTCATATTTGATCGGAATATTTTTTTTTTTTTGGAACAATACTAATTATTTTCAGGATTTAACACGAGACCTTTCCTTTAACCTTACCTCATCCACGGAATACTTTTTAGCTATAATCAAATCAATGCTATGCACTTCCTAACTATGAATTAATTCATGATTCACGTAATATATATGGCATATAAAACTCAACCAATAAATTTATTTTTTATATTAGTCCTCGTTTGACACGCAACCCAACGAAATGAAGACCAGAAGTATATCCTACCTTATAAGCTTGTATAATATGCTATTATACAAAGTATTCGAGCTTGATAAGTATAACACAATATATTCCAAAATAGTTTAGCCAGTAAAAGTCAAGAAATTGCTCCTGGTTCAACAAGTCATTATCGAATTAATCTATAGTAATATGGTATGCATTGGTAAAGCGCAATAGCCAAAAAAAAAAAAAAAGTAAAGCAATTTTCAAGAATTAATTTCATTAAACGTTACTTTTATTTATTCATTACAATTTTTTTTTTTTTGGATAATTATATGATTGCAATGTTGAACGTGTAATTGATAATCTCAAACTTTTGTTCATTGCAAATCCACTCTGCGCTGAAAAACTATACAGACTAAATAAAATAAAATAAAATAAAAAATCTAACATGCTTATAATGACGAGGTCATACTTGGCAGGGGCAGAATTACATAGTTATATTGACGAGGTTGAAACGTCACAATTTCGTAAAGCTGTAAAATTAAGGTGTAAAATGTCAAAAAGAAAAAAAGAAAAAGGGAAATAAGCTATGTATTTTATTTTTTTTTTCTGTTGGGTTTACCATTTTGAGTGGATTCTTAACTTGTTTATGTTTTTTTTTTAATTATTTGATAAAATAGGATGGAGTCTTGATTAAGTTTCTTATTAGTTACCAACTTTGTTGAGAGGTGCTAGGTCTCTATTCAACTCCTATGTTTCTCTTTATTTATTTAAAAAAAGAAATTAGCTATGTGATTAATCTAAGGTATTGTGTTAATTAAACTATAAAAAATGAATTTTGAAAACTAGTAGATTGATTCAATATTTGGTTGAATTATCAACCGAAAATATGGAAAGCACATATCGACGGTCTACTTTGAAAACAGTGAAGAAATAATATAAGTATCTCCGTATATATAGTTTGCTGTACTTCTAATTAACATTGGAAATCTATAAAATCTTTAAAAGTGCCACGCGGCACTTAACGAAAAAATGTGGAACAATTTGTCATAGACGATTTGTTCCCCCTCCCTTTTTTTTTCCTTCTTTAACGTTGCTTTTTTTTTGCCTTTTTTTTTTTTTTTTTTTGCTATTTCAACTTCTTTTTTTTAACTTCACACCCTAAAAAAAAATCCTTTCTAACAAAAAAATTATGCTAGGGTGTTGCAAAAATCAGTTCTAACTAAAACTCTTCATTGTTACAGTGTAAAACTTTCACATACTATAATAATCAAAAAAATAAGTTACAATGTAAAGATCTCACATATTATTTAGTTCAAAAGTTTCAGTTCTAACTACACTTATTAGACACCTTATACATCTTTTTTTAACTTTTTAACTGTATTTTCTCTTTTGCTTCTTTATTTGTTTTATCATTTTACTATATAAAAGAAATTCTTTCAACTTAAAATAACTCTTTCCAAATATCTTATTTTTATTTTGTAATTTCATTTTTTATATGTTTTTTAGAATACTTTTTTAATCTTATTCGCTACTATTAAAATAATGTTGTTAGGTTTTTCTAATTAGCACACTATAGTAATTTTTTCTTTAAAAAAATGTGTCTCTTTTCAAAAGCTTTTTCACCCTATCATTTAACTAATATTTTTAATAAATGCATTCTTTTTAATTTAATCTTTTGGAAGAACTTTGAAATGTGCTTTTTTTTATTGCACTCTTATTAACATCATTTTTTTCCATATGTGCTTGTGCTCGGTTCTTTTCTTTTTTTTTTTTGTCAAAAGATCCTCCATATTGTAATTATTTTTTAATATACCTTTTTTAAATAGTTTTTTCTCCACATGTTTCCATTAAAATATATATAATATAAATGTGTCTATATTTAGTTTTTCATTATGCAATTTTATTATTTTTAAAATGATAGCTATAAAGAGCTCTATGTTAGTTGCTTATTAAGTGACAATTGAGATCTCTATTATAATAATAATAATAATAATAATAATAATAATAATAATACGGTAATAAAAACTTAATATGTTGATAAAATCTTCGCTCTCACGGTTCAACTAGTATATGTGTGTGTGTGTGTGTAAGGGATTAACGGTGGAAATATTAATTGATTAGGATTCTTCGAAAACCATGAGCGCTTTTGCATTGTTCTAGGATATTGGATTCTCTTCCCACTTCACTTTGTTTTCTTTTTTTTTTTTTTCTTTCAACCAAGGAGTTAATGGCATCGGTTGCGTAATTCATTCACCTTAGATTAAAACTACAAATCAAACCCGTCGTAATCAACTCGATTGAAAACAAGAAAATATATAGACGCAAGCAGTGGTACTAGCTAGTTGAATTTTCATTTTAAGCCAATCACTAGGGTTGACCCATGAAGCGACAAATCATACAAAAACAAGGAGGTGCACGTCACTCCATCATCGCCGCCCACATAGGATCAATTGGGTTTTATTGGGACCATCCACTAATTTAACTCCATTAATAATAATATATATTAGTTTAAGAGACAACTATATACAATAAGGAATTAATTAATTAATTAATTAATTATATGCTGTGGCTTTGTTGTGGGAGAAACCCTAATTTTGTCTGCCACATTTGAGCTATAACTTTGTAATTCTCTGATTGATAATTGTAGGAAAAATCGAATGTAGGAAAAATCGAAGGCATGAATAGACATAAGCAATTATAAAGGTCTTGATTTCTCCAGGCAGCAGAGATAGTCTTCCAATAGCAAACCATGTTTAAATATGCGCGACCTTCGATTTGTAGCCACTTAGGTCAAGTGGGTCTTTTCATTATTTTATTTTTCTTAAATTGCTTAATAGTCATATTTCATGATATCATCCGTACCTTTTTCCTATATGTTTATCTTCCAATTATTGTTATGGTGAGCATGGAGTTAGCTTGTGGCATTACTATAACGGAAAGATGGAAAGAAATATAATGAAACAATGGAGAGCAATTCAATAAAGGAATTAATTAAAATTAATCATAATAGGATCGATTTATAACTAAAAGTGTGAAATTTTCGGAACTAAGCAAAAAGGTTTTATAGCCCATCGTTACTTATTAAAAAGTCCAGGGCAAAAGATGTTAGTGGCAAAAATATTTTTTATGATTTTTTAACAAACTACAAGAAAGAATAAGTGGCACAAAAAATTTCTAATATATCCAAACTAGGTTGGTTCTACTAGCAACCATATCCTCACTATTGCAGACTGATCATGTTAAACGATGGTTAAAAACCTCGTCTAAAAATAAGATGATGGTTAGCTAAACCATCGCCATATCCAACTTTGTGACATGTGGTCTAGCTAGTTGCTATTATCCAACGGTTTTTGTAGAAATCGTTGTCTATTGTAGTCTTTAACGACAATTTCGGTAGAAATTGTCATTAAAAGCCTTTAAAATTAAAAAATATGTTTTCACCAAAACTATTAAAAGAACAATTTTTTTAAATATTATTCACATATTCACATCCTTTTCTTTGAGAAACTTAATTAATATCTCATTAATTTACACATAATATTTTTCAAAGGTGTATGTTACAAATTCTTAAGAGAATTAGCAAAATAGATGACGAGGTTTAGATGTCACCCGCAAACAGACGACATCTATAGTTGTTTTAGATGTCACCTGTTCTGATGGGCAACATCTATACACCTTTTATAATCCTAGACTTCACCTAAAATGCGGGCAACATCTAACGCCAAAATACATGTCGTCTGATTCTATGGGCGATGTCTAATGTAATTTTTCTTCTTGAAAAGCCTTTTTTTTAACCATCTGGGCCTTTAAAATATGAACCCATGTTTGAGCTAATTAGAATTTCGATTAAAAAAAACTGATAAGATTTTTCTTTTAAAATTTAAACACGTTTGAAAAGTTCAAACCACGTTCTTTTTCCCCTAAAAAAAAAAAACAAAGTTTTCCAGAATTGCTGCCGCCCTCCGTTGCTTATTTTTATCGTTTCTCTAAGGTCATGTACAGACCTTGCCCAACCCATCAGGCGACATCAATGTCATTTTTTTTTAATTTTAAAAAAACTACGTTGTGAAGGTTTGGGAGCCAAAAGTGACGCTCCTGCTTTTTTGGGAAATTTTCGATTTCCTATTTTGTTCCACAATTTTCCTATCTTTCTCTCTCACACGTCTATTTTTCTGATTCTCTCTCTCCCCTCTGATTCTTTCTCAATTTCCTCAATCTCTCTCTCCGCTCTATATGGTTCACGCATTTTCTGTAACTCTACCTCTCTCGTTCATTCTCAATCTCAATTTCCTTCCTATTTTCTATTTTCAATCATCACTGATGTCTTTTTTTTATTATTATTTTTTTAGCGTTACAATGTTTCAAGCAAGTTGTTAGAGGGGGAGATATTTGTGGTTTGTCTTGGGAGACGAGTCTTGCACTTGTCAGTGAAAAGAAATGACCAGAAAAATTTTCACTTGTGAAAGAGGTCAGAAATCCCTCAATGTTTTTGCCTCAGAGTTTAGGGCTTTAATTTTTATTCTTTTTGTTTCTTATGTTTGTTGACATTTGATGAGTTTCTGGAGAAAGCTGTATGTAGAGTTTGTTCGTGTTAAATTGTGTTGCTTGTTCTGATAATTTGCTCTGTGGAATTTGTTATTTTTGTATCTGTTAATTTATCTATTTTTTTTTTTTTTTTTTTTTTGGTTCTAGGCGAGCTTCTACAAGAGAAATTAGCAATTGAAGACAGAGTATTGAACATCAATCACAACTGCAAAAAATGAAATGGGGTTAGCGTGTGGTGCTGATGTAATAAGTGAGATTGATGGCCTCAAAAAAAAAAAGGAAAAGAAAAACCATCTGAACAAATCTAATAAAATCTTAATGATAGTGATCCTAAAAATTGAAATAAAATTAGAATTTATGTTTGAAAAGATAGTGAAAATATTTTTTGATTTATTAACAAATTTAATAAAATCTTAATGTTAATGATCTTAAAAAAGATGCAATATGAATATTAATTTATTACTCTCTTTATTAAGAACACAATGAAAAAAGAATCATCTTACTTGAATATTAAATGAAGAAGTTATGATTTTTTCCCCAAATATAGGAGAGAGGTTTTTTGTTTTAAATATCAAAGTATCAAAAGTTTAGAGATGATGAGAATTCTAAAAACTTAGATTCTTGATACTCAAAGGATTCAGATTTTAGAGAAAACAAACACGTATTGAAAAGATTCTTGATATTCGAATCTAAATTTGAGTCCAAATAATACGAGAAACAAACAGGCCTTAAACTTAAGATTAAGTGTGTTATATAACATATATATATATATATATAGACGTTTTCATATTTTTCTTCTTAGAGCCGAAATATGTTTTCCCACATATAATTGAAAACGCACCACCGCGCCATGATCACAAGGGAATCAATACTTGATTTTCACGTCATTACGTCGGTGGACAATATGTTTTCCCACATATAATTGAAAACGCACCACCGCGCCATGATCACAAGGGAATCAATACTTGATTTTCACGTCATTACGTCGGTGGACAAATGATTTCCATCTCCATACAAAATATGAGCAATTATAGTCAGAGTTTAATAGTAAGAATACTGCACTATTGTTTGCCATTTGGAAGGGAAACAAGGACTTAAAAAACTTTTTTTTTTTTTTTTGGACGAGAAGCAGGGATTTAGGTACTGGCAAACACGTTGGCCCCATATTGCAAATATTAATATATAATGTCATCAATATCACTTGACTGGTCCTATAATATTATAGTAAAATTTGTTGAAAGGAGAAATGGAGCTTCCACTTTCCTAAATGGGTATGGACTAAGAAGTAAGAAACTCAGTGCAGTGGGGGGATCAGAATGGGAACTTTTAACAAATCATAAAAAATGAACATGTTCAAGGAATACATCATTTTTTGTTATGGTACTCAAAATGGCCCAACAATAATGTCTGCTTTCTTTCTGCTCCACTTTGGACGGCCTAAGTATAATATTATTACTCTTCTTGGTTTTTTGAACTATTTAGTTTCCATTTTTCTTGTCATTTTCCTTTATTAATCTTGTGTTCCTTTTATCTGGTCAAAACTTTTGTAATTAGTTCCATTTTGTGTTGAGCTTTGACTCCATTGTGGAGGATATCTTAACAAAATATTTCAAGAAAACTGCAGAAGACGTTTTCCATTTTGAAAATATTAATTATTTCGGATAAACTTGCTAATTTGTCCATCAGCATGAGATTTACTACTTCCTTGTACGAGCTATATTGTTTGATAATAATCCAAATAAGTACCACTTAGGTACCCCTCTCTTCATTTCTCAATTTTTAACTAAGAGAGCATCACCTCTTTGTAGTGGGGGTATTATACTAAAAAGTATTAATAGATTTTACTATATATAGATACAGTTATATGTTTTGATTATTGAATGGGGGCACAAAGATATATATTTTAAATTTTAGTAGGGCGCAACTATAATTTCTATTATAAAAAAGGGTACAATTAAAATTTTTAAACAATTTTAGGGTAAAAAATTGAAACTTCAAAAATTGAGTGGGGAACGTGCACCCACTCAAAAGTATGTGGCTCCGTCACAATCTCTTTGAAAACATGGTTTAAATCAAAGGTTCAAACTGAAAAAATATATATATATATAGCGGATTAAATTTTGTGAAAGAAAACATTGTTGCATAAATGATTTAAATCAAAACTTTTTTATTCAAAGTGGTGTTTCTAAATGCACTCTAAAAGTAAAAATGTGATCTCAACATGCTGCATGAAACTAAATCATTTTGGAGTTAATCTAGTTCATGACCTAATTTTATCGCTAAAATGAACTAAAGGTGGGATAGTACACATTTCACAACTTCTATATATGTTAATCCTAAATGCCAGTCGTAAATCCTTTGCTACAAAGAACACTGTGCCCTGATTGAGTAATGTGAATCAATAACACAACTTTATACTTCCCTTATCACGCAACACAGTTGTAGAGGTCCAAAGAATTTGTTATCCATCATTTCTTTGTTCAATTAAATTTATAAAACAAATGTATTGTTCTACTACCATTTCATTTTTGTTAGAAATTAAATGTTTTTGTTTCCTTATTCATCAAGCATATGTATAATTTCCTTTAGCATGCATAATTTTTCTCTCTTCTTTTTTTTTTTTTTTTTTTACTAGAAGGAAAAAAAATTGAGAAACTAGTATCACAGCGATGATTTTAATTTCAAAAATCTTTTATGTCACAATTTGTTTTTGATGGATTAATTACGTCACAATACTTAGTTATTATCTTAAAATAATAAATATAATAACAGTAAGAAAGAATAGCTAGCATCAAAGGGGACTAAAACATCTCACATAAGTTGGTACTTCAGTACCCTCACACTTGTCACAATATTTAAATGAATTTTCTGGGAATCTTATTCAGGTTTTCCCCTTTAAAAATCCGAACGAGACTTGTTTTAGTTCTCAATCCAAATGCCAATTTAAATAGATTCTTTGCTAATTCAAATAGGGACTTGTAACCCATAAAATAAACAGGAGTCTCTCTCTCTCTCTCTCTCTCTTTTCCTTTTTGCCTTGTCTTTTTTTAGAATAAATTAATTAGATCAAATATGCCAGTAGAAGTTTAAGGATGCAAAAGAATTTTTCATATGATAGTATCGCTTTGGACTTTTTCATTATTATTTTTTGTTTGATTGCCGGGGTTCGTTTGTTAATTTCAAACAAATAATTTTCACTTTCAATTATTTTTCTCCTTTTGGTGTTCTGGAGTCGCAGAAAACGGCTTGGGTTAATGAAAAACATATTTACGTGATTCTTGAGAAACTAAAACACGTTTAAGAAGTGTATATATATATATAACTAAAATAAACTAAAAGACTGTTTGGAAAATATGGCTAAAACTAAAACTTTTCAATTAAAAATTATGACATGTAAGAGCTTTATACTATAGCTTATTTTTTCTTATCATTATAGCATGTAAGAGCTTTATACTATAATAGTCAAAAGTTTTAGTTAGAATTGATTTTTTCAAACATCACGTAAGAAATCTTTTCATCACCCAAGAAGAATATATTTTAAAAAAATAAATATGAAGAAAGAGCAATTGACATCACAGAATATGGTAACGCATCTCTATTAATTGGCATGTAATAGCAGACTCATTAAAAAAAAAAAAAAGTGGTTGCAAAGTTAAAGAAGGAAAGAAATGCATCTCTAAAGGCCATCCAGAGCGCAAAAAAAAAATACCAACAGGATACCCGTTACTAGCAGAAACTAGCGTTAAAAGACTGAGTTGAAACTCCACTTTTGAAAATTAGTCCCTAAAATAGATCTTAAAAACCTTTCCCAAAAAAAAAAAAAAAGAGAAAATCTTCTACAAAAATTTGGCATTGTCTCCACCTAGTGATAATATGATTAGCATTATTAAACTCCTTAGTTTCTTTTACATGTAGTGTTTTTTTTTTAAATTAAAAGGAGCAACTGCTCCCAAAAAAAGATAGCTAAAACATCTCAATTAGATTGGTTACATATAAAATTATAGTATTTTAATTGCTACAGAATTTGAAACATCTATCTGCTCTTTATTCCTTTCACATTGGAACAATACGTGTTCAAAGTCCCAGAAAACTCTTGTCATACGCGAAGAATCAATGGCAATGTATAACAGAATTTTTCTCAGAGCTCTAGTACAACAATCCAACTCTTTAGCATTTTTGTTTTGTTAACGTTGTCGCTATACGCTATAAAGGTTATGGCCTTCTACTCCAGTTTACATTATAGGAATCTTCCAAAACTTCAGCTGTACATCCCAAATGAAAGAACTGATTATTCCCATGAAAATTGTGATTTTTTTTTTCTATGCATGCATGATATATATTGTTGTTGAACCAATAATTATTTGCGTTGGAACCATATGGAAAACCATCTTCACATATATTCTATTTTATATAAACGATGGAATGTGGCAACTAACATCGGTGGATCCACCGGTGGATTTAGACATATCTCAACTAAATTGGCATCCGTTAAAAACCACATCCCATACCTAGTCAATCCAACATATATTCAAACTGCATGATGGTAATGTGATAAAACCTGCAACAAGCAATGCGAGTATGTGCGGACGATTGCCCATTTATTTTTATCAATTCATTAGGCTAATAGGAATATTTTTACTACGACAGTAACATTGTTTGGAAGTTTAACTTAATTATCAATCAAATATTCTTGTTGTATATTTATGTGCGAAATGGAAAAGGACAATAAGCTTATAAGACGTTGCAAAGCCAGATTCACCTCCAATTTTGAGACAAACTTTGATACGTACATATAGTGTGTGTGTGTGTGTGTCTATATATATATATACTGTGTCTTGTAGTGAAATGGAATTCCACCAATCAAGATTCCTTTATGTAAGCATATACAGTTTTCTAACTTGGATATATGAACAACACATCCTCCAAAACCGCCCCTATAAATATACCATATACACCTTACCTCATTCTTACCCCCAAAAAAATTTCCATTATTCAAATATTCCACACTTTCAAAAACTTTGACTAATTAGCTCTAGTTTCTCATGGCTTCCATCAATATGAATTCATCTTCCGCCATCAGGAACCTCAGTTTGCAGCCAAATAATGAAGCCGTACTTCCTAACAAGTCTAAATCTTATAGATTTTCCAAAAAGAATGGTTTTGTTACGAGCAAACGCGACGTTCGTGGCTTGACGGTCGCAAACGTCTTAACTCCTTCATTGCCAAAAACCTCTTCTCCACCGCAACTACCGCCTAGCCGGAGAAGCGACGACTGCGATTCGAGCCATGTTCATGTTGCGTGGACAAGTATAAGGCAGGAGAGATGGGAAGGAGAGTTGGTTGTTGATGGAGAGATACCACTCTGGCTGGTATGTAATTTTTATGTTCTACTAATTATTATTTATTAGCTAGAGTTAGTATTGCAACTTTTGTTTAAAAAGGATTTTTTTAAACTATTTTTTGAGTAGAAGAGTAGAGTTTCAATCGGTTCGTGTTTATATTAAAATTTGTAAGCATTTCTGGCTTGTTTATTTTGTATCACTTGTTAACTTTTTCTACCCTTTTTTTCATCCCTGTATTTTTATATATATTTTAATATATTGAGAAAGCTTGGTGCGAGATGAAAACTTTGGTAGTGCCAACCTCATATTTTTTATAAGCTATACTTTTATAATGTCAATTTTCCCTCTCTTTCTTTTGCTCAGATTTTTTTTTTTATAAAAAAAAAGGTACAACTCTTGATTTTTGGAAAATGACAACATTATTAATGTTGTAATTTCTAGGAAAGCAAACTTGCATCATTGCATGAACTTTGGATACTAGTAGCAAGCTTGCTTTTTTTCTTTTTCTTGTTTTTCAAACATATATATTAATCCATTTATTTATTCATGGGTTTGTCCCTACACGAGAATGTGTCTTGGTGTACAATGACAACAACTGATGTCATGTCATGTTGGGACACATTTGATTAATAATCCAATTAATCACCTGATCTCTGTACTGTCGTCACATGACACGTCAAAAGATTACAAATGAAGCATATTCTTCGGCTAGTTTTGTTTTATATAAATTATTAACATTTCTTTTTCAAATTAAAAAAGAAAATCAAAATTCTTTGACAAGAAACATTGATATGCTCTGTACCCTAATGTCTTCTTCTTCTTGTTCTTCTTCTTATTATTATTATTATTTATACTTCCAGGTATGTTGAGCATAAGGACATAATTACAGTGTACAACTCATACAATATTACACAAAAGCTACAAATTAACACACACACACATATATACTAATTAAATATAAGAATCCAAAATAAAATAAAACAAAAAGTACTAATCAATATCAACTAATGGTCCCATAATTTTACATGCAGAATGGGACGTACCTAAGGAATGGTCCGGGGCTATGGCAAATCGGCGACCACAAGTTCCGCCACCTCTTTGACGGCTACGCAACCCTAGTCAAGCTCAGCTTCCACGACGGCCGTCTAACCGCCGGCCACCGCCAAGTCGATTCCGAGGCCTACAAGGCCGCCAAGGTCAACAAGAAGCTCTGCTACCGCGAGTTCTCTGAGGTCCCCAAACCCGACACCTTCCTTGCCTACGTCGGCGAGCTGGCTGGCCTCTTCTCGGGCTCTTCACTGACCGACAATGCCAACACCGGGGTCGTGAGGCTCGGAGACGGCCGGGTGGTTTGCCTGACGGAGACTCAGAAAGGGTCGATTATAATAGACCCAGAGACGCTGGACACGGTGGGGAAGTTCGAGTACAGCGACTCGCTCGGGGGTTTGATCCACTCGGCGCACCCAGTGGTGACGGAGAAGGAATTTCTGACGCTTTTGCCGGACTTGGTGAGCCCCGGATACTTGGTGGTGAGGATGGCGCCAGGGAGCAACGAGAGGAAGGTGATTGGAAGGGTGAACTGCAGCGGCGGAGCCCCGGCGCCTGGGTGGGTGCATTCGTTCCCAGTGACCGAGCACTACATCGTCGTGCCGGAGATGCCGCTGAGGTACTGCGCCCAGAATCTGCTCAGGGCTGAGCCTACGCCCTTGTATAAGTTTAGGTGGCATCCGGAGTCTAAAGGGTTCTTGCATGTTATGTGCAAGAGCAGTGGCAAGATTGTACGTATATCTCCTCACACAATTCATTCATTTATATGTGCAATGCTACCTATAATATATTTAGGGCAATAAAAATGTGGATTAAATTACAGTTAATTATTAGATTTATTCATTAGGTTAAAATAAATATTTTTAGTATTTTTTACAACCCTAAAGACTAAAAATATTTTAAGAAAATCAATTTTGTGTCACCGTGAATTCAGATTATTATGATCTCGCATATTATTTATTTGTAGTAATCGTTGAGTTAATACTAAAAAACCAAAAATCAAAACAAGTATTTTGTAATACTTAGTATGTTTGATATATTGGTTTGAACTTATCATTTGAACTATGTATAATATAAATCTCTCAACAGTTATAGTGTAAAATAACTAAACAACTATAGTATAAAGCACTCTCACACGCTATAGTAATTGAACTTATTTTTTCAGTTCAAAATAATTTTTCAGTTCAAAATAATTTTCCAATCAACTATCAGACTGCTGTTATAAAATTTCATACCTATAATGGTATATGATTTAACATATAGTGGTATATATATATATATATATATATGTATAGATTGTTTATATATTATGCGTTATGTGTATAACCAAAGATCTTTTGTATAGCGTGTAAAATAATTAAACAACTATAGTATAAAGCACTCTCACACGCTATAGTAATTGAACTTATTTTTTCAGTTCAAAATAATTTTTTAGTTCAAAATAATTTGCCAATCAACTATCAGACTGCTGTTATAAAATTTCATACCTATAATGGTATATGATTTAACATATAGTGGTATATATATATATATATATATATATATATATATGTATAGATTGTTTATATATTATGCGTTATGTGTATAACCAAAGATCTTTTGTATAACAACCAACTAACGTGCTTGAAGGTGGCGAGCGTGGAAGTGCCATTGTACATTACTTTCCATTTTATAAACGCTTATGAAGAGAGGGACGAAGAAGGGAGGTTGACGGCCATCGTTGCAGACTGTTGTGAACATAATGCGGACACTACCATCCTTGATAAACTGAGGCTGCAGAACCTTCGCTCTTTTAACGGCCAGGATGTGCTACCAGATGCCAGGTACCGACATTAATACATACATACATGCATACATACATACATACATGTAATTGATTTGATTTCTAGACATATTGATAATTAATGTTGTTAATAGGAACTGTTATGCTTATAGTTGTTAGTTTGGGTCTTTAATTAATATAATATATGATTAATTTCTGATTTAGGGTTGGAAGATTTACCATACCAATGGATGGGAGTGCATATGGGAAGTTGGAGGCAGCTTTGGACCCAAATGAACATGGGAGAGGAATGGACATGTGCAGCATAAATCCAGCCTACTTGGGCAAGAAATACAGATATGCCTACGCTTGTGGAGCCCACCGCCCATGCAATTTCCCCAACACTATCACTAAGGTACGTAACTATATCATCATCATCAATATCAAGTTAATAGATTTATATGTGTATGTGTATATACATATATCACCATAATATGATCCGAGGAATATATAGCAGTAGTTTCATGATATAATTAGTCCAAAATCTGTAATGTCGCAGGTTGATTTGGTAAAGAAGAAGGCAAAGAACTGGTACGAGGATGGATCAGTGCCATCAGAACCATTCTTTGTAGCTCGACCAGGTGCAACAGAGGAAGATGACGGTGAGTAGTATCATAATTTATAACCCCATTTATTATAATTTTTTTGACCCAAAAAACACTTCTGAATGCTAAATAATTGATCTATATATATATATATATATGCAGGGGTGGTGATCTCGATGATAAGTGAGAAAAATGGAGATGGATACGCACTGTTGTTGGATGGGTCCACCTTTGAAGTGATAGCTAGAGCAAAGTTTCCTTATGGTCTTCCTTATGGGCTTCACGGCTGCTGGGTTCCTAAGAAGTGCTAACTAAAAAAACTACTCGCCAGAGCTTTGTGAAGTATCAACTTTTGTTTAAGAGTTGAAGAATATTGTTCTAGTTGTATTAGTAGAGAGAGTATACGTGTAGCACATATAGATGATTATAGATATAGCTATAGCCTATAAGGGTGTGTATTGCCATGTTAAGTGCATGCAATACCAGTGTGATGAATGGCAAGCACTGTAATTATTTGATGTGTTTATATCATAGTAATGTGGTTTTTGTGTGTGTGTGTGTGTGTTGTTTGCACATGTAATGGCGACTGCAAAAGAAAACTACTGTGAAATTGAGACACTGGAAGACATAATTTAGAATCAAATTCTTACTTCAAGGGGCTTCATATAAAAACTAAAAAAATATATATTAAAAAAATAAAAAATAAAAAAGGCCACCCCGAAATTAAATTATTCGCTTGCATTTCCACGTATGATACAAAAAGAATATGAGAAAATATTTTTCTCCCACATCAAAGGAGAAAGGTATAACAACGAACAAACTTCAGACTCGGGCACCTTGTTTTCTCATTTAGACATCTTTGAGGTGTATTTTCCAATGAGCTTACAAAAAGAAATCAAGCACAATCCAGATATCCTTAACGCCAAAGGCTTGGTTTAATTGTTCAAACAATCAGTTGCACGCATTAGACTAGAGATTCTGGTCACTTCTGGTCAGTATAAACAGCAGCAACATCATCCAGATCAAGTAAATTGGCAATGAGTTCCTTATTCAAGTCCATAGCCTCATCATCTACCTGAAACAGGACATTATTAATTTTGATATATATTATTGTTATATATATATAAAGCTCTTTGTCAACTCAAAATGTTCTTGCAATTTAGGAAAATGAAAACTAGTTATAAAACATGTGCATTATAAGCACACCTCAATAGGGATAATTGGAATAAGTTCAGAACCACCATCAGTCTCGAAATTTATTCCTTCCTTGCGTTGTTTTGACAATATTGTTGAATTGTTCTCTGACGAATTTACAATTTTAAAGTAGCTACCAAAGAGCAAGAAAAAATTAGAATTGAATTTGATACCAACTTCCAAAATTGCCACATTCTTATATTTCATGGAGAAAGAACAAGAATATATGGATGAATTACAAGAAGGATACCACATTTCAGAAAGTAGAGTTAGAGCATGGAGCATAGATATAAGAATCAAAGCCAATAAAGTTCTAGTTACCTCTCTGATGCGTCTTGTTCGGTATCATCTTCGTACACTGGAGGCTCTACAACATCCTCAGCACCAGCATCTAACACAATCGAGAGGAGTTGGTCCTTTTCAGCATCTGAGGCTTTTATGTTCACAACGCAAACACGTCTGAACGTAAACATAACAGATCCTGGATCCGCCATCTTCCCACCACAGTCCTTCACTACCTGTCTGACAGCAGCCACAGATCGAGTAATTTTATCCATCAAGACTTCATCTACAATACTAACTCCCACAAAACCGTAAACCTCATAGATTTTCTCATTGTAAGTTTCTTGTCCCTTCTCAGAAGCTTTCTGAATGTTTCTCTCCAAGATATCCTTTGGCACATCAAGCTCTTTGGCTTTCTCAAGTACAGCAGCAAGGGCTGTGTTTGATACGGTATTTGGACCGCCTCTTTTTATGCTGAATTATTCGGAAAAAGTTATATTTGTGAGCGGTGAAGTAACTCCGTATACAATATATAAATAAAATAAATAGATGAATCCTTGGAAACAAATAAAAAGAAGAAATCATCTTGCTCAATGATGAAACCATACTACCATCCAAAATAGAAAAGTTAATCATTCTCTACACTACAATCAAGTCTACGCAAAACTAGTTAAAAATGCAACTACGCCAACAAAACATGCAAAAGAACAATGTTCCATACTATTTTTTCTTTCAAAGTATTTAAGTGTGGAAGCAATAATTATCAAGGCCTGCTAATTTACGCGGATACAACTTCCTCTCCAATCTTGTAACACAGCTTCATCTTCTTCGCATCTTAAGCCCCCTGCGATGAAGACACTTTCATAAGCTAAACAAAACATATAACCAAAACGTTCACAAAGTTTTGTTTTCTTCTTTCCGACTGAACAAGATAATAAGAAATTTTCGCACGTAAAATTACAATGCCTTCCATTATAGTGACTTAAAGAGTAATCCATAAGCTCAAACCAAAATTAGAGGACATGTAAAACCGTATTAGTTAGCTATAGAAAAATTCTATCTCAATGCAGATGTAAGAGCATCTCCAACGCGTTATCAATACCAAATTTAAACATTAAAATAGAAAAATCATTCTTTAATGCAATGATAATTTTGGTGCTAAAGTTACATTTAATTACTATTAGTTATTGTATTCATTTTTTCTTTTAATCATTATAAAACTATTATTTTCAAATTTTAAAATTAAATTATGTAAATATTTAAATTTTTAAATAATATAAAAATTACAAAGGGTAGATATAATATTTGAAATACCATTTATGAAATATATATATATATATATATATATCTTTTTTTTTACACTTTTTAATGTAAAATAGAACATTAACATATCCAAGAAAGATGGTCTCAAAACTAACAGGACTATGCTATTTCACTTACTTAAGCAGAAGAAACTCAAAAACCACAAAATTAAACAACAAAAAAGAGAATAATCGCCTAAACAAACTTAGGACTTTCGTCGAACGGGTGGTGTTCATCTACACTGAACACTGGAATGAAGCCAACAAGGCACAAATAAATCAAAAATGGGCAATCAGAAAAACACCCGAAAAATCAATTCAAGTAAGCGGTTGAACAAAATCAAGAATCTTGACGTAGAGAGAGAAGAAAAAAAATGAAAACTTTCTGCCAGCGATTTTGCAAGAACGCCTTCCCATGCAGAGAGGAGAGAGAGTCCGTATAGTCCTGACCAAAACAGTAGTACTGTCAAATCTCACTTGATCATGTACGACATTCCATGAAGAAAACGACGACGAGTGTTCGGGGATTTTAAGAAGAACCCATTGCAGAACATGTGAGAGAAAATTCCGCCGAATGTTCTGATTGAACAATATGAACTCATTTCCTCTTTTTTTTTAAAAAAAAAAAAACAGTTTGCTCTGCTTGTTCTTTTTCTTCTTCCAACGAACAGTGAACTTACAGGGGAGTTAGTCTTCTTCAACCTTAAATTTTGCTTCTTTTTTTTTTCTTTTTCCTTTTATTTTTAGCTCAGAAATTTCCGGTCAAACTCTGGTTCTACGACGGATGTGGGGCTCTGAAGTCTGAACTCCGGTGAGATACGATGTTGGATTGAACTCTGCTTTTTCAGATTTGGACCTGTAGTGGGCCGCGGCCCAAAAGCGTTAGCTGCAGACTAGTAAAAACGACAAATATAGAAATCGACGACAGCAACGGGAAATGACCAAATTGGGACGAAAATATGGAAAGCGACAAAAGAGAAACCCACCACAAGTGTCCCCGAAATAAACTTCCTTTGTTTTGTAGATTGGAAACAAAAAAAATTATAATTTAAACATCATTTTACCGTAGCGTTTTCGTTCATAAAAGTTTAAACAAATATGAGATTTTATGTAAATCTATGAAAGTTAATAGTGAGTGATAATTTATCTTGTTTTGTAGATTTGCTCATGAATAAGGACGAAAATGTTGATCTCACCGAAGGTATGGACGTTCTGATTTTTAGATAATATCATAGATATTATTGATGTCGATGGATATTTGAAAAAAATATGAATATCATGAGAAAAAAATTGTAATTTTTTTCTTACAACTTTATACAATGTTAAAATAATCAATATTATTTAATTTGAACCAAGTTAGTAATATAAATAATACAACATTAATATAATGTAAGAGTTATATTGCTTACTATAAAAAGATACCATCATTGTACATATTGATTATGTTTCTAATATTATTTTACATACTTATTACAAATAAGATACAATAATATAATAGAGCACATAAAAATTACCACAAAACATAATAATGTACACACAAACTTCAAGTATCTTTCATACCAAAAAGAGTTTCTAGCCAATTGGAAAGCATTATGTAAGTTCTGGTTTTGATCTATGCAATATATCTTCCAGGATATTACTCTTGAATAGTTTTAGATATGCCACATTTTTGTTTCTTGATCTCTTCCTATTGTCAATTCACAAATTAGATATTGTTGATTTATCTAACTTGATGAATAGTCTTCATGGAGTTGTAATGATATCTTAATACTAATTAATGGCAAAAGATACACATGTATATCAAAGAAACCATCTTGGTTTTGTACTTTTTAAATCATTCCCTACTGAGAACTATAAAGAATATTATAACCACAAGAATTTTTGTTGATTTCAAAGCTTATGGAGTCAAAACTTAAGACAACAGAGTCCTCATCAGTTTGACTATCTAAGTTGCACTACGTCTTCTTACATGTTGGTTTATAATTGTCCATATACCCTCACCTGTTGCCCTACAACAATGATCTTTCTATTGTGTAGCATACGTAAATTTTTCTTCTCCAGTAAATGGGCTCTAGGGTATTTAATTGAACATTGTACTTCTTCTTTTTCATAGTTTCTATCATTATTATCATCACACCCACCATGGTCATCACTGTCAGTATTGTCCGAATCGAAACAAAATTTATGTGCTCTATGAAAAACAATAATTGAAAATAGTTGACAAAAATAGCAAAAATATAGTACATATATATACATGTAACAAGACATAAGGCTTTGCAAAAGAGTCATATACTATTTATTTTAAAAGTAAAAATTATTTCAAGACTAAATAAGTCTTAATAAATATTTTTTTGTCTTTAGGTTTAAAATATTAGTCATATTTTATTGAAAATAATTTTTACAAAAGTCCTACAAAATTGATTTATGTGCAAAAAAAGATTTTCCCAACCTTTTTATATATTGTAAAAATTTTTGAAAATATCCTAAATTTTCACAGATATTCACCGATATTACAGATATTTATGGACATTGTGGATATTTTACAAACACCTTGGAAGAAAAATCATTCCTTCCTATATCTTTATTGAGACTTCAAAATGTGGATATTATCATGGAACTATCAGCAATATCGTGGATATTTTCATCCTAGCTCATAAGTTTGAACCGTTTATAATGTAAAACTCTCACATGTACACTACAATGTAAACTCTTATGAGCTCTAGTGTTTGAATTCATCTTTTATCAAACACCCTATTAATTTTCTCTTTTTTGGGGGATGGGATAAAAACATCCTGAACTCTTAAAATGGATTCAAAGCGACCAAAATAAATGAGGAAATTTCAAGACTAAATAACTCCTTAAACATCAGCTTTGTACCAAAATTGCAGTAATCCTCGTAATAATTTTATTAAAAAAGAAAAGAGACATATTAGTAATAAAAAAATTAAAAGACTGAAAATAAAAATACACTTATAACAGAGCACCAAAAGAAAAAGATGAAAAGAGAGAGCTTTTTGTGGTTGCTAGAATCGTGACCACATGATTTGCTACCATCGTGCTTACCCATATTGCTTTCAGCCATAACATAAAACAAACAAGCTATATATTAAGAAGGTGAAAAAATAAAAATGAAATGATCTTTGGAATTACTATGCCTTATTCTCTATCTCCCCTTTTTAATGCAGTTGCTCCTTTACTTTCTAAAGATTGACAAAATGCTTTCCAAACTTTAATTTTGATAATTTAGTCCTTCACTTAAAACATCGCAGTCCACTCTGACTAATAACGACGGATAAATTTTGGATGGAAAAGTCATATTACATGCATAAATGACGACTTGAAAGCATGCGATGGATTTATTAATTTATTTTTCTGAAAAAATCTTTCATTCCTCTTTCTTTTTCTTTTTTCTCTTCCTACCCATTTCCTTCTCTTGCGCCTCTTGCGCGTGTTGACGTTGCCCTCGTTTCATGAAGCCCTTTCCCTCATTCTTATGTTTCAACAGATTACATTATTTGCCAATGCAACAAGAAAAATAGCTCGGAAGGGAAGAGTCCAATGGGGAGAATTGCACGAAGGAAACAAGAGAAAAATAGAGAAAAAATATATATATATATTTTTTGAAAAAAATATTTTTTAGAGAGAAAAATAGGAATATGGAGTGATAATGGTTGGAAGAGAAATAGATACTGATTTTAGCCTCGAAAAGCTTCCTTACTTCCCGCAAATACCTTTTAGAAAACATCTCACACGTTGAACACTTAATTCTTCTGTCCGAAATTTCATTGATATTATCAATTGGACTGAATTGCCATATTTTTATTGAATTCAAGGACTGTAAAGTCAAAAATTAAGGGTTCAATGACTATTTTTCTAATTCTTGACAAATTTAAGGAGCATATACACTAAAAAACCATTTAAAAAAAAAAGTTTAAAAGTTTGGAATTTACATTCTCCCTCGTATAGAGTGAAGTTATAATATTCCTAGAATTATTACAATGATTGGCACAACGAGCGCATGTGGGATGTTGTCGTTTATCAGCATTATTATTATTTTTTTTTAGGACTGTCAGTTAGCTGTCTATATCGTTCCACCAACTGTCATTGTAATATATATATATATATATGTGTGTGTGTGTGTGTGTGTTAAATATATTTTTTTCTGGGACTTTTTTTTGTATATTTAGCTCCTGTAATGATCATGAGATTCATGACAATTATATAAAATCAAGTTAGAAGAAAATACGCAAAAAGCAATTAAATAGGAAATAACTTCAGCATTTTTAACAATAAAATTATAATTAGCTACAGCAACGTGCATGTGCAGCTTACCAAAAAGAAAAGTGCATGTACTAGTAAAGAAAAGACAAATTCTACTAAAAAAAACACAATTAACAAATCAACTGATATTATAATTTTCAGCAAACAAAAAAAAATAATTATATGGTTTCTTGTCATTTTCGAGGTAACAAAAAATTTATTGAATATGTTAAGCTAAAAAACAAAATAAATTGAAAGTGTAGATAAGTCGTTCTTGAAAGGGAAAACGAAGAGAAACTATATTTGTGTAGCAAGAAGATCATTATTACTTTCTCAAAGTGAAGAACCAGAAAGGCATGGATGAGTTTAGTCTTCTGGTATTCGTTTTTTTTATGTTTTTTACTTTATTTTTATTTTATTTTATTTTTATTTTCTAATAAGAAGCTTGAATCACTTCATTTCATAACACAAAATGGCAAGACCATATTAGTTACCTAGTTATCATAATGAAAGACTCTTTCAATTGTGGGCACATATCACGATGTCAAAAATTTTTACAATATATGTTTATTTAAAGTATATATGTTTTCTGAACATCAAATTAAAATTCATTGTCACAGCCTAATTAGGATGGACATTATTTTCCAAGGGCACATCTATATTTTCATGCACATTAACCTCATCACTTGAAGCAAACATATATGACTAAACTTGCTGGCAAAAAAGATTAGAGGAATGCCAATAGCACTTTATTTCTCACTTTCTTTTACTCTTTATATTTGGAGTCTGACACGTAAAATTCATTAACATAATAAATTATTATTTAAATAAAAAGATGATAGTGGATTCTATGTGTTAGACAATAAATGTAGAGAGTGTAAAAGAAAGCGAGAAAGGAAGTACTACTAAAACTCCTCAAGAGACTAAGGAGAATTAAAAAAGAGAGAGAAAGAAATAGCATCAACCTCCTGATGAAGTTTAATAAAGTTTCAAAAAAAAAAAATCAAAGCTATGACATTCTACCAACTTCATAAATTAAGAGATGAGATTGTGGAAAACTACACACCGCCAAATCGATCATGCTTCATTAAAATGTTTATTTAAAATTAGAACTCGTTATGTAATGCATTGGAGTAAATAATACATGTACCAAATTTACAGTGTAAATTAGGGCAAGTGCTAAATTAAAGTTTAGTTATTCATATTTTAAAACAAATCGTTTGTTCAAATACTCTTTAAATTTGATATCTTATCTAATTCTCAAATATGATAAATTTCGTACAGCAAGAATATCAAACAATTTTTTTCTAAAAAAATTGTGTACTATTCCCCCCCCAAAAAAAGTGTAATATGAAATACATTGCGTGATAAAGTTGCAATTGTTTGGCCTATGATGACCTTAACATGCCCTTGACTACTTTGTTATCAAATGCCGTCGAAAGTTTCATATCTAATCCATTAGGACTTTGGGCACAATAGACAATGGAGCGTATTCTTTGCTTTTCCAACAAGCAAAAAAAAAAAAAAAAAGACAAAGAAACACAAGTTAAGTGCCGCAGATTTTTCTGCTCTTT
Source organism: Artocarpus heterophyllus (assembly GCA_025403435.1). Taxonomy (NCBI): domain Eukaryota; kingdom Viridiplantae; phylum Streptophyta; class Magnoliopsida; order Rosales; family Moraceae; genus Artocarpus; species Artocarpus heterophyllus. Next base: position 7,923,041 of record CM046346.1, on the reverse strand, counting down.
CTTTTCCCCCTTTTCTAGAAGACAAGGATTCCCTCCCACCCTGTCATTTAGTGAAATCACTATATGGTTCACCTTGGTCTACTTTCATTTCGAAAAGTCACTTTACTCTTAGGTACATACAGATGTTCAATCCCGCATGCTTCTAATCCGTTCTCACAGATGGTGGCCTCATTTGGGGTCCCACGTAGGTCCTACCAAATAGGGCCTAACACCTGTAAAAGCATATATGCAATCTTGTGGAGTTAAAAGAGTACTATGACAAGACACCAATGATATTAAACATTATTTATTAATAGAATATGGGTTTTGTAATATAAGGTTCAGCTTTTATTAATTATGGTGCTTAACATCAGTGATACTTTTAAGCATTTTTTAGAGTTAAATATCACTCTATAGATAGATATGCAAAACAATGACATCACGTCGTCATTCATAACTCATGTGTTAACACAATACCGTTGATTTACAAATAAAAATAAAAGGGAAAACTATTGTAAGACCATTTTATTTGTTCTTATTGATGAGACTCTTTTGTTTTAATCATCGCATGAAAATTTAAGGGTCAAAAGTCACACACTTATACATACATATATAAACACAACCATATTGGATTATAACATTTTTTTAATCAAAACAATTATAAAAATCATGAAAAAAAATAAAAAAATTTACACAAAATCATAACAAAGTCTGCCCATGGGGGGTGTCAATGTCAACGTCGGCGATAGCGGTGGGGGAGGGGAGAGGGAGAAGGTGGGTGGAGGAGCAGATGATAGCCAAGGTGTTATGACATAGATCGACAATGTTGGAATCACGATGGTAACCTACACACGGTGGCTGAAATCATGATGGCTACCTACCCACGGCTGGAATCATGACTGCAATGGTGTGAAGAAGTCCCCCTTCTGTCACTACAATTCACAAAAAAGTCACATCGGAGTCACAATCTCAATCATGACCTCTGTTGTGACATTAGCGAACTCCCTAGTGATAGCACCCCGACCTCAATCGCAACGATTTTGCAATCTCAGTCGCACCAAATCATGGTGTTTGGGTCGCCGATCAAATGTAGATACCACGCAATCGTGACCACCACCGTGCTTTGGGCTTATCAAGGGCGATCCCCACTCATCAAAACTCGAGTTATGAGGTTGCTAGTAACCTACCCATGGCGGTGATTTTTTATTTCATACCTCTTCTTTTCTCTCTTTTTTTTTTTTTCAGGTAGTTGTTTTGGTTTTTTTTTTTTAATTTGGTTTTTGGTAAATTTGGTGTAAATCATTCAATCTATGGTGTAGTTGTTTATTTTTTACCATTAAATGTAGATCTAATGGCCTATAAATGGGTCTTATTGATAGGAAAAGGTCGAAATTCTTATTGTAGAAATTCCCTATACGTACACAATACTACTCGAAAAAATCCTAACTATTAGAGTAATTGTTATTATTTTTTTAAGGACTCATTTATTCCATATAAAAATGCATAATTGGTTGAAAACCATTGTTGTTGTTGTTTTTTTTTGGCTACTTGTGAAAGGGGATCAACTGTAGACTCAAGTCCCTAGCCTATTGGTCCCTTGATAATCTAATAAGACCAACAGGTGGGGCCATCATTTATGTCAGTGGAGATTTCCTGGTTTGTTAGTCAAAAGGTTAGAACTGTTTTAATGGTTAGAATATTTTTTGTTATAGTATTTTATTTTATAAAATTTAAACAAAAAAATGGTTTCAACTACTTCCCATACAAATGCTCAATCTCACAAAGTTGAAAACCACCTTTTAAAATACTAATGGCGTCATTCATACTTGTGTTACACACAACACTACTCCTTTTAAAAATAGTAAAAAAAAAAATCACACATACCACTCGAAAAGATATTATAACTACATGGGATGATTGGCACAAATTTGACGGTAGACAAATCGTGTAATTTATATTTATTGCATAAAAAATTCTTAATTGGTTGAAAAGAGTTGTTTTTTTTTTTTTTTTTCTAATCATAGAAGAGGTTAATGGTGTTCTCTCGCCTTCCAATCTAACAATCCCCGCCAATCCAACACTCCCGTGATAATCTATTAGGACTTACATGTGGAATAGAAAGAAATTTTATCATATTTTTGTTAACTACCGGTTAAAGAGTCCAAAGTCACATCGTTTCAAATCATATCTAACATGGCAATAAAAGGCATAATTTCAATTTCACTGTAAACAAGAAGAATTATATTTAAAAAATCAATTAGAACTTGAAATTAAAATTTTGTTGTATGTGAGAGCTTTATAGTATAGCAAATTTGTGCTTTTCATCATAACATGTGAGAACTTTGCACAGTTTACACTTTGTTTTTCTAACATGCTACCTAAACGAAACCAAGAATCAATCTTTGGATGCTAAATGAGAGAGTCCTAATAAGTTATTATTGTGTTTGGAAAGTATAATTTGAATTAAAACTTTTGGTTCAAACATTGTAACATATGAGAACTTTACGCTGTAGCTTATTATTTTTTTATATTATAACATGTGAGAGTTTTACACTGTAATAACTAAAAATTTTGGTTTGAATTGATACGACCAAACATACTATACACTTCACCTTTATGTCAACACCATAGTGGTGGTTGAAAACTCATTGGCTTTGAAATTCACTACTAATAAAGTGTTTGGAAGAGTGATAGAAACCGTTAGTCAAAACTACTTTTATTATAGAATGTGAGAGTTTTATACTATAATAATTTTTTTATTGTTACTGTAGCATATAAAAACTTTATACCATTTATAATTAAAAAAGTAATAAAAATCATGTCCTTTCAAACATCCGGTGAATATTGTGACATGTATACCGTATAACAAAATGGTAAACTTTCCCTAAAAAATTGTAAATTACTATCAATTCCAAATGTCTCATTTACGTGGCGTGCAAGAAAAAATAAATAAATAAAGGAGAAGGGGAGCAAATGGTCCCACCAATGTCCAAACAAAGACATACACTCAACATCCAACCTTGTGCCTACCTGATCCAGCTTTCATTTCCTCTTCCAAACCCAAAAACCCTGGGGATGTTGTCCGCATCTCGGTCTCCATAATGGGCGCCTTGTTTTATTTATTTTATTTTTTATTTTTTTTATTTTTTTGTGGCCCCTTATTTTACTTAATCCTCTATTTTACGTAACTGTATAAATTCACTTGCTCAAATTGTGAAGAGTAAAGCTCTAACTATTTAGAGTATAAAATAAAAAGCAGTTATAATATAAAGTTTTTTTATGTTATAGTGTTTAAAACTAAAAATAATTTAAATCATTAGTTTAAATTCTTCTCCCAAACATCACATAAGTTATTTTATAACAACCAGTGATGGTGGTGACAAAAAAAAGGTCTACCTAAGGACTTCACTACTATCATATTATGAGTTTAAGTGTAGCCAAACACATTTGCATTACTGCTTGGCGGCATAGATTTTGTCTCATATACAAGCTTCAATAAAGACTAGAGGTAAAACATGAAATTTATCAGACCGGAAAACATGAAATTTATTTAACGTTATCAAAGAGATATAATAATAATTTCAAATAAATAAACTACCGTATATTACATCTTTCCAACAGTAGTTTTACGCAAGAAAAATATTATTGAATAAATATCATATTATATTTCTCACTTTTATATGTTATGAAAGTATAGTTCATAAAGAGAACACTATATCACTATAAAAAAAAAGAAAAACACTATATATATATATATTGAATTTGAAAAGAATACAATTTAATATAAAAGTGTGTGGCAAAATGAGTTCTAATCATAATTTTTAGTTGTTACAATTTAAAACCCTCACATGTTATAATGATTAAAAAAAGTAAGCTATAGCATAACAATCTCACATGCTACAATTTTCATTTAAAAGTTTCAACTTTAATCACACTTCCCAATCACTCTAGTTACATCTTTTATGTATTTTTTGGGAAAAAATAAAATAAAATAAGAAGACTAAAATGTCCTTCAATAGTTAAAAAAAATTTTAAAAAAATTTTTTTAAAAAACTTTAGATGGATACTTAAAAAAAATAAGTTTTGTATTAGGCTTTGATGTTTTGTAGAATAAAAATAATTTTTTAGTAAATGAGGTGATGAGGGTATTTTTTTTTCTTCCGTTTTTTTGGGCTTAAAAATGCATTATGGATAAAAATTGAAACATATTTCTCAACTTTAGAAAAAAGATTGAGAGAAAATTCGTTTTAAATTAAAACTAAAAGCTATAGTTACTTTAAGCACCCCCGCATTTGTATCTTACTAGGTACTCATACCTTTTTTTTTTTTTTTAATTGAACATTGACCACTCTCTTTTCTTTCACTTTGGTGCTCTTTACGCGTTATACGTCTCCTATCAAGTCATTTTACAACTTGCAATTTTCTTTTCCTTCCTTTTGGTAACTTTCAATATTAAAATAATGTAATTCAAACTATTGGCCCTTGAACTATTTAGTATGTTAGAACTTTGGTCCTTGTACTTTTAGTATTTTAGCAAATGCGTGTTAAGACATTTTCAATTGAAGAATTTTTGTTAAGTTTCATTACTTTATGGACTTTTTCCTCACAAGTACAACATCTAACTTTTTTCTCACAAGTACAACATCCAAATTAATTTCATAAAACTATTAAAAGAAATAAAAACAAAAAATTAGACAAAACTCATCAAATAAAATAAAATATATGAGTTTTCTTTTTTTGCAATTTAATTTTTGTTTTTTAAATAGTTTTATGACATTAATTTGGGGTTTGTTGAAATAATGGGAATGTTGGACGTTGTCCAAAACATATGTATTCTTTTAATATTTTTCAAACAACAAGATATTGATTTAATGTATTAACATGCGTAGTACTAAAATAATAAAAGCCTTAATTACATGATTATACCTCATAGTTTTAACTATTTTTCAATTTATCCTCATATTCTAGAAAACTACAAAAGTATCCTTTGAATTTTAAAAGTTTATTTTAATTTTATCTCTATAAATAGAAAAAATTGGAAAAAACAACATAACTACCCTTAAGTAGTTGTGATAAATATTATACACATTAAAAATATAAAAAGGATCCTAAAATAAAAGATCAAATTTCCAAAAAAAAGGTTTATGACCTTTTAAATCTTAAATATTTTTAAAAAAATTTCTCAAGAAAAAAACGTATATTTCATAAACAAATTAGGATAATTAAGGGTGTTTTATTTTATTTCCATTTTTTCCGTCAAAAAAGTCTACAATGAATAAAATTGAAACAAGTTTCTCAAATTCAAAAAATGTCTTTGTAGTTTCTAAAAACAACAAAATAAATTAAAAAATAATGAAAACTAAGAGGTATAGTTATGTAATTAAACCAATAATAAAATCACAAAATCTTTATTGGGGTGATTAGGATTACAATTAATGCTATTTGGGGATGTTGGCTGTTGGAAATGACGATTTAATTATGCATTTGCAGGTCTTATATAAAACTTTTTTCTTCGCTCTTTTTTTTTTTTGCCCAAAGAAAAAACCATTGGAAACTAGCAAGATAATTGTTTTTAGAATTATTAACCTACAATCTAATATGTTTAACCCGTTCTAAATATTCCTCCTCAACTTAAAACCAAGACTATTTCACAAGTGGATTGGTAATTGTTGTGGGTAATTTCGATGGCCCAAAGCCACGATCGAGACCATACCAAGGCCCAACAAAAAGCCGAAGTCCAAGAAGATATCTTGACGGGTCACCTGAACTTTCACAAGACGACGACATTACCCTAGGAAAGTTAAAGGTCGAGATAATAAATTTGTCAAGATACATTGAATCTAAGAATGTGGGCTTATATCACTTAGTGAGCAAAGGCCAACATGGTCCTCGGAAGTGGGTCATATCATGCATAGGGTGAAAAGGAAGAACGTGGGATTAGCAAAGAAATTTAGGTTTTTTTTTTTACCATTATGCTTGACATAGATAATTGTACCTATAAATAGGGCCCTGACCTCTGAAGGGGATTGGCTGCAGATTAATGACACTATAGTGAAAGTCTTTAAGAATGGACATAACTCTTTAAAGTGAACCACTATAGCTTCCTATGTTCTTGTTCTTAAGCATTACACTTACTTTCATTTTTCATATGTTCGTATAGGCATTTGTGAGTGTTTGGTGAGGTATATTGTTGACAAATTTTCACCATCAACAATTGGAGCTAGAAGGAGGGCCTAGATTTATGTAAGATCAAACCAAAAAATTCCTCACAAGCATCATGGTAACAGCATGTACTAACTGTACCAGGGCCAAGTCCGTCGCTCAAGATAACAATCCATCCGTAGAGTAAGGCAGCGTCGAAAGATCTAGGAGAGGCTGCCAGCCTTCGCAAGTAATCCTACTTGAGCAGAGGGTGGAAAGAATATAAGAGCTGCTAGAAAAGATCTCGACGACCTTAGACGAGTTACAAGGCCGAAGCAGTAATCATGCAGGCAATAGCTTGGCATGCCAAAGGGACCAAGCTGGTAATTGAAGGAACGGTGGCCAATAGGTTAACCCTGAGGGAACCGAAGAGACTGAAGGAGGTTGCAACAAGAGAGCTAACTCAATAGGAAGTCAAGAGAGGAGGCGAAGAACAGCTCAAGCCCATGCACGAAATGCAAGTCAGGACCAAAGGCAGAATTCAGGTTTACCCCCACCCTGCCAAGATGGAATGCAAGATAAGATGCTACGTCAATCCAAATGAAAGAGATTTGAGAAATCACCTATAAAGGGGTGAATTGAGAGACCACCTGCACGTGAGAAGGGCTATTTCACAAGGTAACAACCCCAACAATGATCCTCCAGCTGTCGACTAACAAGCAAATTATCCTCAAGTCGACACAAAGTTAATCGCCCAACAGGTGCAACAGTAGTTACAAGCCATGTTGGGACTTCCTACAGGTGAAGTAAGGCGTCTAGTGGGGTGAGTAGGCGAACTGGAGGATAAGCTCGACATGCACCGTGGCCAAGAAATAACCTACATTAATCCCTTTACCCAAGAGATTAGATGCACCTCTTCTGGATAAGTTCAAGCCTCCCCACGTATTGTCTCTACTTGGCTCTCTCGCCCCATGCCTTATGTTCAGTCCTTGTAAGGGAAGAAGGAAAGGCTCACCACCCGGTGTACTATACAAGCAAGTGTTTGCCCAATGCCGAGACAAGATACCTAGAGATGGAAAAACTCAAATTAACCTTAGTAATGTCAGCTAGGAAGTTGAGAAGATATTTTATAGAGCACAAAATTTTGGTTTTAACTAATTACCCATTGGGGCAAGCCCTTTAGAAGCCGGAAACCTCAAGTCGCCTCTTAAAATGGTCTGTCAAGCTAAGTCAATTTGATGTCAAGTACAAGCCTCGTGTAGCGATCAAAGGGTAAGCCCTAATTGACTTTGTGGTAGAATTCGCATCTTGATTAAGAAGCACATATGTGGAATCATAGGAGGAGCTAGAAAGCTCAAACTAGAGACTATATGTTGACGGTTCATCAAATGAGTATGGCTCGGGTGTTGGGGTCATGTTAATCAACCTTGACAACCATGAAATCACGACGAACATATGGTTCCAATTGAAAGCGTTGAACAATGAGGCTGAGTACGAGGCAATACTCACAGGACTACATTTCGCCTAACATCTGAAAGCTGACCCGTTAGAGGTCTACATTGATTCTCAACTCATCGTAAATCAGGTATATGACGAATACAAAAGCTAAAGGTAATGTGATGTTAAAATATGAATGAAAAGTAAGGAAAGAACTCCTTAAGTTCAAGTCATGTGAGATCAAGCAAATACCACGGGCTGAGAACAGCAACACAGACGCTTTGGCCCATTTAGCCACTTCGAGAGATTTAAAACTACTCAAGGTGGTACCGATTGAGGTGTTAGAAGTACCAACTGTTGAAAAAAGGAAGTAGACAAAGCTATGCCAATTATACAAAAGGCTAGCTTGATGACCCTATCATAAAATATCTTATTCACGGAGAGCTATTAGCCAATTCAAATGAAGCAAAGAAAACCTGTTACAGGTTAGCTCACTATCTTCTACACAACCGGGAGCTTTATAGACAAGGTTATTTAGCTACTCTACTAAGATGCCTAGACGAAGAAGAATGAATGAAGATGATGAAAGAAATACATGAAGGCCTGTGTAAAAATCACACTAGGGGCAATCTTTGGCCTACAAGACACTCATACAAGGGTACTATTGATGACATTGAGGAGGGATGCAAAGAAATATACAAGGAAATGCGACATATGCCAATGGTATGCCACAATGTCGAGATATCATCTTAAGAATCTAATGCCGATTTTGAGCCCATGGCCGTTTGCAAAATAGGGAATTGATATAATCGGTCCGTTCATAATGGCGCCCAGAGGCTTCAAGTATGCTATTATAGTAATCGACTATTGTACCAAATAGGCCGAGGCAAAGGCATTTACCCAAATCACTAAAGCCAATTGCACCAGTTTCATTTGGTCACATATTGTCTGTTGTTTTGGTGTCATACATTCAATCATCTCTGACAATGGCAATGTGACACCCGTTATTCTCCTAACGGGTATTGAGGTAATTAAATTAATTTTTAATGTATAAAAAAAAATTGCTTCATTTAAATTTATTTTATAATATTTATTTTTATCTATTTTTAAATTTTCTAAAATTCTCCTATATTTATTTAGTATGATTACTTAAAAAGCCTTAGAACTTCTAATAAATCTCAAAAATGTCATATTGGCATTATGTGTGTTAAAGTCTTTAGATGAGACATAAGGATATCTTTTCCAACTACTCTTGACCCTCATTTTCTTTATTTCCTCCGTGACATGCTTCAACATGTCTCCTCTATAATTGTTTCTATCACTTCTCTTCAAAGACTTCATCTTTTCTTCCTTTCTCTTCCACGGTTCCCACACTCTTTTTCTCATTTCTTTGCTGAAGCAAAATACTTAGAGAACTTCTTCAAGGCAGCCATAAAAATCAGCCACCATCACCTCCATTTGAGCAAGAATTTCAGTCATACCGAACTAAAGGAACCTGTTTTGAAACCATTTCAAGCTTCCAACTAACCATAATCCGAGGTTAGAATCTTATGAACAAATTTAGTCTTTCATTTATAAATTTTCTTTTATACTAAAGGATTATTCAAATTTGCGTTCTTAAACCTAAGTATATGTTTGTTGCTATTTTGGAGCATATGTATGAAGTCTAAGTGTATATGCCCTAGACAGAAAATTTATATTGTTAAACTTTGTAATACCTCTATGGGCAGTGGTTATTTCTTGAAATTCTAAGATTAAATTAAAATGAATTTTATGAATTGGTTTGCATATTTGAAAAGTAGCATCCTAGGCTTTCTAACGAGCTATCATAAACCTAAATCGGAGTTGTATTTTATTTTCTAAGAATTATTTAATTTTTGTATTGGAAACTAGTAAATCTGCCAGTTTGTTATGGTATACCAACTGCTAACCTGAACCAAGAACCCATCTTTGCTCACCACCTAATTCTTTAATGTCTTGCAACCTTTCCAATATTATCCTAAGTGATTGATGAATCTTATTAGGGACTAAAACATATAGATTACTTGTTCACATTTTATATTGTGTTAAGACAAAAATTGTTTACTGTGGTATTCAAAAGAGATTTATATAAAAGCTTTAATGGCATACTAGTAAGATAGGTTTACACATGATTTATTTATGAATATAGTTGTATGTTGTGCTTTAGTTTTAATTGTCCTTATGCACGCCTTAGGATCAAGGGAGTATGGAGCTAACGTTAATTGATTCCAGGATTAAGAGACTGTTGATAAGCTTAAAAGGTAGGGATTCTATTACTCATCTTTTGTGAGGTTTTTATAGAATTAAAATTGATTGTTTTGCCGCAATATATATATATATCTATGTTGAACTGATATTATATGATTATCACATATGAAACTATGACATGGACTCGTCTTGTATTGTACGGCGAGGAACATAATGAATTGACACATGTTATAAATTGAGAAGCATGGTTAGGAAAACTAACTCTATTAATAATGATTCAATATAGAGAAATTGTGAGACATGAAGAGGGCGACGGTTACGTCCTTGGGCATGAATACCCTAAAAGGTAAAATAGGGGGAAGGCGATGACGCTTCCTTGGGTTGAAAGTCCCAGAACACACTGTACAGGAATCGATTTGGTGAGGACTCGGGGCTTGATGTCCCCTCACCGGAACACCCTTGGAATGTTTATAGGGTGATCAAGTGCGCCCATTTGGGTTTCGATGAGTTGAGTGATACTCAATTTAACATGGATACCTAGGAACAATGATGATTGGTAATATTTGTATAAATGTGTAATTATGACACTTGGTAATGATTAACTACGGTATCCATAAGATGTGATCATAATAAACCTCATAATCTGGAATATGATGTAACCTACTAACCATGCAGATTTTAATGTGGTAATGATAGAGGTGAGTAATGGTTTTCTCTACTGAGCATAGTGTCGCTCATTCCCTTATGTTTATATCTTTTCAGGACTCACTAAGTGTGAGGTGGCTACGAGAAATATAGTTGAGGAAGTGATGTAACTATATTACATTGGGACTGCTTCAATCGTTGAGAATGTTCTTCATGATAATGTAAGCATCAATTGTTACTTTCTGTGACTGTATTACAATGTGTTGAGGGTTAAAATGATGATGACAACAGTTTATATTATTAAATTTAAGGTGCTACATTAAAACTGTGGTTTATTTGTCGTTTATATTTTTATTTTTGAGTTGAGAGTTTTCATTTAAGTCCCGGGCAAATTTTAATCTTTAAGGTTTTACTTTTATTATTTATTTTTATTTTATCTCATTAAAAACTGTTAACCCCCATATAGGGGCGTTACAGGCAAACAGTTTGATAACACAAAGATGATGAAATTTATGATGATCTCAGCATACACCAAAACCTTCTCGGCTGTCATATATCCTCAATTGAATAGACAGGTCAAAGTAATGAATAAGATTATAAAGCACACCCTGAAGAAGCGTTTCGACAACCTAAAAGGAAGATGGGCCAAAGAAGTATTGAAAGTATTGTGGGCTTATAGAATGACGACTCGTACAACAACAAGCGAGATCCCGTTTGTGTTAATGTATGATGTTGAAGCTGTTCTCCTGGTTAAGATAATGACTCCCACCAGCAGAATGATTAGAGACAACGGCCAAGAAAATACACAGCTAATGAAGGCAGAGCTGTACTTGCTTGAGGAATGGAGGATTGAATTATAAATCCGTCTCGCTGCCTATCAGCAAAGAATAATGAGATACTACAACAAAAAGGTTCACAAAAGAAGGTTTGCAATCAGTAATTTGGTACTTAGAAAAGTAACTCAAAGCGCTAAACCCAGAAACATTGGACCCCTTGGCCCAAACTGGGAAGGACCCTACAGGGTTCGAGATATCAAAAGGAAGGGGACTTATGTGATGGAAACTATATCAGATCGATGTGTGGAGCATCCATAGAATGCCGAGCACTTACACCCTTATTACCAATAATTATTATTTTCTTTATTGTTTGTCCTTTGCATTTGTTACACTATTGTCGAGCATTAAATAAAAAAAGAAACTCTAAAGGAGTTCTTTCGTCTCTAATAATTTCATTTCCAATTACCTACTTATTGTTTACTTTTGTCTTAGTTTGCTTACTTTTGACTCTCGACCTTTTGTTCGCTTCTTACTTGAGATAAAAAGTATGAGTTTGATAATGTCAAAACATAGCTAAGACTCTGTATTTGACATGGGGTGAAAAGACATGACTAAAAGCCGACATGATTAAAAGTCCCATTAAATCTTGACCTCCCTTTAAGATTTTGTTATTACTAAATAAACAAACGAATAAAAGAATTTACAAATATTAACAACAAGTATACTTTGATCATAAAACAAATGGATTATTCCAATAATGGCCAACAACCTTAAAAGTCTTATAAAAAAAAAGGAAGCAACATTCCCAACTTCCATGGCTCGCTTCCTCCTAAAGCACTGCAAGGAGCCGAGGCTCCAATAGCATATAAAAATGATGGATCCTAGTTTGGATGAGCAGTGTTAATTTGCTCCACAATTTGCTCACCCACGAACTGGAGAATAGTCCTCTGAGTTTGAACAAATTCCTTAGAAGATTGGAACTTCCTGACCGCATCGACAGAGGCAGAATCAATTTGGGCTTTGGCCTTCTTTCCCTCTCGAGCCTTGGCCTTTACCTCTTCCTTAGCTTTTAGGTATCTCCCTTTCTGCCTTTTGACCACAGTAGTAAATTTGTCCACCTTCTTTCATAATTGAGTCATTCTTTCTTACTCTAGTTGCAAGAGATTCTTGACCTTGAATTCTTTGTCCTTAGCATACTTTGTGATGTTTTTCTCGATGTCAAGAAGAGCCTTAAGCTGCTCAATCTCCTTGTAGGGCCCTTCGGTGTTGTTATTAGTTACTCGATCTCTCCATAAGAGATCAAGGCCTTCGTCAAAGCCTACAAAAGCGTAAAAATAGGTCAAAAGACAATCTAAGGAAGTTAGGGAGAAAGAAAGAAAAGCTTAAGAGCTTATTGGAATCATTTTACCTAGATTTGTTTATGGATTGGCTTCCAATGATGCTCAAGGAGAGGAGACTTCTTTGTAGTAGCCCAGTCCTTCTAAAAACAAATTCATAAATTGCCTAGAATATGAGGCTAAACTACGGAGGAAGATCAAGCATACTTCCAATTTGGGCAATGGAAACGTCGCCCACTATGAAGTTCGGATCCCTTGCGCGGTAGCCTAGCCATAGGTTTAGGGGCTTCCCTAGAGGGGGTGGGGGAAGGTTGGGCATGTCAATAATTGGCCCCTTTATCAACTTGGCTCTCATGGGACAACTAGCCATTTTCTACCTGATATCTCTTTGGAGAAGGGGCGTTGTCATTCTTCTTGTCTCTCTTCTATTTTTGGGAGGATCGCTACCCCTAGACGAGCTTCCACTAGCTCTTATGGCAGGTTGTTGTCTCTATTGGACTTAAGAGGGGAGCTTGAGGTTCAACATGTCTGCATAAGATGAAAATAAGTCATTTACATAAGTGTAGAAGTATAAAAAAACAGTAATTACGGTAGTCTTACGTAGTTTGATCTCTACCCTCTTTGCTCACGTCGTGAGGAAATCTTTCTGGGACGACGTAAGTTAGGGCAGGAAGTTCAACAATGAGCCTAAAACTCTGCATATTGTCGATTGTCAACAAATGGACGACTTGTCTTTGTTCTTCAGGGAGGCTGGCGATGTGTCTTAAGCAAAGCAGCCTATTTTCGCTTAAAATCTAGCACGTAAGTAGTTCTAAAAAAATAGAAAAGAAGGGATTAGCAAGCTTCAAAGCTCGACAGATGATGACCAGAGTTAGATGCTAAAATTTTTGAGTTCTTACTAGGAATGTACTGTTGAGTCTTGACTGTAAACTTCCTCCTTCAATCCTCTAGATGATCGTTGTAGTTGCCCTTTAACATGAAAAACATCTTCTTCTAATCGTGATTGGAAGCAGACAACTTCTACACAATGGGTGGCGCCTTGTTTTTAGCTCTGTTGTATGTATTGGCATAGTAAAAACTGGTCTGTTGGATGCATGGTTGATGCAATAGCAGTATAAAAACTCGTCCAAATAGAGGGGAGCCTTGAAGTAGATATGCCACAATACCCACATACACAAATATATACACCAAAAGTTTGAGGTCATATGAGTGGAAGACATCTCCAACTTGTTGCATAGCCTTTTCATAAAAGGGTGGAGAGGAAAAGTTTGGCCAGTCATGATACATCTGCTATAAATGACAAGACATCCTAGAGGAGCAGCGTCGGCTCGATGATGTTCATTAGGGATGAGAAACTCAAAGTAATGACCATCGATATGTCCCTCTCAAAATGCCCTGTGGATATCATGAGCACGATAGTGGGTCTTGGTTGTCCTAGCCCTATCCAATATAACCTCCCACTGAATATAGTTAACAGCTCGTCGAACGGTGTGACTGTTACAACAGAGGATGCTTTCTCAAACTATGGATTTACGAGTCGGGGATATTGAGGGTCAGGAACAGCAACAGAAACTAGGATTGGCACATTGTTCATTAAGTCGTCAACACTATCTGTAGAAGGGACAACGCCAAACTCATCTATATTTCTAAAGATAGGGTCATTGTTTGATACTAGAATGTCACCTCAACGTGATTACTCAGCGACTCCTAGAGCATCTGGACATACTCGGGACAACGATTCAATCTCTCGATGACCACTAGAAGATACCATTAAAATCTAAAAATAGAAATGGTAAAAGTTAAAATTACCTATATCGAGAGGTCGACCTAGGAACTAGGGCACCAATTCTATAAATTAAATCATCAACTTGGCACCTATGCATACAGGACACGACTTGAAACAAAACCTTAAGGAATTGAACCAGATTTCTAAAAGCCATCGAAATCGTAAGATGCCCCAAAATAGCCTAAGGGGAAATAGCCTAAATGGAGTACATCCATTCTTCTTCAGCAAAACGAGTGCAAGAAGGAAATTGTGAAAGGAAATAAAAACTTACTATTTCTATGCTGAGATTGTTGAAGTTGACGAAATCGCTCAGGAAGATGAAAAGCACGCATCAAATAGCGTAGATGGGTAGAATAGAAGGTTTCTATCGAATTTAGATTGATATCGATAGAGTAACAGTAGGATCTTCGAATGATAATGGCGAATAGAATTCTAAACCTTGATTTTATAAGTGTTGAGAGGCTTAGTTTTAGACTGTTAGATCAGGGCGTTGCCAATCTAAGGTTTGGGGGTCAGGTAGCTAAATGTCGCCATCCTACGACCCAAATCTTATGTAGAAAAGATCCCAGAAAATCTAAGGGCTTAAAATTAAACATTGAGGCATTTAAATGACACCTAACACAGAGACGTGACTGTAGTAGTAGTCGATGTGACTGTTTAGCTGCTCATGGAGTCAAAGCGTTACAAAACTGATTATGATTTTGGTCAAAACTTCCTCAATAAGCAAACTAAAATCCAAGAATAAGCCCAACGCTTCAATCGTAGAAGGCCTATTAGAGTCCCGATCTTAAAATAGTGTGAAGCTATTAACAATAACTTCGCACTAGGGGGTAATTGTTGTGAGTTATCTTGACGGCTTAAAGCCCACAGTCGAGTCCATGCCAAGGCCCAACAAAAAGCCTAAGTTTAAGAAGATATCTCAACGGATCAGCTGAACTTTCTTAAGACGGTGACATAACTTTAGGAAAGTTAAAGATCGAGATAATAAAATGTTTAGATATGTTGAATCTAAAAATGTGGGCTTACATCACTTAACGAGCAAAGGCCAACATGGTCTCAGGAAGTGGGTCATATCATTCATGGGATAAGAGGGTAGAACTCGAGATTGGTGCAGAAATTTAGATTATTTTTTAATATTATGCTTGACACAAATAATTGCACCTATAAATAGAACCCCTGATCTCTGTAGAGGGGATCAACCCCATATTAACAACATTGTAGTGAAATTCTTCCAAAGTAGACATAGCTTTTTAGAGAGAACCACTATAATTTCGTGTGTTTTTATTTCTAAGCATTTTATTTACCTTCATTTTTCATATTTCGCGCTGCCATTGTGAGTGTTTGATGAGATATATTATCAACAATAATCTTGAGGAATGATTTTACGTAGCCTAGAATAATTAATTGTAGTTATAGAAAATGAAATTAATTGAAAATGGGTCTTCATAATGTCTTATGATGATTGATGAAGCAGAAATTTAAGGGCAAATTGATACATAAAAAAGGTAACAATGTGAACCTTCTTTTTTTTTTTTTTTTTTTGGCAACCAGAAGAGTTTATAATTTATTTATTATTCAATATATTAAAATAATTAAGTTTACGATTTCCAATAAGTTCCTGCATTAATATAGGAAGACTTTGTACGTAAAATATCTCAATCGGTTACACTAATGTACCAAACAAGAGAAAGCAATAAAATTTCTATCAATTATATCTCTTTCATTTGCTCATGTTGTAGTTCATAGGTGTCTTTCAAGAAAAAATATATATTTAAATATGTATTCCAACAATGACTTTAAGCTTATATCCAAAGTCCAAACAGGCATAAATGATAAAACTACTCACTTGGTGGCTTTTTCTTGCAAAAGTAATAAAAATATTGGAGTGGTTAATAGATTGAAAATTAATTTACAATTAATTTACCCTCAGTTTTATATCATATGGACCATATGGTTGGCAATAGACAATGATGCATGATGGTCCAAAACGTCGAGACAACAATGTTACGTAATACTCCAAAACTATAAAAGTCAATTATTTTTTCATTTTATTAGAAAATGTAAATTTTTTTATTTTATGAGTTATTATTAATTTTATTTTTTTGCCAATTAGATTACAGGTTATATTTCTTACTCAATTAGATATAGATGTCGCATGTTATTTTACATTTGAAAAATTTTGGGTGGGATGCACTGCAAGGAATGTGTTTCGTCGTATAATTATTAAAAAAATAAAGAATAAAATAGAGGGGAAAAGAAAAGACCAAGATTTAACGTGGTTCGAATTATGCATTTATTAAAAAAAAGATAGATAATTGGCACTATTAATAGGTTCAATATAAACACACATTACAACCTCGAAATCGGATAGGCTATTCAAGATTAATTAAGTCAATAAGATTTTCTGAATTAATAATTGATATAAATAAACTAAATCACTGGGAAAGATTAACAATATATTAAATAATAACTTTTCCTAAATATTATGTTATTATATCTATTTAAAAATAGTATTAAAATTATATGTAGATTTAATAGCATCCTTCAAAATGGATATAAACACTGAACACGATTCGTTACTTGTAGAAAACGTTCTTGAGTTCACATTACGCGGTAAAATATTCTTAGCAGTAACTGTAATTTTCAAGAGTTCACGTAATATCAAAATCAAATAAACAAGTAAATCTGTAAAATTGTCAATATGAAAGGTGATAGAGAGATTTTAGTTGTAGAGAGCAATTTTTTAATACAGTTCGTTTTTATTATCTAACTTACCAAAAATGATACAGCCTAAAAAAGCACACACATGAAAATTTTTTGATTAAAATTAAGAAAACTAGCATAAATATTTTGTCACTATCTTACCGTAACCTTTTTCTTCCTCTAATATTGTCATTTTCGTTTTAAAAATTTAAATACATGCAGACAGAGAAGGAAGAAATTAGATCATTATTAATTGACAATAAAAATAAATCAATCAAAATATAACCGTATTTAGTAAATAGCTCACTTAGATTAAAATAAAATTTATTTTGTATAGAATGGCTTATAGAGAAATACGAAGGAGCACACAGATAACAAAAAAAATAAAATAAAAGGAAAGATAAAAAGAAAAAGAATAAAAAAGATAAGGTAAAATTAAAAATTTAAGCATTTAAAAAGAGCAAGTGATTTTAAAAATACTATATACTTAAATATTTTTAAAAGTATGCTATTTACTTATTTAAGAATTGCAATTATACTATTTAATACAATTTCTCAGCAATAGTCTATATATTATTATTATTATTATATATACAGGCAAGATAATTTGAAGGGAAAAAAAATCTAACCCAAATCTCCTCTCATAACATGAATAATAACAAAAAAGAGCCCAGCTCATTCCAAATCACTCCCCACCCTACCAATAATATATATATATATCTTCAGTTGTTTTGGTTTTTTTTTTCTCCTTGTTTCCACTTTACCCTCGCAAAGAACAAAATAAAAGAATATACACAGTTTGAAAAAAAAAAGTGTAAATCTCCAACGTAAATAAATAACTTAATAAATAGTTATGAGGGGGTACACTAGGGCAACTATTAATTATTCTTCTTCATTTCTTGAAAAAATTACACTACATGATGAAATGAAAAAATTATTACCATGAAATTGAAATTCAACTAAAATTTTCATGATATTTTAAAAATGACAAAAATTACATGGTAATTATAATAATGTTATAATAATATGTTGCATAGTTACATAATGATTCTTTTAGTAATATGAAGTTTTTCTGTTTTTAAAAAAATTGGAAAAATTTCTATATTGCAATTACTTTATCGAGATTTTGTTATGTGTAAATTTTTTTTTCTTTTCCCTTAAAACAATAACATATAAAAACTTTATACTGTAGTTATTGAAAATTTTAATTGGGTTCAAAACTCCAAACTTTAGGTCTCGGACTTGTCAATAAACTGTTTGGTATTAAGACTTATAGCGACCTAAGTAAAGTGGTCCATTCTTATATGTAAATTAGGCTGAGTACTATTTTTTAGGTACAATTATTCATATCCACTTACATGTATTTTTCAAGAAAATCAGTTGACTAGAATTAGACAAGGCTTTTTTCTCATGAATTTCTAGTATTGGCATAAAGGAAGATATATGATAACGAATTACAATAATAATTATTTTTTTATAAAACAAAACTAAATAATAGGAGATTTTTACCTGAATACTAAAAATATAATATCTATTTTTTTAAATGTATAATATCTATTTTTTGACTATTAAATTTATTATGTAAAATAATTTTAATTGTTTTAGCAGAGTGCCTTCTTTTCTTTTTTTTTTTGGCAATAGGTGGGTTGCCCTTTATTGGAAGGACGCAAATAAATAAACTCGAAAATACAAAAATTCCATATTTCCTTTGCTTCCCAATTTCTCACAACACAGTTTTTGATTCAGTCTTCCGTCGGTGATGGTGTAAAGGTGACAGAGAGAGAAAGAGTGTATTAGCTGGTAATACTAGTCCGTTTCTGACTGCCCTTTTTTTCTCTCTGCTCTCCTTTCTCTCTCTAGAAATGGCTCATCTCTTCAGAGAACTCTCGCTGGGCCAGTCCAAGAGAGAGAGTCAGAGCACCACCGCCACCACCAAGACCACCACCACCACAATGCGCGACGATCTCCCCTCCCCGCTCGGCCAACTTGCCGCCCAACTCACCGACTCGGACCTCCGACTCACCGCCTACGAGATCTTCGTCGCAGCCTGCCGTACCTCCTCCGGTAAGCCCCTCACCTACGTCACCAACTCCAACTCCAACTCCAACTCCGACTCGCCGGGTCAACTTGCCAACTCGCCCAGCTCCCCGGCTCCCCAGCGCTCCCTCACCTCCGCCGCCGCCAGCAAGATGAAGAAGGCCTTGGGCCTCAAATCTCCGGGCTCTGGTTCCAAGAAAAGCCCAGGGTCTGGCTCCAGCTCCGGCCCAGGGAAGCCCAAGAAGCCATTGACGGTCGGCGAGCTCATGAGGATCCAGATGAAAGTCTCTGAAGCAATGGATTCCAGAGTCAGGAGAGCTCTGCTTAGAATCGCTGCTGGACAGGTTGTGCGTTTTGATCTGAAATTCGATTTAGATTTTTAGTTTATAATTCTGGATTTTTGTTGATGAAATGTCAGTGGCTTCCCATTTTGTGAATTTTGGTAGGTTTTTGGTTTTTGTTTAACTGCTGAATTCGGTTTGATCGGATGCTTTGAAATGTTTGGTTGCATAATGCATTTGGCTGTAACGCACAAATTAAACCCGAAGACTTCGTCAAGATTTGACTTGAGTGGAATAGGATTTATTATTGTAGTTGAACAAATAATTTATTTTTCCAAATTAATCCAATCTTTCGCATCAAACGAAGCTTTTACTAGATTTTTCCTTATTGATTGTTTGCCAGAATTATCTTTGTTATAACACACACGGACACTAGGGATTAGAGGGGAAGGAAGTTGAATGTCGTGGATAAATCCGAAATATATGTTTTGTGGGTAGGAATGGAGGGTCTTATAATGGATTTTGTAATTTGTCATTTCTTATGTTCTTGTCTGTGTCACAGGTTGGAAGGAGAATTGAGTCAGTGGTAGTTCCACTAGAACTGTTACAGCAGCTCAAGCTGTCGGATTTCACTGATTCACAAGAATATGATGCGTGGCAGAAAAGAACCCTTAAAGTTCTCGAGGCTGGCCTGCTTTTGCATTCTCGCTTGCCGCTAGACAGGGTACAGAGTGCTGCACAGAGGCTGAGGCAATGTATTCATGGAGCTTTAGATAGACCCATTGAAACTGGGAGGAACAATGAATCTCTGCAAGTTCTACGGAGCGCTGTTATGGCGCTTGCGTCGAGATCAATTGATGGGTCTCTCACTGAGGCATGCCACTGGGCAGATGGGTTCCCTCTGAATCTCCGGCTTTACCAGATGCTTCTAGAAGCATGCTTTGAAGTTAATGATGAATCATCCATACCTGAGGAAATTGATGAGCTAATGGAACATATTAAGAAGACCTGGGGAATCCTTGGAATTAACCAGACATTCCACAATATTTGCTTTACTTGGGTTTTATTTCACCATTTTGTTGCAACTGGCCAAGTTGAAATGGACCTGCTATATGCAGCTGATAGTCAGCTAGAAGAGGTTGCAAAAGATGCAAAGACAACAAAGGATCCAGAGTATTCTAAAGTCTTGAGTTTGACATTGACAGCGATAATGGGATGGGCAGAGAAGAGGCTTCTAGCATACCACGAAACTTTTGATACTGGCAATATTGAAACCATGCAAGGAATTGTTTCTTTGGGAGTTGCACCGGCTAAGATTTTAGTTGAGGATATATCTAATGAGTACCGAAGAAGGAGGAAGAGCGAAGTTAATGTGGCTCGAGAGAGGACAGACACCTACATTAGGTCATCACTGCGAACTGCCTTTGCTCAGGCAAGTCATTATTATTAGTAAGAGGCGAAATGCATTAAATTTGAGTTTAAACTTTTTCGTTGGCAGTAGTGTTTTTATTTGTGGAACCAATGGATTTTTAGTCTTTTTGAGGTAATAATAAAGCAATATTTTCGACGTTTAACCATTAATAGAGTATGAGAACTGCATGCGTGAAAGATAACTTTTGTTCCATCAAAATTCCATTTATTCTATACTTGCATTTGCAGTAAATTCGAACACGTAAGTACGTTAACTGGATTTCACGCCTGAAAAAGTTTCCTTTTGTTGATAGAGAATGGAGATGGCAGACTCAAGCAGGAGAGCATCGAAAAACCAGCCAAATCCTCTTCCTGTCCTGGCCATCCTTGCAAAGGATGTTGGTGAGCTAGCCTTGAAGGAGAAGCGAGTGTTTAGTCCAATTTTGAAGAGATGGCATCCTTTTGCAGCAGGTGTGGCTGTTGCCACCCTTCATGTTTGCTATGGAAATGAGATAAAACAATTCATATCAGGTATAACAGAGTTGACACCAGATGCTGTGCAAGTGCTGAGAGCTGCAGATAAGCTGGAGAAAGATCTCGTGCAGATAGCAGTTGAAGATTCAGTTGACAGTGATGATGGCGGGAAGGCTATTATTCGTGAGATGCCTCCTTTTGAGGCTGAAGCTGCAATTGCAAATTTGGTAAAAGTGTGGATCAAGACCAGGGTGGACAGGCTGAAAGAATGGATTGATAGGAATCTGCAGCAAGAGGTATGCACTGTTTTCATTTGTAGTTCAATTTTGCTTTAATAGTTTGGTATTATATTTGATGAAGATATTTGCAATTGCAGCTTAGGGAGACGTATATTTTATCTCAGCATGTATGTATACAAATATTTCTTAAGCTCACTCTGGCAATTGTTTTTGTAACATTTTCTTGTTTATGCGTGTGATTTTTTTTGCATGCTTATTCATCTCATGCATATAATTAAATCTTATGCATCACGCATCTATGGGCTTGTTTATTATTGCAAGTCTTAAGGGCAATTTTTCATCTTCCATGAGCTAAGCTTGTAAATATTAACTACAGGTGTGGATACCAATAGAAAACGAAGGATATGCTCCATCTGCTGTGGAAGTGTTGCGAATATTTGATGAAACTTTGGATGCATATTTTCGGTTACCAATAGCAATGCATCCTGCATTGCTACCAGACTTGATTGCAGGCCTTGATAGATGCCTTCAATATTACGTAACAAAGTCAAAATCTGGCTGTGGTACATTCTTTTGAAACTCACATGTAATCTGCATAAAGCTTGAGGTTTGTAATATGCTTGGTCTTCAATACTTTCTTTTTGTTGTGATATGCAGGATCCCGGGGTTCATTTATCCCCACTTTGCCTGCACTGACCAGGTGTCCTATTGGATCAAAGTTCCAAGGCTTTGGCAAGAAGAAAGAAAAGTCACCAACTCCTCCAAAGAGGAATTCTCAGGTTGGAACAGTGAATGGAGACAACTCGTTTGGAGTACAACAGCTTTGTGTCCGCATAAACACTTTGCAAAGGATCCGCGGTGAGTTGGAAGTTTTGGAGAAAAGGGTGATCACCCATCTAAGGAACTCTGAATCTGCCCATGTTGAAGACTTTTCTAATGGCTTGGAAAAGAAATTTGAACTCTCACCTCCTTCTTGTGTGGAGGGAATCCAACAACTCTGTGAGGCAGTAGCTTACAAAATCGTCTTCCATGATCTCAGTAATGTTCTGTTGGATGGTTTGTATATTGGGGAACTATCTTCCTCTAGGATTGACCCTTTTATTGAGGAGCTGGAAAAGAATCTGCTCATTATTTCAAACAGTGTGCACGAAAGAGTTCGTACAAGGATTATTACTGATATAATGAGAGCTTCCTTTGATGGATTTCTATTAGTTTTGCTTGCTGGAGGCCCCTCTCGTGCATTCTCCAGGCAGGATTCCCAGATTATAGAGGATGATTTCAAAGCCCTTAAAGATCTATTCTGGGCCAACGGGGATGGCTTGCCTTCGGAGTTGATTGATAAATTTTCAACCACAGTGGGAGGTGTTCTATCCCTTGTCAGAGCTGACACAGAGAGCCTCATTGAGAGGTTCAGACGTGTGACCTTGGAGACATATGGTGGCTCTGCCAGGTCTAAACTCCCACTGCCTCCGACTTCCGGACAATGGAGCTTGACCGAGCCAAACACGATCCTGCGTGTTTTGTGCTCCAGGAACGATGAAACAGCTTCCAAGTTTCTGAAAAAGACTTACAATTTGCCAAAGAAACTGTAACTAGCTCGAAGCATGGCTTACGGCAAGCAAGGCATGCCGTTTTTGCACAGTTTATATTTTCTCACGGTTCTGCTTGTATGTAGTGAAGGTTATTGCCCTTGTCATATACTCTTACACATGGGTGAGTGGTGGAAGGAGGTGGGTGGGTTTTCCCTCGACATTATCACTATTTCGTTGGAAACATCACGGGTCAACTAGAGGAGCCCGAAGAGACTTGAAGACTTTCAGAGGCTTCCTTTGTGAGACAAGATGGGTGGTTGGATATTCTTTTATCATTCGTTTTTGATTTTTTGCCAACTTTTATTATATTCCTGTCCATGTTATCCTCTTTCTACATACATATTTATACTTGGAATGGAATGTTCTTTGCCGTCTATTCGATTGTTTGTTTTCTCCATGAGAGGACAGGGTCTGAATCTTTACTTCGTAGTCCGTTGTCTTCTTGCTAGGTGCAGGGTATAGCACAATTATATTGATTCTGGTACTCGTGTATATAATTAGCATGTAATATACATTATACGGCAGCCTTTTTTTTATTGCAGTTGAGGGCTTGAGGCTTGGGAATACACGTCTACTCTGTTGAAAATGAGATTGTTTTGTATGTTTTCCCCCTTTCTTGAAAGAAAGAGTACACTTGTGTTTGCCCAACCTAAAGCAATATTCCATCACTTAAAGGGTTCTATATGGAATTTTTTTTTCTTTACCTGTTTGAACCAAGAGTTTAAACATAAGACATTATACCGATTTAAATTTTGTGGCAGAAAACATTGTAGCAAAATCGGTTTGAATCAAAATTTCTTTATGGTCCCAATTCTTAATGTAGTTGTTTTCCATTTTTTAAGATGAAAATATGCCGTAATGCAGGGAAAAAGCATTCAATTCAGGCCTTGCAAGGGGGAAAAGATTGATTAAGCTTAAATAGTGGGCTGAATAGCTTCACATCCTGTACACCATCACATAGCATTAAAGGAACCTCTCCTTATAAACGTGATTGAGGAAAAATATAATAACAGTCCCTAGTACAGATTTCTCTTCTCTCATCTGGGTTCTGCAAACACAGGCTGGTATCAAGCAAATTTACAACAGGCACACCGACTTGAAATCCTCTACAACAGTAAAACTGATTTTCAGTTTTGCCAAAATTGTGTTTGCTTGAAAGAAATCATCTAGATGCTGCATGATATAACAAGCTAGTTAGTTCTGAAAGGTGGCACCTTTATTCCGCCAAGATAGCACGTCCTAGATTTATTGCAAGAGCTAGCCTGGCCGAACTTAAGGCCTGCGGTGGCAAGTCTACTTCAATGAAGTCTGGACGCAGCTTTGCCATGGATAACACTTGCAGTTTGTTCAATACGAGATTTGTCTGAGATACACTTAGCAAAGGACGCTCTTGCCAATCAAGCAGCTTCAACTGGAAAAAAGGTAATACAACCAGAAATTTTGCTACGTTTGTCAAAAGGGAGGAATCCAAGTATGAACAGAGATACATGTGTAGTTAGTCATACATGTCCCTGCAAACCCAACCCCGCCAACGCACAACCCAACCCAAAAAAGAGAACAGGACAAATTAAATCCTGTACAACCTCAAAATCCATCAAAACCATCAGTTTTCATTAAAACCCAAAAAAAAAAAACAAATAATAATAATTTTACCAAGTTTTTTGAACTTGGGGTTTTTGAGTGTGTAAACCTTAATTTCCACACAACCCACATCACCATAAGGCACAATATCAATCACATAAACATCCTATAGTATCACAAAAACATGCGATAGTCCCTATTTAATTATTACATAACAGTTACCAAAGGAAAAACACAATATTTTTGGTATAAAGTTTAGGATTTTACTCAAAATTTTCTTGATGAACTTTGTGGATCTCTACCAAAACTTGTTCTTGGCACTATCCTTTAGCATAAACCATACAAAGTTTCTCAACAAAACCCTTCCCAAAACCAAGAAGAAAAACTCAAGGGAAGAAGAAAAATCAAGGTTTTACCTTAAGTCAATTCTTGATTTTGCTCTTGGACTTTCTTGAAAGCAATTTTTTTGCTAAAAGTTTAGAAGAAAATTTTGAGAGGATGGGTTAAGAGCTCCGGGCATCTTAGGAGAGAAGATGGGATTTTTTTTTTTTCAAATTTTTTAACCACTTTTTTTCTTTTAAAAAAAGTTTGCTTTCTGGGCTTTTTTGCAATTTTTCACAACCTCGGGGCAAAAATTGAATTAACATTTCTTATCTCCACCCCAAGGGCTGCCGATTGTCTTAATAGATTGGGTGGCCAAATTTGAGCCTTTTGTGATAAAGTAAATAGGTCCCACAATCTTTTCACATAGTATAAATTTACATTATATTGTATTTTTTCTATACTATTGGTGTAAAATTTTGTACAAATATTATCTCTAATAGTCTAAAATTACATTGACTAACTTTCCTTATACTAACCATCCCTAACATAGTATTTCATAAATCTACATTTGAACTTTATCAGTACCATTTTGCTATACTATATATTCTTTTTACCGATGTGTGTCTTTTTATAATGTATTCGTCAACTGAAGAACAACAAGTACAAAGATCTTTTTATTAGTTTTTTCTGAGTGTCAACTATTTATTTTTATATTGTTTAGACTATGGTATGATTATTTACTTTAATTAACATTTATTTTTCCTTATTAACTTATACCACAAAGTTTATAATTATTGTGATATAAATTTTATCTTGAGAGTATCTTATAAATTTTTGATTGATTATACTCACAAAATCTGTATATTAAAACACTCTAATTTGCACAGAATTTACATATATGATCCTTACTAGTAATATTTATAATTATTTCATTTGATTGTAATTTTTATAGAAATACGATTGATAAATTCATTATTTAAATCTAAATAAATTTAAGATTTAAATAAATGATTTTTTTTTTGGATGTTACACTAGGCAAATCTTCACCTACACCAAAGATGAGGCTGAAGCAAGAACCTCTACAATAATTACAAATTCACTAAACAAACGATGTTCAAAATGAATGGAAAAGAACAAACTTTTAGGACCGCGCTTACTTCTGGTGAGGTATTGAATTTGGATCATCGATTATGACATGTATAAACCATCATCTGTGATAGAAAACTATTTCTTGTTCCAATAATATTTGAAATTCAAGATTTTGATGTAATACTAGAAATGGATTTCTTGAGAAAGTGTGACGCCAAGATTAACTGAGGACATTATAAGGTCACATTTCACCCAATTGGAAGCAAGAAATTTGTTTACATTGGAAAAACTCCAAAGACATCAAAAGCACTGATATCCACTCTAAAGGTAAAAAGGTTGTTGGATAGTGGATGCACAAGTTATTTGGTGAATTTAGTAAACAAAGACCAAGAAACTCAGTTAGGACCAGAGGATGACTCAATCATAAAGAAATTTATTGATGTATTTCTGGAAAAGTTACCTGGATTACCATCGAAACGAGAAATCTCACTTAGATTGAGTTAGTGTCCGGTACTGCACCAATCTTAAAGGCACTCTATCGCATAGCCCCAGCAGAATTTAAAGAGCTCTAGACCCAGCTTAAAGAACTACTAGATAAAGGATTCATTCATTCAAGTTATTACCTTAGGGAGCACCTATACTACTCATCAAAAAGAAAAATAGAACTCTACAAATGTGGATAGACTACCGTGACTTGAACAAAGTCACAATTAAAAAACAAGTATCCTCTTCCAAGATTTGATGATCTGTTTGATCAACTGAAGGAAGCAGTCGCATTCTCAAAGATCGATTTTATTTTAAATGTGCAAATTTGTAAAAAAAATTTATATGTGCATTATGAATGCAAAATTTTTATGCAATATTGAGTATTTTAAATGTGCAAATTTTGTGAGTTGATTATTCAAAAAAAATTTTTTAAAAAGGCTCTTAACATAAAATTTATGTCACATTAATTACAATTTTTGTAATGTAAATTTATGAAGAAAGATATGGTAATTTAAGAAGAAAGTTATGCCATAATTCTATACAGTATGGAAATTGTCCATTAACAAGTTAGATTAACTGATGAAGATTTTGTGTCTACAGTCTAACAATTGTTGGTATACATTGTAAAAAAGACACACATAAATGAATAGTACACAACATAGTGTAATTTTACAGTCAGTTGTGTAAACACAGGTAGATGCGCTACTATATTAGAAACTAGACTATTGTGCGTTTCAAGTTATGCATTGTAAATTTAGACAGTGTAAAGAACATATCTACATAGTTTTACATTGATAGTATAGGAAAAATAAAGTTCATTGTAAATTTATACAGTGTAATAAAGTTGTGGGACCCACTTACTTTTCATAAAAGGATGAAATTTTGCCACGCCACCCATTGGAGACACACTAATCTAACTAGCAGAGGAGACAAGATTTTTAATTCAATTTTTGCCTTAAAGATTGCAAAATTTCAAAATAAACCTAAGTGATAACTTAAAAAAAATGGTTGTCATCATTTGTGAAAACTTGGAAAAAAATTTCCATTTTCTCCATGCCAAAACTGTACCTATATACCCAAGCCTTTCTCAAAAAATTTTCTCAAGAATACACCATTTCCAATCAAGTTTTAGAGCTAGTTCAAGGAGTATAATCAAGGTTCAACAACTTTTTTAAGGTAAAATCTATACTTTTTCAAGTGAAATTTGTGGTTTTCTCTTGAGTTCTTGGGTGGTTTTGAATGAAAACTTTGCTATTTTTTGTGCGAAGGACTTCTACCCAATCAAGCTCTCTTTGAGGAGGTTCAAAAGTTAGCACAACAACCTTGATAAAAATCTAAACTTTTCTTTAAAGTTTGATGTTTTTATTCAAAGATTTGTATGTTTATGTTAAAGAATAGACAATGTTTTTATTCAAAGATTTGTATGTTTATGTTAAAGAATAGACTATGGTTGGTATAAAGAACTTTTATAATGATTTATGATGTGTGTTGATGGTGATAGTATGAATAGGAACTAAAGTTAAGGGTTTTCAAAGGAAAAAGTTTTGTTAAATTGGGTTTTGTGCAAAACATGAAATGTTTTCAAGAAAAGGGGATTCTTTATGAGAATTGATGATGATTTGTTTTTTTGTTAGAAACTATAACTGCTATGAACAGTGAGAAAAGCAGATTTTTTTAGCGAAGTTATGAAAATTCAAAGGGGGTCATAATGAAAAAATTGTTTAAAGAGGCAGTTTTGAAAACTGATTAGAAATTCCACTGTACAGCTAGAATTTGAAGAAAGTTAAACATGAAAGTTGTAGAAATCATAAAATCTATTAAGCAACATGGGCGATTTGTAAAAATTCCACTTGGTTTGTGAGATATGATTTTTATGAGTTATGATCACAAATTTTGAATCTGTGTTGAAAAGGAAAATGTTTTGAAACTTAAAGAATGTGATCCAAGGATTTTAGAGAGTTTTAATCCTTATGAAAAGCCGAGCCCAATGATGTAAAATGGTCGGTTTTGGTCTTGAGGGCAAAACCGTTGAAATTTTTGTGGTTTCAATTAAAATCACAAAAGTTTTGTTAAATGGGTTTTTCCACTAAAAAGAAAACCAACATCTTATTTTCTCTGCATTGTTGTAAATAAGCAAGGAAATTCACCTTTTTGACTAAAACAAGTTCGAAAAGCTTTTAAGGGCTGTCAAGAGCAAAATCACAATTTTCTATGAGAACGCTTCAACGAACCTTGAAACGTCCAAAATAGAAAAACGCCCCCTAGTGGGAATTTCTCCATAATACGTTAGTGATAGAAAGACAACATAAGATGAGAAAAAAAAAATAAGTTTCGTTACATTCAGGTTTTTAAGAAAAACCGACTTATGATTAGATTAAGTGTTTAAATATCAAAGTTCTGATATCGACAAGTAGTCGGTAACAAAAAAGTTAGCTCATGATGAAATATTGTCCATGTAGGATACTTAGGCAGATAACATGGGAAGGAGAACTTGGTTAATGCTGTGCTAATTTTAAGTAAGTTCAAATCCCACCTGCAGTGTAGAATCAAAAGTTTATTTTAAATAAAAATGTGTTGTTTATATCCTGAATTAATTACATTTGTTATGCACTTATTTAAAGTTATTTAAGCATTATGTATGGTATGTCACCATAATAAATAAACTGGTAAAATGATACACCGAAAAGTATAAGTGCCGTACCAACTCCCGACCTAAAGGGAGATTTAAGTAAAGGATGATATTATGATCTCAGTATTACGATGATCTTGCGCATATAGATGAACACTTGGGCCCATAGTTCAAGGAAAGATTAAGAAAATGAATAATTAAAGTCAAGGAAAGATTAAGAAAATGAATAATTAAAGTTCATAAGTAAGTACAAATGGACCATGCACATAAATAGAAAATTGTTTTGTGGGCTATGTTTGAATTTATTGAGCAATGGCTCATTTAGTTTAATTCATACCGTAGGAAATCTAGCAAAGAGATCAGAATAGAATTATTGATTAAGTGGCAACGGCAAATGAGCAAATTAGCAAAAGTGTAGTTAAGGGTATGGATAGCGCTACAAGACTATTTTCGTTGTGAATTATATGTTTTAGAGTATGTTATTTTAAAGAAAATTACTTGGTTATATGATTTGAAATGTAAGTATAACAAGTATTACTTATATTGTTTGGAAAGAATATGTTATTAAAAAATGTTAACATCTGTTAAAAGTATTTCTCTATATATAGATATATATATGTAAAAGAAGTTGCACTTTTTTACAACCTAATTAAGGTTAATTAAGATAAAAAAAAAATTTAAGGACGGTCTGAAAAGTTGGGTCATCCCAACAAGGCCATGTTTGGTAAACTGTATAAAAGCACCGTATTATATGATAATACACTAATACAATATTTGGTATGATTATTGTATTATATAACTCAATATAGATGGTAAATTAATAATATCTATGTCGTATTATAAAATACGACCCATTTTTAGTATATTGTATAGTATTATTTTATACAGAGTTTATAGTTCTTGTCAAAGTTGGATTTAACACGGGGTAAAGGTTAGATCAACACAGAATTAAACTGGAACCTATACTTTTTTAGAATTTGAGGGCAAATTTATATTTTCTAAAATTGTATTTTAACTCTCAACTTTTTAAAAGTTATACTTTGACCACATATTTTTAAAAATTATATTTTGACCTCATATTTTCTTAAAATTTATTTTTGACCCCTTAAACTTTGAAAATTTACATCTTGACCCTTATACAATGTGTTATGCACTAAA
The DNA here is from genome assembly GCA_025403435.1 of Artocarpus heterophyllus. Lineage (NCBI taxonomy): Eukaryota > Viridiplantae > Streptophyta > Magnoliopsida > Rosales > Moraceae > Artocarpus > Artocarpus heterophyllus. The sequence continues at coordinate 7,892,708 of CM046346.1, read as the reverse complement.
CACTGTATTTTATTATGATAATACAATATAAGGGAATAAATACGGTCTACCAAATAGTCTAAACCATTAAGAGAATAATAAATGAGTAAAACTAAGCTTCCGCTTGCACTTTCAGTTGTAACTGACAATTTAAGTTTAAGAACTGTAGCATACAAGAGCTTTACACTGTAGCAACTTTTGTTTTTTTTTTTTACTCTAGCTATTAAAATCTTTACACTATTTACAGTTGTAACTAATGGGTTGGAACTGAAGTTTCAAACACTCTTAAATTTCGAAAGAAAATTTAGACATTCATATAAAAAAAATACAAAAAATACATACGTAGAGCATGTGCTTATAACTAGTGCAAAATAAACGGGTGCTCAGTGTCTTAAGGCTTTAGGGAAATCAATTACAACACAGTTGTATCAACTTTTGGTTTTTTCCCTTTTCTAGAAACTACAATCTCTAGTTCAATCTCACAAGAGTCACATTATTTATTATCAATATTCTAATGACAAAGAATGTGAGAAAATTGATTTGAATATGACAACATCGACATACTCCTATAAACTGCTCAGTTTGAGCGTCCTTATTATCAATATAGGTTTGAACAGAGGCAAAGAACAGGTCATAATTTTGCTAAGCAACTGTAAACTGCTCCCTGTTAGAGACATAGCAATGACTCCGTTTCGTTCGTAGTTTAAACCACAATTCAAACTTATTTACTACAGTATTTTCTCTAAAAAAAAAGTTTGAATTGTTTTCAAACCCACGAGTCAATTAGGCCAAATATGTCGTTTGATACATGCAACTCTATTCTATTTCTAAACGTGAAATACAAATTGTTATATTACTACAATACTCTTATCAAATAAAATAAGACAAATTTTGTCGATTATTTATGGTCTCAATATAAATAATTATCTTTCACCTAACTTCTAGATCATTACGAACAGCCACTGGATCCACCTCAGTCTCACAAGGTTTTCCTCAATCACTTCTGTACAACAGATTATTCCAACAAGTTCACGTTATCACAAAGCTGAACTTATCTATTTATTATTATTGATTTACTTTCTTGATGGTGGCTTGAATACAGAGGTGGATTCAACCAGGAAAAAGCCACAAAAAAAGACCAGACAAAACATACGAACACAAAGATACTCAACAAGGCTGAAGATAATTAATTCCCTTTGGATTTGGGGTACAAGACATAAACTTAACTGTTTTCAATTTCCTGGAGGGAAAAAAAGGAAAATCTATTTTATTACCTTATTTTCCCTTTGAGAGACATTCCTTTATAGCTTGCAAGACCCTTTTCTTCATGATCTGATCTTTAACACCCGAAAGCATGTTCCGATAGAACATTTCCAGTCTCATAAGCTTGGCGCGGTCAGCTGACTCCAACATATTTTCCCATTCCTTTCCTACGTCAAAGGTGCCCAAGTTCTGCAACGAGGTCGGGATATCCTTCTCTTCGAAGGGTTTCCCAAAAATCGAGTGATGAAGTAGGCTAACATATCGTTCCATGGTCGAAAATCTCAGCTGAAGAGCCTTCAACTTTTCGTCTGCTTCAGCAACTTCTTGAGAATCCTTTTTCTCCTCAGTACTCTTGTCTTCCTCACCAACAATCTTTGTTTCCTCTTGCTTAACCTCCTCTGTCAGTTCGGGCCACAACACCTGTGTGGGCGTGAGACAGTCAGTTGTATTGCCATTTCCAAGAACTCCACTTCTGCCCCTGCCCCAAGCCCAAAGCTTATTTCCGTCATTTGCAACTAGAACAGTATGGGCAGCTCCACAAACGACTTGAATTGGATTTTGAAATTTAGCATTTGCTTCGCCGCATGAAATTAATAGCGGAGAAATAGCATCCCCAGAATCTGCGCTTACTCTAGCATTCGGGCACAGGCCAAGACCCCTCTCCATTCCCCATGACCACACATCGCCAGCAGATGACACAACACTGGTGTGGAACAAACCACAGTCGACGGTTATCAGATGCACTGAATCGGGCAATTCTTTGACAGGTTCAGGAGAGACAGCGGTTTGGGTGGTTCCATGTCCAAGCTGGCCATTTTCTCCTAAGCCAAATGTCCAAACCGTTCTTTGTAGTGTGTCATCCGCTCCCTTTCTGTGAGCAAGCAAAGCCGTGTGAAAAGCTCCGCACGCTACTTCATAAGCTCCCCAAGCAGAATCCTGGTCAAATGTTTTGATGATTTCAGGGCGATGCCTACTCTCTCTGTCCCCGAGGCCTAACTGACCATCTTGGTTGCTACCCCATGAGTAACATACGAGATCTTCTCCTATATGCACTTGTCCGGCACTAACTAGCGCCACAACATGCTCATTTCCACACGCCACCTTCACAACTGCACGGCCAAGGAAATCCCGAACAAGAGTTGGAGTGAAACTGCCTACCAAAGAGAAACCGCCTTCAGTGCCACTGCTTTGCTGTGGATAGCTGCCCCATATCCAGAGGGCTCCTTGATCATCAACTGCTAGAGACGTCATTCCTCCAGCTTTGATATAAGAAACCTGAGGAAAACAAGGTACAACAATGATACAGATAAGGTTTTCTATTCAAGTTCTTTTCAGAATCAACATAACACTATGATTTTTTTAAAAAAAAAACCTTATGTGACGTTTTATTCTTTGTTTTGGACTCGTCTGTCGAAGAATCAGGATGGCCCGTCTCGAGAAACTGCCCCAGCAAGCAGGGCTTCGCAGAATTCTCTCCATCAAAACCAAGTTGGCCATCTATTTCAAAGTCAAGGAAGTAAAGTGCAAAAAGAAGGGGGTAAAGAAAGAGAGACGCTGGATATTAAAAAGCAGAGAAAAACTGAAAAATGAGTTTCCATAAACTTTGATCATGCTGAAAACGTAAACATTAATTATAAAGGATACAGATGTTGTAGCCCCATGTCCAAACCGAACCATCATCTGCCATCAGAATGCCGACATAGAAACTCAAAGAGTCAGAAAATCACCACCCTCAAATCAAAATGTAGCTTTGGGCTAAAACACAGAGCGAGATATAGCATGTTACATTTTCTGCAGCTATTAGATCTGCAGTGCATATTATGTTGTACAACTTAGTGATATTTAGCTCAACACAAAAATATTGGTCATTTTCCTTGAAGAAAAAAGGTTATGCACATATGTTCAAATACGTGCAGAAAGCAGCCCAGTACTTAAACTCACAGGCATGTTTTGGCTGGAAATTGTTAAATCAACATGAAAATGAATTCAAGTCGGGAAAAGTTTTCAACCTTTATCAACCTAGGCAATCAGTCCACAATAAAAAATACCCAGTGTGTTTACTAAATTTATTACCAGGGAGTGAAAGAATGACACTTTACAGTCTTGATCATTCATTCAGAAAAAAAAATAAAATAATAATAATATATACACACACACACACACACACACTACAAAAAGTGGCATCTAACAGATTTTTAAATCTACGTCAATTAGCCCATTCTGGAGGTGTTGTTCAACTGCAAGAAATATGAGCATATACAAAAATAAAGCAGCAACCACAGAAACATCAATAAACCAAGTTCAACTTTCAAGTTTCAACCAAAAAAAATGAGCCAGGAAAAACCCAGTTGGGAAGACAATAGAAAGAAAGAAAGAAAGAAAGAAAGAGAACCTGCAAGAGCAAGAGAGTGATAGGCACCAGCAGCAACCCCCACAAACTTGATCCTTGTTTCTTCTGAATTCTCAAACTTAACCTCAACAGGCGTGATCTCATCTGCTTGTTTGCCTGTTCCAAGCCGCCCAAACATCCCTCTTCCCCATGAATATATTCTCTCACCCCCTACAATCAACAACCCATTTTTTTTAAAAGATCTTTTTGACCATGAAAATAGTAACAAAAGGACAAATGCTCATCTGGGCTCAATTCGACTATCTCAATTCGACTATCCAATTATCTGCCATAAAGTTGTTTTGCGTCATGGTTTCTTTTTTTCTTGTTTTATTTCATTTTTTCAGAAACTAATGCAACAAAACATGGTAGATTTTACAAAGAGGGAAAAGGAAAATGATTGAAATTTTGTTTCCAGCAAATAAATACATCCTTCAATTTCTTCATCTGTAGAAATTTTAAAAGGAGTACTGGAGTTTAGTACCAGTGAGAGCGAGAGTGTGAGCTTCACCGGCGGCGATGGCGACGACTTTTGTAGAAGACTCACCGGCGGCTACCGGAGGAGCGTCGGTGTCCGCCATTATTTGCGGCGACCAGACAGTGCAGAGTGGGCTGCTTAGCTGGTAAGAAGATAATCCCAGAACCAGAATTTGTGGAACAAATTTGAAGTAGTATGGCACGTACTTCTATGCTGTTTTCCTTTCTCCCTTCATTATTTTTTTTGTTGTCGTTTCCGTTCATGTCATGTTCTTGTTGTTCTTGCATTTTCATGTCGTTTGTCAGGTGCAGTTGTTTCGGCTCACGTCGTTTCTCCTATTAATGCCGTTTTCCGATATCGTGCCGTTTGCGAGTTCTTTCGTTGATTCATTTTGCTTCCAGATTTTGTCGTTTCCCATTCTCATGTTGTTCTTCCGTTTGACGTAGTTTCCAAATGCCCTTTTTCCATGTCGTTTGATTGGTGTTGTTCATTCAATTGATGTCGTTGTCTCAAGCTCATGTTGTATTTCAAGCTATTGTCGTTTGGGTTTTTTTTTTTTTTTTTTCACTTAATGTGGTTTCCCAGCTCCTCTTCTTTTTCATCGACTATATTGTAGTTTGATTCATGTCATTTCACAATTTTAAGTCGTTTTTTAGTTACTATTGTCGTTTGATTCAAGTTATTTCCGAATTTTAACGTCATATCGTTTTCCGGTTGATGAAGTAGTTGCCCTTTTCTTCTTGTTTTTTTTACTTTTATGTCGTCTGTAGTTAATTTTCATTATCAGGTCCTTGTCTTTTTTTCCGTTGATGATGTCGTTTCCCAGTTCTCGTCCTTCCCAAACTTCATGTCGGATTGTGTCATTTTGAAGTTGATGTCGTTATAAATCTTGCATCATTCCTTCTGTCATTGTCATTTAAAATCATGTCGTCTGCTGGGTTGATGTCGTTTCTGTTGGGAAATTAGGCGACTCCTAATTCCAAGGATCGCAAGAACGAACAATTGCAGAAAATAAATAAGAGAAAAGAAGAAAAAGATACACTAAATTTTTATACAGGTTCGTCCAAAATTGAGATTACGTCCTGTTTCTGCCGCTTGCAGATTCCACTATGACGAAGGAGATTACAGATTACAAGAGTAGTTTCTCACACACTCACAAATTGTGCTTACCAAAACTCTCTTCTATCTAACACCCTGTGGGAATTTTTCTCTCTCTCAAGGATGGAGCTCTCAAGAATTTTGCCTCTCACAAAATTATGCCACTCACAATTTTCACACACTTTTCACACGCACTTTTCACACACCCAACCCTAGCCACATTGTGTCTATTTATAACCGAAGGAGGAGAAAAAAGCAACTAATAGGAAACCCTAGTGGTTTCCCGTTTTTGGGACCTTTGAATTCGACTCTGATTCAAAAAACATCGCGCAGCACAGCGCGTCAGCGCCGCGGCGCTCGAAACGAGCTCGTGACGCTCCCCTGCGGCGCCTAGGCGCTCGAAACGAGCGCTGCGACGCTCCCCTGCGGCGCCTAGGCGCTCTTCTCCTGGCGCCTAGGCGCCATACACTTTGAGCCTAGGCTCTTTGCAGGTAGCGCCTAGGCGCTCTTCCAATTGAGCCTAGGCGCTCTTCCAATTGAGCCTAGGCGCTATTGTCCCAGCGCCGCGGCGCTCTTCTGCCAGAGCCGCGGCGCTTGCTCCCTGCCTTCGAGGACGCGATTTTCTCCCTTTTCCTTCCTTTTGCTGAGTTGTCTACTTGATTTGGCTCCACATCTGCAACAATCTCCCACTTGGAGACTAATCAATTCACCATGTCTCCCACTGCAGCGGCAACGACTTCTCACGCCTCTTGGAGAAGTCCAACTGAAGTTGTGCACAACTTCAGTTTCTCAATCGGATCCATCTTGGCGAGCATATCTCTGGATCCTTTTACCACCCACCTTGCCTTATACCGTTTGCTGCCAGCACTTTTATTTTTTACCCAGTATACCCTTTTGTTGTGCAAGGACTTTTTACCCTGTGGTAACTTTGCCAGTTGCCATGTCCGATCCAACTCATCCCTCATGGCTAACTCCCACTTGACCGAATGTCCAGCCTCTATGGCTTCATCATAGCTCTCTGGCTTACCTCTGTCGGTCAACAAGATATAATGCAGAGTTGGGGAGTATCTCTGCGGTGGTCTGATTGTCCTGCTAGACCTCCTGACAGGTGTGGCAGGAGTCCTCTGGTTTCCTTCTGGAGCTATGTTTTCCTGGTCTTCAACCTCTGGATTTTGCACCTCCACTTCAGGAAGATCCTTCAATGGAATCACCTCAGGCTTCTTGTCTTCAGAACCTGAACCCCTGGAGTCCGTGCTGTCTCTGTCCTTGTACAGAACACCTTCGTTGAAGATCACATCCTTGCTCCTGATAATCTTCCGGCTTTGGTCATCCCAGAGACGATAACCAAACTCAAGTCCGCCATAGCCAACCAGGAAACACTTCTTTGACTTGGCATCCAGTTTACTTCTAGCAGCAGAATCAATGTGTGCATAGGAAACACAACCAAACACTCTCAAGTAAGAGAGATCAACCTGTTTATGGCTCCAGACTTCTTCCGGTAGCTTGAACTTCAGCAGTGTGGATGGACTTCTGTTGATCAGATGAGCGGCTGTGTTAATTGCCTCAGCCCAAAACATCTTTGGCAGCCCTGCATGCAACCTCATGCTTCTGGCACGCTCGTTTAAAGTCCTGTTCATCCTCTCAGCTACCCCATTCTGTTGTGGTTTTCCTGGAATGGTCTTCCTCATCTTTATCCTATTCTCAACACAGTACCGCCTGAAATCTTCATCTAAATACTCTCCCCCATTGTCAGACTGCAAGCACTTCACCTTCAAATCTGTCTCGTTCTCCACCATGGCTTTCCATCTCTTGAAAGCATCGAACACATCAGATTTGTTTTTCAGAAAGTAAACCCATACCTTCCTGCTTGAGTCATCAATGAACGTCACATAGTAGTTTGCGCCACCAAGGGAAGTCACCGACGTAGGCCCCTACACATCAGTGTGAACTAGCTCCAATTTCCTGGACTTAGGCTCTCTACCCATCTTTGAGAAACTCACTCTCTTCTGTTTACCAAAGATGCAGGCTTCACACAAACTGTGATCAACAGTTTTCAAACCCGACAGTTTTCCTTTGCAGTGAAGCACCTTCATACCCTTCTCACTCATGTGACCGAGCCTATAATGCCATAGCTCAGTATTGGCAGCAGAATCAGCAATTGCTAGGGTATCTCTGCAACTAGAGTTCATGTAGAGAGTTCCAACCTTGCGTCCCCGAGCAATAACCATCGCTCATTTCATGACTTTCCAACCTCCACAATTGAAGGTTACTTTATGTCCATCATCATCCAGTTGCCCCACCGAAATCAAGTTGCACATTAATTTAGGAACATGTCTCACCTTATGAATATTCCATACCGACCCATTAGGCATTTTTAAACTGACATCTCCAATGCCAACTATATCCAAAGGTTCTCCATCAGCGAGATAAACCTTACCATGATTTCCGGCAACGTAGTTCTCCAGGACATGACGGTGTGCTGTGGTGTGGAATGATGCTCCTGAGTCTATCACCCACGAATCAAAAGAACTGTCGACTGACAAGATTAAAGCATCCTGTTGCTCTTCAGTGGCGGCGTTGGCTGCGTCATTAGTCTTGTCTTCGTTCTTCCTTGGAGCCCTGCAGTTCTTTTTCAAGTGGCCCGTCTTCCCACAGTTCCAACACTCCATGGTCCTACCGTTCCTTGACTTGCTTCTCCCATTCCTCGACTTGCCTCTCCTGTCATTATCCCTGTTGGATTGCCTGTCAAGTTTCCTGCCCCTATTATCAACATTAAGGGCCGAGTTCGACGAAGAGGCTTCACCTGAGTCCTTCCTGCGAACTTCTTCCGCCAGAATAGAGTTTCTGACATCAACAAACTTCAATTTTGCACTCCCAAGAGAATTTGTAATGGCCACCCTCATGGGTTCCCAGCTATTCGGTAACGAGGCCAAGAGGATTAGAGCATTGATCTCATCATCGAATTTAATCTCTACCGAGACCAATTGGTTTAGGACGGTGTTGAAACTGTTCAGGTGCTCTACCACCGAGGCACCTTCAGGCATCTTTAAATTGAAAAGCTTCTTCATGAGATGTACCTTGTTATTGGCTGAGGGCTTCTCATACATCTCTGACAGAGCCTTCATCATCCCTGCTGTAGTAGTCTCCTTCGTAACGTTGTGAGCAACGTTCTTTGACAAAGTCAAACGGATCACACCGAGTACCTGTCTATCAGGGAGACTCCACTCCTCATCCTTCATGCCTTCGGGCTTATTACTCAAGGGCAAGTGCAGTTTTCTGCTGTATAGGTAGTCCTCTACTTGCATCCTCCAATAAGAAAAATCTGAACCATCAAATTTGGTGATGCCGGTTGCCATACCTTCTTCTCCAGTCATCGTTCTTGATCAAAACCTCCGCTCTGATACCAGTTGTTGGGGAATTAGGCTACTCCTAATTCCAAGGATCGCAAGAACGAACAATTGCAGAAAATAAATAGGAGAAAAGAAGAAAAAGAGACACCAAATTTTTATACAGGTTCGTCCAAAATTGAGACTACGTCCTGTTTCTGCCGCTTGCAGATTCCACTATGATGAAGGAGATTACAGATTACAAGAGTAGTTTCTCACACACTCACAAATTGTGCTTACCAAAACTCTCTTCTATCTAACACCCTGTGGGAATTTTTCTCTCTCTCAAGGATGGAGCTCTCAAGAATTTTGCCTCTCACAAAATTATGCCACTCACAATTTTCACACACTTTTCACACACCCAACCCTAGCCACCTTGTGTCTATTTATAACCAAAGGAGGAGAAAAAAGCAACTAATAGGAAACCCTAGTGGTTTCCTGTTTTTGGGACCTTTGAATTCGACTCTGATTCAAAAAACATCGCGCAGCACAGCGCGTTAGCGCCGCGGCCCTCGAAACGAGCGCTGCGGTGCCTAGGTGCTCTTTTCCTGGCGCCTAGGCGCCATACACTTTGAGCCTAGGCTCTTTGCAGGTAGCGCCTAGGCGCTCTTCCAATTGAGCCTAGGCGCTCTTCTAATTGAGCCTAGGCGCTATTGTCCCAGCGCTGCGGCGCTCTTCTGCTAGAGCAGCGGCGCTTGCTCCCTGCCTTCGAGGATGCGTTTTTCTCCCTTTTTCTTCCTTTTGCTGAGTTGTCTACTTGATTTGGCTCCACATCTGTAACAGTTTCTGTCTTTTTTTTTCTAAAAAATTTTATATATTGTTTTCGGTTATTCTAGTTCGGTTCTTATCGTCGTCGTTTTATGTTCAATGTCGTCTCTTATGGTTCTCGTGTGTCCTTATTGTTGCGATTTTCTTGATTCTTGTCGTTCTAAATACAAAGTGACAATTCCCAATTATATTCTTTCCTTCCTTTGAACTAATTTCTGCAGCGATGATCATGCACTGGTATTTTGCTGATGTTGGACTTCTTATACTTAACTTAAGGTGGATTGGGTTGTTTTTGCATGTTCTTGTCTAAAGCTGCATGAATGGTGGGTCTGTTGGGCACGTTCGTACTCTTTAGGGGATCATACGTTAGGTTTGGTTGAGGATAAGTTTCCTTCTTTCCCTCTTATTTCTTGGAAAGCAATCAATCTCTTTTATATTGTTTGGATCTTCTTAAAAAAAAAAAAAAAAAGGACGACGCTGGTGAACAAGCTTTCTTGCCCAAGGTAAGATTTGGCAAGTTACAACCAAAAACAAAAATGATTATTTCCTTTAGAAACTATAGAAGAAATAAGTTGATCCGCATGCCCTTCAATGACATTGAAAATAAAATACCTAAAACACTTGAAAATAAAATACCTAAAACACCTGCTTTGCTAAAATTTACTTTTGTCTCTCTTATTATGAAAAATATACAAAACATCTAATGTGTTTTTAAGATCGTATATAAAATACCTGAAGCAATTAATTTTTTAAAATTTTTAAGATTATTCTTCTTAATATATATTAAATGTTATTTTAAATATGACTTGACTTAAAAATTAAGAAAAAGATAATTTAAAATATTCAAATAAATATTTTAATATAAATACTTTGATTATTTTTAACTTTTTAAGATTGATTTTTATTTAGTATTTAAGTTTAATAACGTTTAAAATTGCATATACTAAAAATTAAGAAGGATAATTTGGTTTTTCAAAAAGTTTAATAATTTGGATAGGTATTTTGTATATAATTTTAAAAACATAAACAATATTTTGAGCATTTTTAAAGCAAGAGGATAAAGTAGTATTCTAGAAAACAAGGGTGTCTTGAATATTTTTCCAAAAAAAAAAAAACTGCAGAAGAATATACATCGTGATCGGACAAAATTTTTTTAACTAAATATTAATTAATTTGTTCCACTTGAGTGCTATTTACACTTAAGCTGCAAATAAAATATCTTAATTACAAATTAAACTAAAAACTCCATCAAAGCCATTCAATATTTAATTAAATTACTTAACCAGCACAAAGGCCGGCCATATCACCAACATTATCTGCATGATCATCGTCAACATCCTCATCAACATAAGCCGCCAAGTTCAAGTACTTCTCCTCCTCCTCCGCCGCCGCCGTGCCCGTCCTGTCCCTCCACCTTGCGCTGCATATGACGCAGCAGACCGCCCTCCTCCACCTCGTCAAACACTCCTCGTGTATCGGATTCCGGCACGTGGCGCACGCCACCACCCTCTCCTCCTTCCCCATTTCCTTCAAGCAGACCGGGCAATTAGTGCCTTCCTCGACCTCAGCTACTACCGCCATAGAATTAGCCAGGTCGGGGCGGCGGGACTGCTGGAAGAAGAGCTGGTGGAAGCGGCGGCAGAGGGCGGAGCTGGCGAGGAAGTAGGGGAGAGTGGGGGAGGAGAGGAGGCGGGAGAGGTGGAAGGGGCGGAGGGTCCCGCGGCGGAGGCAGGGGTCGTCGAGGGAGACGCCGAGGGCGCGGATGAGGACGAAGAGGACGTGCTTGCAAGGGGAGGTGCGGTCGGGGCAGGTGCAGGTCGGGGTGGCCGAGAGTGTCACGGCATAGACGTTGGCGGTGGCGCCAAGGACAAAGAAGGTGGCGGTGTCGGCGAAGCGGTGGAGGATGAGGAGCGGTGGCGCCAACTTTATTTCTATTGAATATATGATAAGCAAACAAAAAGTCTAAGACTATCATTTTAAACTTTTAAGATCGTGTATATGATGGACAGATTATATAGAAGACATAAATCTTAAAGTGATAATCTAAATATATCAGGTCTACAATCAAGGAAATAAAGTTGAGCGCTTTATTCGTGTTAAGATTGTTAAGTTGTCTACATCCTTAACGAGAGATGGCTTGTCTTGGTCATCGGAGTTAGACTTCACAAGTAGAAATACCTATATATTGTCATTAGTGACGATATATTGGATTGAGACTAAATATGAATTGATTTAGTTAATAATTTCGTTTGAACAAGTCAATTCACTTTAGACAACCATGTGTATTACATCTCAATTTTGAAATGAATTAGTGGGCTCGTATTCTTGACTTGTGTCTTTTGACTTACCAAATGGTGATATCTTGAATTATATGAAGGAACGTATGTTGATACGTTGAAGACATGACCCTTGAATAACGTAGGCATGCTATTCATATATATAGAATTCATAGCTTTTTTGTAGAGTTAATGATATTCTCTTATAGGCATTATCCTGTAATTAGAAAACTAAAGCGCTCAACTATTTGAAAACATAAGTGTAACCAAATGGTATATTATTTATATTGATTATGAATAGTAAGTATTCCAATTGTGAGATAATAGAACATAAGATAAATATAATCAGGAAGTTGAAATAGAATTTTATCTTTAAGCCATTTATGAATATCCTATGGGAATGTTGCACATTATGATATGTCATGAATGTTTAACTTATGGGAGTTTCATAATTTATATATAGTTTAAGAGTGCAGCTCTAAGCTTTTAATGGAATAGCTTTAGATGACCAAGATAAGCTGTCTCCCCAATTCAATATAGATTTCCACTACAGCCTTGTCATGCATAAAGTGTCCAACTCTATACATATACTGTAGACTAAATAATTTAGACTATTAATCTCCGAATTGGATCTTTTCTACTTATAAACTCCATATATAACCAATTCTAAGTTTTTGTTCTAATAGTTACAGAGTACATGTTTATTAATATACAATCATTACTATGCTAGCACTATTAAGACCATTATTAATACATAAAATATTCATAATATTATTTATTTAATAAAACAATGTCATAAATACAATCTTATTATTTCTTCTTTGAGCGTGGATTCTAACAAAGTAACACTTTGAAAGCTACCAAACGTTATTCGTGACAAGCCGCCCCAGAATAAACGCACTTTGCTTTTCGGAAATAATCTTCGGTAAAACTCTCACAAGGTGATTCGCAAGAGTCCTTGAGCCAAAGAGTTTTTAATTAGGGAATAATATTGACACCCGAAACTTTTATTAAAGCATTAAAAAATAGATCAATTATGAAATTCGAAACTATTCATTTTTAAATATTAATATCTCATATAATTCTTCAAAAATGATTCTACCTTCGATTCAACACGATTCATTGGGGATGCTGTGGGTTTATTCCCTTAGCTGAGCTTCTAGGATAATTCTTGTAACTAATTTAAATTTATGTGAAACAATGAAAAAAATTAGAAAAGAAAAATAACGTCATGAAAAGAAGTCCACAATTTACTAGTGCTTGATTTTGGAAAATGGTTTAATAAACTACTGGAACCATTTTAAACCCATATTAAAGTAGAACTTACTTTGTAAATGTGACGGAACTTGATGGATTTACGTTTTTTATTTCAAGGAAATTAAAATTATATATTCACATGCTTAAAATAGTTATTGGATAAATGAGAAATTGATAATTAAAGTATGTCCATTAAAATTAACTTTTGTTAGAAAAAATGATATAAATTAGAGTCTTATATTATTAGGTAACTTATCTTGACGGAGTTTAAATAAGATTGTACTTTTGCTTTTGAGAGAATATGTACCCAAATGGCTCTTTCATGTGCAAAGAGGGATACAAATCATTGGCTGATAGACTAGGAGCCTAACGTGAGTGCCTGCCCAACGGCTCCATCGGGCTTGCCCTCACATGGCTTTGTTTTGTAAATTTTTTATTTGCTTTTCAACTTAGTACTTGTGGTATTAAAGTTTTGCTTAATTGTTATTGTATCTTAGGAGATAGATAGCCAAACGTGTCTTATATTTAACAAAAGTGATTTATATTACTTTTTAAGTTATAAACAGTATAAAGCTCTCATATGTTACAGTAACAATAAAAAAATTATTATAATATAAAGCTCACATGCTATAATAAAAATAGTTCTAACTAATAGTTTTCACTACCCTACCAAACACCCTTGTGATCTCAAGCACCAATGGAAAGAACGAATCTGCTTTAAAGAAAGCGTATGATACATGTGTCTCGATGTCCAATTTTTCTAATTTGATTTGGTTTAAAATTGAAGGTTTCATTGTAATTGTTTACCTTCATTTGTAATATTTCGTTAAAATTCAACTTGCTGGTTTATCTTTATTTTATTCAATTTGTGCTGACACTTGACAATGGGAATTGATGATGGAATGGCTGGAGCAGGCTTGAGAAATGTTTTGCATTGTTTTGTTTTTTAAGCTTAAGAATTGTTTTTAAGAAGTTAATAATATAGATTATTGTTCAATTAATACATCAAAATAAAAAACATTACTCAATGAAAATTTAAAGAGAAAGAGGGTTGCAATTAGAAAGGAGAAATATATATATATATATATATATATGTAACCTTTTGTTTGAAATATCTTATGAGATCTAACTGTAAATAATATAAAACTTCCATCAGCTATAATAAAAAACATGTTATAGTTTTTAAATTTAAAATGTATGTTCTAATCGATTCTTTAAAGGAGCTATTGGTAAAAAAATGAAGGGCATGGGGGATAGGATTTTTTAATAGGGTATTATGGTATGATTTTTATTGTTGTGTTTTTAGTGAAAAATAAATTTGTAATAAATGAAAATTAGTTCAAAATTTTAACATTTTAAATATTTTGGGACCTCAATAAAAACTTGGTGTACAAATATAATCTCTTTTTTTAATTTTATATGTAGAGTTATAGAGCATCAAAACCAAAACTCCACCAAAACACTTTATCCTCCTCTATTGCAAGTGTCAATTCTCAACTCCCAGAAAAACAGAAAAGAAACTGGTTTTCTTCGCTGTATACCACCAAAATTCCGATCCATGTTGGGTTCTTTCAGAAACTCTTCCCAGCTTCAAAAGAAGGTATCACAATCCCTCTTTTGCTATTTCTTGAAACGCGTTTCTCAGTAACCAAACAGTTCAGTTTTTCAGTTTCCGTAATGGGTTCATCTGGACCCTCTGTTTGGTTGCCGAGAAAGTAAGTGAATTTGCATAGTTCCTATAATCTGAGTTCATTTCGTTCTCAGACACTAAATAGAATTTACTTATGTGCATTTCACTACTCTTATCGTTATCAATGTATTATTCATTCGAAACAGCAGCAAAATCAGGATAAAGAATGGTTAACGTCGAGTTTCAGGCCAGAGAATTTCATCCCTGGAATTATTGTTGGTTTCATTTTGGGGATGTTTTTCGATTTAGCAAAGCCAAGTGGGAATAACACTAATACGAAGAACAAATTGTCGTCAGGAAAGGTTCAATCTCAAAGTTTTGTCTCAAATGATAGTGACCAAGAACTTAAAATGGTTAGTCTCTATTCTAATTGCTTTAATTCTATCTAATCTCGTATTAGCAGTGTTCTTTGACTTGTATATAAATTTTGAAGCTTGAAAGTTTAAATAGTGTTATCTTTGGTTTACTTTCATGTGTCCATTTTCTAGTATTTGATGCCAGCTAACCAAAATTCTCTATAAAGTTAAGCTGTTAGAAGGTGGGCTATAATTGTCAAGAATTAGACATTCTTTTATTTACTGCCAAGAACAATAAAATTGCATAAACAAGTATAAATAAACACACACACAAGATTTATAATGGATCACCCAACGTTCACGTGCTATCTCTACATCAGGGCAATAATTAGACTTCACACATTCAACAATATTAGTCATTTGGTCTTTAATCTTCAAGTTCTAATATCAAGGTGTAGTAGAGTAAAAAAAAAGAAAAAAACCTTAAATTTGGTAATAGGCATAGCTCGTTATCTGGATTGTAAAGAAACAGGAACCTTGTTTATGCCATTTTTAATTAAAATGGTTGTCAAACTCGGGAGGGAAACAATGAATGGAAAGAACATAAATGAAGTTGGTACCATTTTCTCATTTGCAGGGAAACTTTTGAACGAAACTATCTCTGGTTATTGAAGTTTGTTAGTCATTAGCCACAGTACTTTCTTGCTCTCCCGTATTAAAGAAATTTTCAGTTTGGCTAGGATTTTCACTTGTCAAGAGAGTAACTATTAGCTTATTTGGTTTGAGTTCCAAATACCTTTATCAGGTAGTTTCAAATTATTTTTTTTTAAATTACTCCTGTCAGGTTCTGGTTGTTAGACAAGACCTAAAGATGAAACCAGGAAAGATAGCTTCTCAATGTGCTCGTAAGTTATTAACTAGTTTGTTAGTTTTCTTTGGATGTTATCTTTTTTGTTTATTCTGTTCCGTGTTTTGCTTCCATCATTTTTCTTGAAACTCCTAATTTATTTTGCTTATCATTTGGTTAAATATTTTATTCACAAACTTGCAGATGCTGCAACTAGCATGTATGCTGAACTTGCGCATAGGTGACTATTGCTGTTTTCTGTATTTGAGAATTTAAACTTACTTGAGTTATTATATCACTGGGCCTCTTTCCCTCAACTTGCGCTCTATATTTCTTATCATAAGTCTCTCTCTCTTCTTTTTGCGGAATATCGTTATTGTGGCACTGAAAGGGAAGTTGGCATTACTATTACAAAAAAGAGAGGGAAAAAAAAAGAAGGAAAAGAAGTCAATATCTCTTTGAGTAGCATTTTTCTCTTGGTTGCTTTTATGGTCTCAAATCTTTCAAGCTTTGTACTATTGTCCATTTTTAGTTCTTACTTGCAGAAAAGCTTTTATTGCAGATCATCTCTAAACTATGTCCTTGGCTGTTATTCGTCAAATTGTGCTAAAAGTTGATAACTTGGTAGATTTTTCTTCTACTTGGTTTTGTCAGAAAGAATTGCACCAAGTTGATTTAAAAACCTTGCTCGCTTAATTTCTGTTCTCAGTTTTAGTACTTAAACAATTAGCATTGTGCATCAATGAGAAGTGCATATAGAAACACAGCAACCACAACCTTTTAGTGTTTGTTAGCTTTTATAACTGATACTTTATACCTGTGCTGTATTATATTTTTTGCAGCCATCGATCCCTTTTGAGACAGTGGGAGCAATGTGGGCAGCCGAAAATAGTTGTCACGTGCAAGAATCAACAGGAAATGTCAGTACTTCCTTGAATAATGACAGATAACCTCGTTTTTTCTTTTTGTTGGCTCTATTGTTGGCTTTAGATATCTGCTTTGAAGCTTTTTTATTTTGTATTTTCTTCTTTTTCTCCCCCTTAGGAATAGGCTGAAAGAAGATGCTGAGACAATTGGTCTTCCTACTTTTATTGTTGCTGATGCTGGGCGAACACAGGTATTTGTTGGTAATTCATGGAGAATAGTTCGAAAGATAAACAGTTTAGAAATCTTTATTTGAAGCTCTTAAGATTATATAATATTTACTTTTTATATGATCCACGTTGTGTATGTTCAGTGTAAACAAAAAAGAAGAAGAATTACTGCCAATATCTTGACATCACCGTTTCTTTAAATCAGGTTTCTGCAGGATCAAAGACTGTTCTGGCTATTGGGCCCGGTATCTATATTTTTTCACTTTGCTGTTTTTGTTTTCGTAACGTCAGTTCTATACCTACATCAGATTTATGCCGGCTATAAACACCCAAAACCTTGTCATTGATGGATTAAACATATTTGGTTAATAAAATAAAACACACAGATATCTGTGCCTACGTTGTGCTTGTAGCCGCCTTATATTTGAATGCGTGATCTTGTTGTTAAGCAGGACCAAAAGCAATTGTAGATTCAGTGACGGGAAAGCAATGCCTTCTTTGAAAGCATAACTATAACGAGGCTTGTTTCCTTCATCACTTCCAACTATTAGATTGGTATCATGAACAAGTATTGCCCAATCATTTTTACTGGAAGATTAACTTGTTAATTGTGGGCAAAACAGGTTTACGGCCAAGGTGATTTAGGACCAAACTACTAGAAAGTCCACATATTAGGTGTTCTAACCCTCTCTAAATCTTGTTTTCTTGGGAAGAAGCTAGAAAGACACTTACTCGTTGGCAATTCACAGGTATATGTAACTTGAGATTCACATTTTTTTTTTAATGCAGATTAGATGTATTTTCACAATGAAGAAGTGCTAAATTGTACCAAATTTTTCATAAGTGTTGGGATCCCAAAGCTTTATTTAACTTTTTGATATCAATTCAGACTGAAATGAATCATCATTTTTGCATTAGTAGATGCAACCTTTTGACATAAAACGATGTATATAATTTTTAAACCTACCAATAAAATAATGGCAACCATATTAGTTGATATTAAAGTTGAGATCACTAGCATTATTCTTTTTAGTAAATATAAAAATTATGGAATTTCTTTGGGGTGGCGGTGTTATCATTTGCCATGTCAGAAGTACATAAAACAGCCTGCTTGCCAGAATTTGATATGCTCTTACTTTGACGCTGAAGCAAAAGAAAGAGAGAGAAACAGGGTTAATAGTTGAGCTGCGGAAATCTCTCCTCTTGAACTTGTTGCATGGTTTTGGTTCTTGCTTTATGAAGTAGTTGTTGGAACTTTGAAACTACTGTCGTGGATTTGATCAACTTAGTGGAATTTTGGTGTGAAAACTGGCTTTTGCTTTTGGTGCAACTTCATCAATTGGAGGCTCTTGCACTGAACCATCCCCTGATATATGAGTTTTCACTTGGCGCTTTGTGATGTAATGTAAAATATTGCCCACTTTCTAATAGCTTTATTTATTTATTTATTTATTATTATTATTATTATTATTATTATTTTGGAATTGGAAAACTAACATGATATATTGTTACAAACAAACAAACAAACAAACAAGTACAACTACAAGGTGAAACCTACCCATAGTCAGAGAAATAGTTGAAAATATACTCTCCCAAATAAACTTGAATTTGGTGATAGGGTGCTTGGACTCCCAAGTTGAGTGCTCAATTTAGTATTATGCTCCATTTTTACTTTTCAAAAACACAAACAACAATTCTTTGATTAAATATAAATAAAACAAAACTTTCAGTACCTATCTAAAATTCTCCATATCTTAACATGAAATGAGAGTCGTATATTTAATTTGGGATCTTATTTTTGTTCATATTTACTGTACAAGCAAAAATATAATTTTTCCTTGCAAGAAAAATAAATAAAATAAAGAGAGAGTGAAAGAAAAGAAGACAATATATGACGTTAGTGTGAAGCCAAAAACGCAAAACCCCACTAAAGCCCTAAGCGCCCTTCTTCTCAGTCAATCTTCTCTCTTTCTACTTTCTACTAGAGCCCTTCTGTGGTGCGCTCTCTAGTCTCACTCCAATGGCGTCTCGCTTCAGATCTCTCTCAAAGCCAACACTTTTCGTCTTCAAATCCACCATTTCTAGATCCTCCCTAAACTCCAGACCCACGCCTTCTCTCTCCACCGTCCGCTCTTCCCTCACGCACTCAAGGCAAGCAACACAATAGTCTCTATATCTAATCATGTTATTGAATTCTGAACGCTCGTTTCTCGTTTGGGTTCTTCGAAATTAGAGATATTTTAATCGTGGGAAGTTTGGAAATTGTGAATTCAGGTCGGTTCATCAACTGGGTTGTGTTCAATCTCTACTTCCGCTTCACACAGCGGTTTCTTCGGCTCGGCTAACATCTTGCCTCGGCGTTGATTCGAGGAGTTCAAGGTCGTTGTCTCAGGGTATGCTTTGCAGTGCCAATCCTGGAGTTTGATGTCTCTAAGGTTTTGTGTTTTCTTTTAGATATCTGTGAGCTACTTTTTTTTTAAACTCTATGTTTATTATTTGATAACTAGGTTTTTTAAGTTGTTAAAATGTGATTATGAGTCTCTTTTTGATAACTTTAGCCTTAATTTAATAATTGAATTGCGATATTGTGATCAATTGATATTATAATTTACTTTCGCAGTGGATGCATTTATTTTTGCAGGCTTTACAATCTCTTGTAGTTTGTATCGTTGTCATGTTTGGTATGACTTTGGTGTCTTTGGAAAATTAACATATTATGAAGACCAAATTGCAAATGTGTAAAATATTGTAAATATTTCGTCAGATTTTCTTTTCTTTAAATATGAAGATTGAGCGTTTGACCATGTTTGTCATGTTACTTCCACTTCATATATATTTTTTTAACATGAATCAGAATTTTTTTCTGGAGGGAGTACAAAGCCATACCATCAATGTAGTGGTGCGATTTTCTCATTGAAGAAATGTGGTGTGATGAGACTTATGAACAAAAGCATTATATTGGGTTTCAGAGTAAATAATTTGTGTCCTGCAAAGATAACACTTGAATTATACAAGAATTTATGAAATTCAAGCCGATCATCCTGACAAACTTTAAACAGGAAGTTCTTTCTACTGTCCTTTCGATTCCGAAGGCCATTTGATCATTCTTAGACATATGTATATATGAAGAATATAATTGATTGCTGGAAGTTGGTGTCTTTTAGCATGCATGTGGATGGCATATGGAGATCTAGACTAGGCAACTTGGTTTTTCTCATAGGACGTCCAATCACTGAAGAATGCTCTGTTTTCCAGTGCTTTAAATGTGCTTGAGTTTTCTGGAGGGCTGTGGTGGGCTGAGGTGAATCATGTAATTTAGGATTTTATACGTCACGTGCAGCGTCAAAGGAACTTAGTTTTATTTTGTTTGGTTTATGTGTGGGGAAGATGGGGTTGGTGGTATGGGAGCCAATTTGGTTTAGGAGCCAATCAGACATCATTTTTTGTGTCTTTAGTACGAGGAGTAAATGGGTTATAGATTTTGATTGTGTGCTTGGAGTATCTCACGCTACATGTGCTAGTGCTCAAATTAGTCTTCAACATTACTAGTACTGATACTTCTCTGGTTTTTGAAGTGCATCGCAAATATATGTTAGTGGTACATTGTCAATACAATCTTACCTAGGATGGAGAGGGCTCCAGATTGATTTGGGACCGGAACCACTTAGCTGACTAGAAAAATTGACAGGTGTAACAAGAGGACTTTCAAATTCCGCCAACGTAGTGCTGATAAAAAAATCGCTTCAATCTTTAAATTTTTGGAAGGAAAAAAAAAAAAACGAGCTACTGGCTGTGTCTAGAAATAATGGATAGCTTCGCCATTGTAATTCAAGCTTTGTAATAAATTCAAGCTCAGTGCCTTGCAAGTTCACCTTTAGAAGAAATCTGTGTGACAGACAGGTTCATGTTCTAGGATAGATGTTGGTAGTGCTATTGGGGATGATTCAACCTTATTAATGTATTATTTCAATGGACCAGTCACCGGATCCTGCTGATGTTATTTCTTGCGTATGACTAGGTGCAACAAAGTGGATAGGCTGACATTTTGTGGCTGGTAAGCTGTACTTCTATGGAAAAACTGGAAAAATTATGAATCTGGTTCGTCATTGACCCAACAGACTTGAGAGCTTGTCACTACCCTTTTGGAAGTCAATAGTATAATCCTGTGCTATATGCGCTTGCCACTTTGGCGTATATATATTTAACCCAAGACCGTAGTTCAGGAAAAAGAATCGTTGCAAATACATTCTGCTTGCAAGATTTCCATATTGCTTGCTTTGTAGGTTTGCAAAAGCGTTGACTTATGAATTTCTACAAGTTCATCCTTATATATTTATTGGTTTTAAAGGCGGCTAGGCAACTAATTATCACATATATTGAAGATGCTCAAATGAAATACCCAAAGGGTGTAGGTTGGGAGGGTCAGGCCTGTGGTTTGCTCCTATAAGGTCTGGGAATCGAACCTCCTCATGGGCACCTATATGATAAAAGCCATAGTTTCCTGTCTTCGACGGAAGGAAAATTCCCAAAAAAAAAAAGAAAAAGGATGCTCAAATGAAGCCGTGTGATACCAGATTTAGTTCATTTGAAGGATTATCTTTAAAATTTAATAGTTTTGTTATGGACTTGTGTGCAAGGGTATGTGTTATCAGTGATTTTTCTAGAGTGAGTGAGTAAATTGCTAACATTTATGCTTCTTTTAATGTATTCAGTGTTGGGTCTCAGCGTGCCGCGATAAGAGATTGCAGTTAGAAGAAGATAAAAGGCCTGTTAGGTCTTGGAGTTAATCCTTCTCTTATTGGATGTCCTTTACATCCTCCCTTCCCTTGAAGTTATTTTGACTGGTCCCCGGAGCCGGGAATATTGTTGCAAGAATTCACATCTCTTAACTCATCTTCTTGCTATAAATATTGGGAAACTTTCCTTCTAATTTCCTTTGGTTTTCATTTGGATTCTCTTGTTTCCATCAATGCACTAAATTCATTGTGTCACTTGGTGAATAAGGACGATCTTAAAAAGTTTACCCTTTTCAAGTCTTTTCTGCCATAATATGGATTCTGGGTATTGAAATTTGGTCGTTTTCTAGATTCACCAAGGCATTTCCCTCATCCTGAACTTGAAGACATTCTTAGTTAGAGTGATTCATGCACTTTCACCGTTGCTCATCTTCAACACCTACATGCAAGCATCTATACATGATATGAAGAAGTGGACTAATGTCATTGTGCCACGTGTCAATACAGTTCATCAGTCATGGGATAATAAATAATCAAACAAAAAGAATTGAAAAGTTAAAGATGACTAAATCTGGTAGTAATACATGCAATATAAGTTTGCAAGCAATGGGTTGGGAAGTGCACGTGAGGGAAGCGGGGGATTTTGATGAGGATAGCCTCTAATGTCTCCCATTTCTTTGAAAAAGAGCTTTGGCCGCAGAGCCCCATGTCTCCACAACAACAATACACTGCCATGTGGGACTCTCTCTTTTGCCACAGTCCTCTGCATCTGTACTTTTTTTTCACAATCATCCCTCTTTTTTATCCGAATTGGTAGTTTCTTGTTCTTTTTTTAATGAATTCCTAATTAGGAGGCTACACAAGGGGAGGCACAGCTCACTCTTTCCCATTACTCAAATCTCTGTTGTGGTAAAATTCTCACATGATATCGTGTATAGTAAAAGCTTATTACAGTATAAAACTCTCATATACTATAAGACGTAGGAGAAACTTTGTAGTTTAAACTATTCTTTTGAACACATCCAAAGGCAAAATTTGAGATCACATTCTTGGAGTCGAAGGTATATCAAGTGACTTTAACCTACTCAAGCAGTAACTAATGCACCTTCTGGTACAAGTGTACCTTTTTTTTTTCTTTTTCTCTTTTTAATGGGGCATGGAATTCGAACTCAAAACTTAACATTGGAGTAAGTGATCAGGCTTGTAACCACTTGCATAAGTGCATTTTGGTTGTCTATTATGGACAATGTTTTATTCCTACGTGGAGGCTAGCTGACCAATGTTCCAATAGCACCAAAGGTAGCGTTCCAAGGGCATCTTACTCTTTTTTTTTTTTTTTTGGAGAGAACTTGTGGCATTTTAGTTTAGCTTTACTCCCCCTCTACTTTGATAAATAGGAATCTGTTGGTTTGGACTCTCAAATGGGTCAAACTCGATGTGAATGCGTCTGCCTTTTCTGTCAAAAATGTTTTTGCTATAGTTAGTTTCTTTTCCTTTTTCTTTTTTGTTTTGTTGGAAGTATCATTAGTATCTCACCAAAGTAAAACTAGTCCATATAACTTTTCAGAAAATTAATTGTTTATCATTGGTTTTCCGGTTAGTAAAAACTACTATTTATAATCTTACGTATAACAAATACCACTATCAAGCAATCTATTTACCTTTTTTTTTTCCGGTAAATAAAAATGAAGGATCTAACCATTGAATATATACTTGAAAATCTTAAAGGGTTGAAATTTTTCTTTTCATCATCCAAGGGCTGTAAACTGAGCTGTATGGTACCTCTCAAAAAGTGAAATACACTATCGCTTCTTCCATAATAATATGATTAGAAGAAAATCTTGTTGCTTGATTTGGAGAATCACTAGTTACCATGTTATGGCAATTAAGGGAAAACGTTAATTTATTAAAAGGGCTGCCAAGTCACTGTCAGCAGAAGGAAGGCTGTCAAAAGGAGACAATGCCCTTTACAACGGGAATTTTATATGCATGGAAGCCCATCTCTTCATTTGAAGGGTTTTATTATGAAGGCGTTGTAGTATATATTGACTATGTTGGAGAGATTATAATATATCTTTCTAACATGTTTGAGATCAAAAGATCAAATTAAAATAAGTAAAAACACATTTTTTAATGTATTTTGTCTCAACACGGAGGGCCTCGGTGCTCAAAATTGAGGTTGTGGTGCTCAAGATGAACAATCAGCAGAAAAAAGGGAGTGCTCCCAACGCCTCGGTGCTGGATGGTGGCGCCTGGGGGCCAGGCTACCCAGGTGTTGTAGCGCTGGAAAGCTAGCTTTGCAATGCTTTCTCAAACTGATACGTGATGATTTTTTTGTATCTTTTGAGTTTTTTCGAACCGGTGTATTCATTGGTCGTATATTTTTATACAAACCTGAACATCTATTAGCAACTGACGCATCCGTTGTAATATGTGACACTTAGCCTTTTCGGATCATTACTTAACTTTCTTAGACATCATTTCTTAAACATTAATCTTACTTATTTAGTAAGAAAAATACTGAATAATTTTTTTTTCTTTTCCTTCCTTTTAACATACCTTAAAACATACTTAAAAGCTGTTACGACTTCTGTTACAACTTAAGTTGAGACATTGCTTAACATTTGACTTTAAAACCATTTCAAATTGTTTCTTAAAACTTAATAAGAAACATTAACTGAATCATAGTCTAAAACTTAACTTTATAATTATATAAAACATTTCGTAAAATATATCTTAAAACTTTGAAAACGTTTCTTAAAACTTTGATTTTTTTAAAATTTTGAAAACACTATATCAAATAGTGAAAAAACATTTTCTTTAAGCAGCGAAAACATACTATAGTAGTATCCATACTCAAATCTTTGCATCTATGCTCTGCAGCACTGAGCTTTTCAAACAGGTCCTACTGGTCACCCATAGTACTATCTACAGGATGAAGGAACTTTTAATGAGCTTTTGCTCAGTAAGTTCAAACATAATCTCACAAATCATTTTAACATGCTATATAAGCTTTTCACATAAAAACCTTTCTCTTAAAACATTTTTCATAAAATATGTCTTAAACGTTTTTCTTAAAACGTCCTAATAAACCCTTTCTTATAAACATAGAAATGTTTAACCCTTTCTTGTAAACATTTTCATAAACATTTAACGTAAAACATTTCTCAAAATGTTTTTCATAATCATTTCACATAAACATTCCATAACAAGGAATACAAGCAAATGCATAATGCATGATTCCATTTATGCTTAATTATAAACTTTCAATTATAAGCATCTTGTGATCATTCTTTATCCTCGCTTTCAATATGTAAACTTTGGTGTTTGTACCAACATCATTAAATATGAGAACATAAACATGTTGCTTCCCTTGTGGAAGACTTAAGACCATCAAATACCGATGTCATAATTTTAACTTTACTTGTGTACTTCACATCAAGAAGGCTAGTACGACACTTTTTTTTTATCTTTTATTTTACGTTGTTTTTAACTTTAGTGAGCATATTAAATGCTATATCTTTAGCGTATAAATATTAAGCATATCAAATGCAATCATAATGCAAACCATGACTTGATCTCTAAAACTTATTACATAACAAATACAACATAAAACTTATAACTTAAACTGTAAAATATTATGCATTAACAAAATGCAAACATACTTTAAACATAATTATTACAAATACATTGCAAACTTTTACTTGATCTTTAAAACTTTATGCATAACAAGTGAAAACATACTTTAAAAACAACTTGTATAACATTTGCAAACATATAAAATGCATTAGAAAATCATTTTCTTCATGCTATAGGTGAGATTTGAACTTACCTTGATAACACTCTAGCGTTCCCATTTCATTCCTTTTCCTTTTATTGGTCAGCTTCTGTGTCTTAATCAAATGACACCCACTTCTTAGCTAACTTTTTATATTACTAATTTACTTGATTGGTAACAGAACTTAATCATTAAATGCTTATTCCTTTTTACATAACTTGTTACTATTTGTTTACTTTCTTTTACTTTGTATCCCATAGGTTTACCTTTCTTTTACTTAGCCTTGTAACCCATTGGGGTTACCTTTCCCTTTACTTAATTGTGTAATCCACCAGGTTATCATTCTTTTTACTTAACTCTGTAACCCATCAGGTTATCTTTTTCTTTACTTAACTTTGTAACCTACCGGGTTACTGGTCTTTTAACTTAACTTAAACATCCCTTAGTTAAATCTACCGTCTCACTCGACGGTTTATTTACCTAACAAGATACGAAACATTTTTCATTAAAGTACGTTTTGCTAATTCGAAGTGTTCGACTCCGTTTAAGCATTTTATCAAAAATGACAATTTTACCCTTAACGGGTTTTTCGTAAAGTTCGTAACTTGTTAAAATTTTTGCTTAAATTTCTCTCTCATTTCTTCCATGTTATGGAAAAATTTCCGCTAAGAGGTGTTTTCCAACATCGGCCGTTTCAGGTCCGTTTTAGCCATTTTCACAAAATGGTCAAATGACTATTTTGCCCTTGACGGGTCTTAGAAAACTTTTGGAACCTGTTTTTAAGACATCATACATTTCTTTATGTCTTATAATATTACAGAAAACAAAAACAATAGTTTTCCTTTCAATTAAATCTCTTTTATCAAAACTTTATAGTTTTGACCCGAAACTTGAAGATCTTTGTGTTTTTGCCCCTAACGTTCTTTTTTTTTTTTTCTTTCCTTGACTAAATTTTAAATCCTTTAAAACTTAGTATCTATGATCACTCACTGCCTACAGTAGTGCAGGAACCCAACGTTCCTTGGTTAAAACCCAATTTTAACACGATTTTATGGTTTTGATTCGAAACACAAAATCTTAACATTTTTACCATCGGGACCAAAAATGACTGTTTTATACTAAAATGTTCAGTTTTCACAAGGAATAAAACTTACAAAAGCTCCTTGGTTGAATTCTAACTTTTCATAACTTTTTCATTTCATGAAACAAAATTTCGTAAAATTCATAACTTATCAACTGTAGAGAATTTTGACAATCCATCTGTGATGCTTAACTGTTTCAATGAGATTTACAACTTTCATTTTTTAGCTTTCTTGAAATTTCAATGTTACAGTGGACTTTTTGGTTGATTTTTAAATCTGCCGAATTTTTACAAAAGTTTGCAATTTAGTCTTTTTAGAATTTTACAAAACTTTATTCACAAAGTTGTTTCCCTCACTATTTTGGCAGATCCTATACTATGTTTGGAAAGTAAATTGGCCTTTATGCCCTCAAAACCCCATTCTTTCGAAAACTAGTTAAACTTTGTATAAAAAACAAAGTTTAACAATTTTCTACTTTTAAACATATAACCCCTGCTTTCTTTCTTTCTATCATCATCACCATCAATATAAAACATAAAACAATCATGTCATACTATCCATCTTACATGCCATAGCTCATAACATTTCATCAAACACTTAGTATGCATAGTAAAACATAAATTTTCAAGACTTGAGTTTAGAATTTTATCCAAAACTCTTCCAAGCGTTTTGATCCTTTCCTTGATGCCTGAAGCCTTGCGAACCCTCCTTGACAAGGTCCATACCATAACCCATCAAAAATCCATCCAAAACCCAATGTAAAACACAAAAAACCCATGGTAAAGTTTGGATTTTTACCTCCACAATTGCTTATCCTTGATCTTCAACACTTAACTTGCTTCAATACATGATTTGAAGCTTAGAATTCATCAAAATTTTGAGAGAAAATGGCATAGGGTGGGCGGGTTGCATGAGTAAGAAATGGGAAAATTTTCATGAAACCAAACTTTTATTTCCTACAAGTCCTTGGCTATATATAAACATCACTCTGGGGACTTGTTTGCAAAAGAAAAATTGCCCAACAACACTTGTCAATTCTACCAAAGGACATGTGGCATATTTTCCACCCTTGGAGTGTCCCCCCGCCCCCCTTTTTTTTTTTTTTCCTTTTTGGTGACTAACCTTGCTTACTCATCCTCAAGCATCATTAAGGGTAAAAGTCGTAGCAAGATTTGATTTGGCCACATCAGGGGGGTGTGGTGGCAATTTCTCATCCATTTGGGTGTCCCATAGTGGGTCTTATATTTTTACATAGTCTAAATTTATACTGATAGTATTTTTTTATACTATCATTATTCTTTTCTATACAATTCATGAGGTCCTATAATCTCTCATACTTATTTATATCAACCACATAATGTAATTTCTATATTGCTTAACTTTATATAGCCTATTTTTATACTAACAGTATTCTTTTAGACTGTTGGTATATTCTCTATACTGTTACGAGCTTACACAACATTCCTTACTCATTTATGTCATCCAAACTATATTATTCTTATATTGCTTTAACTTTAAACAGTCTAAGTTCTATACTGCTTAACCTTAAACAGTCTAATTCCTACACTGTATTACTTTTATAGTATAATTTTTATACTACATAACTTTATCAGTGTACTTCCTTACACTGTATTATTATAATATTATATAATTTTTTATATTGTTATATAGTATTTTTCTTAAACTGTATTTTTGTCTTAACATTTGTTGCAATACATTTTGCAATAGTAGCTTTCTAGCTTATTTTTATATCATTCCTTATTTATTTAAGACTATGGCATGAGTAAGGAATACATTTAAGACTATTTTTATATCATTCCTTCTTTATTTCTATATCATCCCTTCTTTATTTAAGACATTTGTTGCAATACATTTTGCAATAGTAGCTTTCCAGCTTATTTCTATATCATTCCTTTTTTATTTAAGAATATGGCATGATTTTTACCCTTAAAAATCTCTTCTTCTTCTTTTTTTTTTTTTTTTTTTTTTGCTTTTATGGACTTTATCATAAAAATTGGATTAAACAATAATCCTTGTGACACATATTTTGCTTAACATAATCATTAAGTTATTATATTTTTAATGTACTAGAAATGCTCGGGTGTCACATAGTAGATGTATTGATACATGAATAGACACATTTACTAATGAAGAGATACCTTTACATTCAAAGAGGTGTCTTTGTGTAAAAGTTGTATTGATTAATTCGTTTGCATTCATTCATCAAATGACACCATTGTCTTTTTATAAACTCTAAAATTATTATAGAATTCATATCTTATTCTTGAACACCATACTATTGCTAAATCTAGTGTTCAAGTGTTTGTTGTAACTTAGGGTAATTTGCTACAAAAACTCTCTAGCAAACTTAAATAAGTGAGGGCAAATAAAACCTTTAAAGAAAGTGTTTTATACATGTCTCAAACACATTTCATTTCTAGAAAATTCTTAGCCTCTTTTTCTCAAACACATTCCATTTCTACTCTCACAAAATACACCAACAGACTATTCATTCCTTTTCACTTTGTTTCATGATCATAATCTTCTTAACTGATTGTAGGTAACAAACGTGCTTCCTCAGTCTAGAATATGACAACATGGGATGACTTTTTCTCTAAACTTATTATTATGACTTTCTTTATTTTAATTTTTCTCAAACACGTGTGTACATAAAAAACTATAGTAGAAAGTCTTTGCTTTTTCACTGTCAATAAGAAATGTTATTTTAACCATTAAATTAATTTTTTAATAGTCTGATTTGTTGATTTTATGTTAAAAATTTATAGTATACGACACAAAACCGTTCATAATAATAAATTATATCATTGAACAAATAATTTAACCACTAAAATAATATTCCTACCGGTACTTTAAAAAAAAAAAAGAATTGTTTATGCAGTAGAGATTTCCTTAAAAGAATTATTTTTCCAATAATATATACTATAAAAAATTAAAATGGGGTAAAATACATTGTTTTATAGAAATGCTAGAGCTTTGAGTGTGTTTGAGAAATCAGTTGAAACTTAAATATTATAAAATGTAAGAGTTTTACACTCTAGCAAACTTTTGCTTTTCACTATAGCATGTGAAAACTTTACACTATAGTAAATTGAACTTTGTTTTTCTAACATGTTTCTGAAACGAAGCCTTTATTCACCTAGTTGACGTTGTAATTTTTTAAGTAATACAAATAAATTCTACTCACATCTCAAAAAGAAGAAAACAAAAAAAAGATAGTGCGGGATTTGTCAGAAGTTTTCAAATCAGCCTATGGATATTAGAAAATTGGCTTTGTTTAAGAAATAAGTTGAAACTTTAAGTTTTAATTTGTTACAATATAAAATTTTTATATGCTATAATAATTTGCTATAGTATAAAGCTCTCACATACTATAATGTTTAAGTTTTAACTTACTTTTCAAACTAAGTGAATATGTATGTACAATTCAGTACCCCTAGAAAGCTCCTACTAGTTTTCTATTCCCAACATGCACTAATTGCGAAACCCACTTTTTTCTTTATCTTTATTGTTCTTTCTTCCACGGCTCTGATTGTGGTTGCGCGTTATGGATCTGTTGCATGCAAATATATATATTTTTATGAGAAGAAAAGGAAAAAAAATCTAATAAAATGCTGAACTAATATATATATATTGCAGTATATTATATACAGCCGCTTTACAAATTCTCTGTTATATACAGAAACTGATTTTGTGCAAGTACTACATTAGGGCATGAAAGAGAGAGTCATGTGACCACCGCAAACCGTGCTTAACTCTCACTATATTTTACTTACATTAAGCAGAATATAGATAATATATATATATATATATATATATATATATTTTAATTTTTGAAATAATTAATATAGCTCTGTTTTTTGACTTTATTTTTTATTCTTAGGGTTTGTTGCCTAGCAGAAGAGGAATGGATTCATTAAACAAGAAAAATAGGAAACAGGCAGGAACTGACATTGGAAAATAATACATTTATATATTGCATGTAAATCGCAATGATAAGTAAACAAACATTTGGATCAGTGTTGCCTAGGATCAGGCATACATTATACCGTGAAGTTTAACAAATTTAACTGTATTTTTTTTTTTGAAGGGGAAAACTTTGATTATAGTTAATTATCCAATGAATAAAGTATTATGATAATATCACCAATAAATATTTCTATATACAATTTTTTTTAAAACGATATATAAGAGTACTACAAAATATCAAGTTAAAAAAGAAATAAAAATAAAAACTAGGGTTATGGATACCCATCATTTATAGTTACCAAAATATATAGCGGGAAAACTACCATACCTTGGTGTCAAATATCGCTCAACAAAGGAATATTGATTTTATTCATAACACGGAGCTGAATAATTTTTTTTTTTTAAAGAAATAAGAAAACTTAAAAGAATACTCATGCATGGCCTATATATATGGGCATCAACTTAATGTGCAAATAGTAGGCCTTTGTCAATTTTTATTTAGTTTGACATATAGAAATGCAATGATCACACCATTTATAAGTATCTAAATTTTGATAAACAATATGATACGGATCTTAATTTTTTTCTTTTTTATTCTCATGTTAAATAACACGTACCTGATCAGCGACGGGGCTAGAAATTTTTATTAAGGGTTAATATCTTATAATGTATAAAATTATATATATTCAATTTTTTAAGGGTGTTCAAATTTTAGTAATTTTTTGAGTATATAACTTATACATATGTATATTATATAGGTAGGAAAAAAAAAAAAGGTTTAAGAGGGGGATCATTTATACATGCCTCCGTCTCTGTATCTGACTGTCTCTATCACTTATGTTGATATATAATCTTTTTAATTTTTCTAAATGATTTTTTTTTTTTTGCTAAAAGATTTATCTAGTTTTTTTAAATGATTCATATAAATATAAAAATACCAAGGAACCGTCTACTGGATTCTGATTGGCGGAAAACGATGTGGATATATGCATGCATGCATATGTATATGCATACAGACACACATATATAAGCGAATCACGTGTGTCTCCCACCCTTTCTTTTTCTTTTTCCTTTTCCTTTTCTTTTTCTTTTTCTTTTTCTTTTTTCTAACATTCTCTGAAATATAGCTAATCCCCACTTGCAACTGCAGGATTTCACTCAAATTCATGTGCAGTTCTATTAGATAATTAATATTTCCTTTATATTTGCTCTTTGCAAGAAAGAGTTCTGAATTAGATTAACCTTGCCTCTCAAAACAAAATTTATAGATAATTAAATATCTTTGCTCATGCGCCTCTTCAATTATTGCTGACATAAAACTATGCCCATTCAGTACTGATCATATTTTTCAAAACTTTATTCGATAAAACTTAAATAATCAATCTTTCTTGGCATATAAAAGAATTA
Organism: Artocarpus heterophyllus; assembly: GCA_025403435.1. NCBI lineage: Eukaryota > Viridiplantae > Streptophyta > Magnoliopsida > Rosales > Moraceae > Artocarpus > Artocarpus heterophyllus. The sequence goes on along the minus strand of CM046346.1, from coordinate 7,860,897 downwards.
TTTTTAACGACAACTATTTTATCAAATATGTGATTGTAGGAAATTTTATTACTTCATCAGTTGACGATAAAAAAAAAAAAAAAAAACCATAATTACTGGACTCCTAAGTATATGTGGTTTCATTAGACATGAGTTTTCAAATTTTCATTTCAATACAAATTAAGTTTAGTAGTGAATTATTGGAAATATTGTAGTATATTATATGGACTTCAGAGAATTACAATCTTTAATGAATTCATGAGTCTATCATGCTAGTTACTAGCTATATTGTCCCCACTGCCATTAGAACACCCACAAAAGAAAATGCCTAACCTATTTAATAATTTTAATTTCTCTTATGTGTCCTATATGTCAACAAATAGTTAAATAGGCAATGGCCACTAAGTCAAACGGTAAAGTGGGACGCGACTTAGATTAATTTTTAGATTCCTTGTAGAAATGGACTTCAACTGTGTTGATCAGTGATCAATATATCAAATCAGTAGTTTAATAGTAAATAGAAATGCAAATCTTCATGTTTTTTTTTCTAAGTACTATAATTTCCTAGGTTTTTTTTTTTTTTTTTGCAATAAAAAATTAGAAGGAAAAGGTTGGACGAGGGTATGATTTAAAATGTGATATTGATCTACAACAAAACATTAGAGTTTGTAGTAAGTTACTGATTTCTTTCTATTTTTGTCAGCCAAAAACTTTTTATAGGATGTGATCTCACATAATCGTTGTCTTGTGGAGTAGTGTAGGATGATTTGCAGAGGTCCACTACACTTTTGTGTCACAAAGTTTAAAAAATTATCATTACGTTTGGAGACCCATCACTTGGAGATGTTCGGACATGTATATCAACACACTGAGATTGATTTCTAATTGTTACCTAATCAGTGGGCATACATTTAGAAAATTATATATTACTCACATGCACCTAAGTATGGTTATCTTAAAGCCCACTCTCAACTACTCTCGAGCAGGGCCGCATGGTCGCCCATCACAATGCTTAGGATATATATATATATATATATATATATATATATATAGTACGTGCATTGCTATATTCAAAACCATTCATTAAGGAATTGTGTCAAGTAAGACACGTCGACTATTTAGGCATTTGTAACATCTTTTGCTTGCAATTTTAATATCGTTTATATATTTGTATAATATTCAATTTGTTTTCGTGTAACACTTGATAAATATAGTCGGTATACTTAAACAAATTTAGTGTTATATAAACGAAAGAACGATGTAATAAAGACAAATGAAAAATGTTACAAGTGTTGGATTGATTATGAGGGTACAGTTTTGTGGTTAAAAGCATAATCTAACGGAAAAACCACACCTGACTTCACCTAAAGGCGAAAAATTGGAATCCCCACCATGAAATTAAAAGATACTGTACATATATATAATATAGTTTTAAATAGTGCAGAGGCAGTTGGTGCTGATATGTAAGGGCTGAATTTAATATGGTAATGGTCTGCAAAGGGACTTTGCCCATTTGAGGTACGTATAACACATGGTAACCCATTGATCATCATTTTTATTGGAATTATTTATGATTTGATTATGATTATGATTATTGTTATTGTTACAATTGTAATGATTGTTGATATAGTACTATATACGCATATGGGACAAGCATGCACGTGACGGTTGGCAGTTGGATATACTATAATCATAAGACCTTGAACTATGAAGAGCTCTGTTGATCAATTGTTCACTACTCACGTCTTGTGGAACCCACCAGACTACGTACTACTCACTCATACCTCAAGTGAACAATTGGAAATTAATAAGAAAATTAATAAGAAAGTATTTAAGTTCCAATTTTGAGTAAAGATAAAAAGAAAAGTAAAATAAATTGAGGGTGTAACAAGTTTTAGTGATTTTTTTTTCAAATTTATTTGACCGAAAAATTGGAAATAATTATTCAAATTGAAGAGGTTGATTAATTAGTACATAGTTCGGCTTTTAAGAAAAGTAGCTAGACCTATATATTCTGTGTGGTTGGAAAATTTCAAATTGCTCTAATATTGCATAGTTGGCTCTTCACTACTATTGAATTGACTACACATTAACTTGGGCTATTAAGAAAACAAAACTGTTTATGTTAATTTATTAGCTTGATTTGTTAGAGCAAGGTTAATAATTGCTTATTAACTGATCAGTTCCATTTAATATTCATAATTCATAATTTTGGGCTTAACTTGAGCTATTCGAAAGACCATAAAAAGTTGCAATTTTTTTGTTTGTTGTTTTTGAAAATGGAAACCATGAACTATTTATTTGAAACATTATAAAGTTTTTAATTAATGTAAACAGGATTCTCATGCAATATTCAAATAAAAAAATTTAAATAACGAAACAGAAAAAAAAAAAATATTAATTGTACCTGAATTGTGAAAAATTGACCTCAGAGGCTAAGAAGAACAACTCAATTGAATAGCTAAACCAGTCTAGGAAATTCAAAATTAAGTTAGACAAAACAAAAATTACCCCTTCTTCTAGCTGGCTAAGCTAAAGTTTTTTTTTTTTTGGGGTGAATTTTTCCTTTTAAAACTAAAATTGAACTGTGTGGTGGTGGTGGCCAGTAAATTTAACCAAAAAAGAAAAGATAAAAAAAATTCAAATCTGATCAGAAATTAAAATCTCCAGTAATCAGAGACTGACTGTTGTTACCGCCTTACTATTCTAGATCATCTGCCTGAAATCCGGCCCCACGTGTTGGTGGATCAAGTAATCCTCGCCGTTGGATGACGCACGATCAAACACCATCCCGTTCTGATGATGATGATGAGGAGGAGGAGGAGGAGGATGAAAGAATTGCTGTTGGTGTTGTTGAGCTCTGAGGAAATCCTTCTGGCGCCGGAGTTCCAGAACCTTCCGGTGCGAGTTTGAGTGCTTGGTCAGCACGAAGGTCGGGCTGGCGGCGGGCCGGTACTCCTGCACGAGCCGGCCCGACTTGTACCGGACCCCGCAGGCGTTGCACAGCGTCTTCGGTCCCATAGGCCCGGTCCGCCACTGCGGCGTCTTGTCGGTAGCGCAATGCAGGCACTTCCGCCCCTCCCTGTCGGGACCGTTACTGCTCGTCTCCTTCTTTTTCTGAGCCGCCTTAACAGTTTTCTTAGCGGTGGTTGTCTGTGGCGGCGGCGGCTGGGCCGAAACGACGACGTCCGGCTCGGGCGGAGACAACGAATTGGAGGACGCCGTGGCGGAGACGGGGAGGAGGCGGGACGTCCAGTTGCATGGTGGGGCCCGGGACCGCTTGCTGCGGGCCTTGGCTGGGACCGACACATGATCGGAGTTGAAAACCGGGCCGTTATTATCAACATTGCTAACATTATTGTTAACATTGTTGTTGTTGTTTCTGTTGGTCGATTCGACGTCGTTTCGGGCTTTTAGTCCCGATATCAGCTGAAGCCTCTCAAGGTCCTCGCTCGAGAACGATTCCTCCACGAAATTCGACACCCATTCCAGCTCCGCCAAATCGTCGTACTGTTGATATATCATGTGAAAAACATGGATTAATTAACACATAAATTATTTATTCAATTTTTACCTAAAATTATATATTTAGTGAAAATTAATTAAATAAATGTGTTTACAATTTCATATCTCTGAGTGGCGTAAAGGTTGAGTTGAGTTGTCAATGGGCAAAAGAAACTGAACCCGCATAATAATAGCCGCTACTTTCTCTGTACATTTTCATGCATAGAACTTCTAACCTTTTTTCTTTTTTCTTTTTTGGGTAAATTTTCATCAACCCCAGTTATGAAGAAGTTAGAATAAAGGAAAAGAAGAAAAAGAAGAAGAAGAATAATTAATTGTGAAGGTGCGTATCTATATATATATATTTTTTTCTTTTTCTTTTTTTCTTGTTATGAATTCACATAATTTTATATTTATATACAATGTATGAAAATTTGTATATACCGCGGGAACGCAGAGTTCGCTGGAGAACTGGCCGTCGGCGAAGCTCCGGAGGCCGACGTCGGAGAAGAAATTGGGTTCGCGGCCGGAGAAGTTGGAGGAATTGCAGCTGTCGACGAAGGTCACGGGGGAGGAATCGGTGGAATTGGCTCCGGCGACGGCGTTGACGCCAGCGGCGTCGGCGATTACGGCGTCTTCGTTGGAGAAGTCGAGGAACTCTTCGACTACGAAATGGTCGCCGGCGCCAGAGAAGGTTTTGTTGTCGGAGGAGTACTGGCGCTTGTCGGGGACCATCTGAGGGCAAAAGGCAGTAGCAGTGTGATAGAATTCTGGCGCTTCCATTTGGTCCTAGCTAGTTATCTTTTTTTGCGTTTTGAAACAAAACTAAGAGATGGTGGGGAATTATTGGGTATAATACAGTGAAGGGAAATACTGACACAAAAAAAAAATGTAAGGAAGATAGAGAGAAGAGTGTGAAATGTGAATGTGGTGTGGTTTTGTGGAGAGAGAAGAGAGAGAGAGATGCGTGTGTGGTAGGGAGGGGTGTTTATTTGCGTTTGAAGGGGGACAAGCGGACAGCTAAAATGAAGGATTTTGACGAAGAAAAAACAAAAATAAAGGTCTACGTGACAAAAAATAAATAAGAGTGTAGAAAATAAAATTAAGAGAGAAAAAAATTAAAGAGAATTTAATACGGCTGAAAAGAGATGAAGTTGATATGTATTGAATTTACTCTGCTGCCCTTTTGCTTTTGGAGCCCTTTTGTGTTTGGCTTACCAGTTTTGTCCTTTAGGAGTTAGACTGAGGCTAAAATATATGGTGAGGCAACTAAAATTGGTAGTAGACCATCTCCCAACCAAGCAAAGGCTAAAATCAACATTTAAATTGAATGTGATTTTGTTAAATTGTTTTATCATCTTTTTGTAAATTTTTTTTCTTATGAACATGTATGGGAAGTGCATGTGGCATTTAGGCACTACTATACCTAACAGAGCTTCATATCATTTACCATTTTTGCTTTTTTTTTTTAATTGATCATGATTTTTATGAAAGGTAAAGATAACAGTAATAATATATATAGTGTTTTGTAGGATGGTTAGAACAATTAGTTAGAACCGTTTTTATTATAATACGTGAGAGTTTTACACTGTAATAATTTTTTAATTGTGAATATAACACGTAAAAATTTTACACTGTTTATAACTAAAAAAATAGTCTAGACTATTATTTGTCAAACACCCTTATAACATGAGACATATAATCCCTATGGATGTGGTGCCATGTGATAGGCAGGAAAAAAACGTTATGTACTATTAAGGACCCGGAATTGGATACAATTTGTACTCCAACCGCCAGTTTTGTAGGGGACAAAAATGTAAAGTCAAAATATCCACAATTTTGATTTTTTTTTTCCTTGTATATGTATGATTACTACAATCAAAATGAAAAGCAATCAAAGCCGTTGAAATTTTTTGGTGGGCGCGCCGTTTCTAAAGACCGTGAAATCTAACGCACGTGCAGCTGATGATGATGTTGATGTTGATGTACAATCATAATCACGGCATGTACCGCACACAATTATTCGGTCCGTAATCAAGTGCACGCGCATGTTGCTTCGACATCACCATGTCTTCCACTGAAGAAGGGTAATTTAGTCAAACTGTGAAATGAAGGAAAAATTGCTTAAAGGGTAGATTCGTAAATGTGACCATGATAATTAATAAAAACTTAAATACAAACTAAACATAAGTTTTAGCTTAAACCAGTAATTAGCATTGTCTACAAGTGTTCAAATTCAACCCCCTTAGGAATCGATCTAGCAGGTTTGTCGCTGTGGACTTTGCATTAGCGTCCAAGCATAAAGCCCGATTCCTCTGCTTCAATTTCCCTAGGAATTCGTGTTTCTTTATTTATTTTTTCAAAATTCTCTGATATATTCACTTTTTTAAATGTGCTTAACCTCCTTGTTTAACCCCTTTATTTTATTCAAAACCTCATTTGTAAGCACGATGAGTACAGCTCAACATGATCAAATTCAACGGCCAAGATCTTCCCAACGTGTTCCCCTCTTAATTTGGTTCACACCTTTTACCCCACGTAGGACCAAGAGCGAGTCTTATGTAAAAATTAAAATAAAAAAAAAGGTTGCAGATTATTTTAACCACATGCAAGGAGAAAACAAAAGTGTTAGATAATATATTAAAATTCGTAGCTTTTTAATTGGATAATTCAAAACGTATAGTTTCTAGTTGTTCAATTGAAATGAGGTCGGAGATATAATCGCTTTAAAAATTAGAAGTCATTATATTATTGGATTGAATGTTAGTAAAATGTTAAGTTTACAAAATTATATATCAACGCTACTGCTAAGCATTAACAAAATTCTGTGTATCTATTATCCAACATATATGACAATTTTTTTAGCACATTCAAATCTTACAAAAGTATGCATATATTTAGCTTCTCTTTAAAACTTCAATTATAACTAATATTTTAAAATTAAAAACTATAACATGTGTTACACTGTAATAACTTTTTGTTGTTTACTGTAAGTGTTAAAAGTTTTACACTGTTTACAATTATAACTGATAAATAATTATAACATGGATTAGAACTGCAGTTCTAAACAACCCTTAACCTTAAATGTCTTACGACTTAAAGTTTGTCACATTAGTTTCACCCGTTATATAATATAAGCTTTAATACCGGTTCTTCTTCAAAATTTAAGAATATCCAAACAGAAATAAACTACGAGTAATAACAAATAAAGTTGACTTAAAAGACACGTCTCGGTGTTGAAATTTGTTGCCTCCAATGTGTGTATGTATATATATATATATATAGATTGTTACATTTGAAACTTGTTATACAACTAATATAAACTTGCAGAGTTTAAACACTTTTTAACCTTGTTAATATAGATATAAAGGTTAATAATACCTACATGTATGCATGCATGGGAGACTGAACGTAGGATAAATCACACTGTTAAACGTCGGCTACTCAACCACGTGGCAGACATCAAGAGGTGCAGACTGATCAAGTAGGGGCCATGTTGCAATGAACCAATCCCTAGGCGAGTAAGGGTCTTCTTCGAACAACGGATAAGGTTTTACTGTTCTTGTTTATTGCCGCTAGATATTTGTAACATGTAATATCAATCCCTTCTTTTTATTTTATTTTTGTACCCATATATATCTCTTTGTATTTTTCTTTTTTTTTTTTCACCTTTTTTTGCTTGAATTAAAAGAAAAGCCTGAAAAAGAGAAGGTACCTGAGGCATTGCTTGGCTCAGAGGTTTTCGTTTTGATCTCTTTCAAAAAAAATAAAAATAAATGGGCTCTCTGATATTTTAGTGATGGTTTCTGGTAGTATATATTTAAAACTTTTGGGGATTATTATTTTAGTGAAAGTTCGGCGTGAGTGGGGTCCAATATGCACGTGATGGAGCTGGGGTGTGGCGTCAGCTGCCCATGTGAGTGCTTCGCTCGTGTCGAAAGCCAAAACTGACGGTGGTCAAATGCCACGTGGCGAGAATCTATGGCGCCAGGATTTGTTTCCGGGCCTTTTCTGGGATGCGTCGAATGGGGAATGGATATATGCACGGGGGACTTTTTTGTAATGGAACATAACGTGAGAGGACGTGCCGGGCGAGTTGTCACGTGAGTCGTGGGTTGTGCACGTGCTTCGTGATTCACTAACACTATGAGCAAGTCACGTGGAATGGATGCTCCTTTTTTGCTCGATTGCTAGGGTTGTATGGATTTGTGTTTTGCTTCTCAGTTATAGATGTACTGTAGAAGCCCATTTCAGAGTAGCATTTCTTTTTGGGTCAAAATGAGATGTTTAGAACTATTTGACAGACTTTAGTATGTAATAGGAGAGTTCAACGGCAGATAAAAATTCTATGGACAAATATTGCACCCAAAAAAAAAAAAAAAAAGACAATTCTATGGCACAATTTTAAGGTTAGGTCTTTATTAAACTTCGCTATATTGTCGTAGTTTTTTTTTTTAAATTAATTTTAGATGTTTGATACCACAAATTTCTCCTTTGAGAAGTAAAGGCATTGCATGATAAAGTTCTCCTTTGAGTTTTCCTATTTGACTAAAACAAAATAGTAAAGGGAAAAAAAGAAGAAGAAGCAAAGATGAAATAGTAGTATAATTGATGATAACAACAAAACTCAAACTTTTCTTGCAAGGAATAAAAAAAAAAAAAAACGTCAACCTACACTCATTGAATTTATTTGTTAACATCTCTTATGTTAAGGATTAGAAGGGTATTTATTTAAAAAGAAAAAAAATATCTCAACCTAAAGATCTCATTTGGTTGATCTTTTAAGTTTCACCAATTATAACGTTAAAGAAAATTGAGAGAGAGAAAGCGAGAGAGAGATGACTAAGAGGCACGCTCACGGATTTGTATTATTAGCTTGAGACTTAGAAGTGCTAATCTTGAAGCCTCATATGCCTAAGTTTCTGATATATAATGAATTCCACCATAAAGCAAAGGGAGGGATGAGTTTTTACTTTGGTAATGGTGGTGGGACAATTTGAATTCTTGCGTTGCGAGGTAGAGGGTAGGCAAAGGTGTAACAACAAAGGGAATAAAAGTTACAAGCTTCTTAACCACAAAGGCAAAGGTGTAACCCAAGAATTCTTAGGGGAAGCAAAGAGAACAAAAGGAAAACGAGGAAATAGCTTGCGTTGAGCTTTGTAATCAAGTACAAGACTATAAGTAGGCCATTTTCCAGTCAATATAAATTTTTTCGAGTTTTTGACACATTTACCTCTTAAATTTTAGGCTTTTTTATAATGTAGTTTTTAAATTTTTTCGTAGCAACTGAGTCTTTAAACTTAGCTAAGTGTGACATTTAAGTCCTTAATCATAAACTTTTGTCAAAATTAACTAATAGTTAGAATCAATTTTAATTAAAAATATTGTACTATATGAGGGCTTTATATTATAGTAATTTTTTACTTTGGACTATAACATGTGAGGGCTTGTCACTATTTGTTGGTTAGAACTAATTAGTTCTAACCAAAAGTTAAAAATGCACATAACCCATCTCAAAAGGAATGAGCAAAATTCGAGCATTACAATAATTAAAATATACATATAAGCCAACTAATTTGTTAAAAAATAATTAAGAATGATATAATTTATTTTGCTTTTTCCTATTTTTTTGGTATAAAATTGAACAACTTGACTCTTATTAGAACCAAAGAAGGTGCATGAGTATTCTAAATAGGTCATGTGATCATTTTCTGTCTCGATTCAATTTTTTGCTTAAAAACTTTCTAAATGTTGCAAAATTTCTTAAAGTTTGCGACTTTAATATCTTGATAATTATGTTGAGGAATTTACAGGGCTTGGGTAATAACAGAAATGAGTCGAGATGAGTACTGGGTGTTTTGTCCAAGAGAACTCAAGTAGCCTCTTTATCTATTGATCAGTGCTTGATCAAGATATAATTCATGCCGAATGTTAATTCTGTTGTACCTGGACTAACAGGATGATATAGATTTGATTCATCAAGTGGCATTATGTTGTACCTCTCATTTTATAAGTAAGTTTATAATTAAGACTTAATTGTCACACCTTTTTAAGTTTAGGAACTCAATTGACACAAAAAAAGTTTAAGAACCACATTGCAAAAATGCTAAAAGTTTTAAGAGACAATCGTACCAAAAACCCTAAATTTTCTTCTAAAGAGACAAAGTTGATCTTGCTAGTTAATAGACCATCAAAGTTCAAATATTGTCTTCAAAATAAAAACAAGTTGTCTCATTTACTGTCATGCGGTTAAATTTTGACAGCTCGAAAGTTTCTTTTCCCTCTTTTGATGCAAAAAGAAATGAAGAGAACTTATAAGTTTTCTTAATTATATTGAAAAGTTCAAGAGTTATTTTAGTGGACTTGAACTCAAGATGTGTTTAAGTTTATGACTCTTACTAAAGTGCACTCACCATTAGGCTACATTTATATAGGCCAAAAGAGTATAGGAGAATAATTCTTACGTTAGTCATGGTTTCAAACTTCTCGAATTTTCAAGAATGAAGATAAAAGCTAAAAAAGAATAGAAAGGACATGCTTCTCTTCTTAGTTATAGTTTTATACTTTTCTCAGTTCTCGATAGAGATGGCAGCATTCCTCACTGTCAGGGTGGAGACGTGTAGAGATCTTCGCCCTGAATAAGACAAAGATGGACGGAAAATATTCAGGGAAAGAGTTGAAGATAGAAGCAAAGTCTTGTCCCTAAGTCGGGAGTGGGATGAGGACGGGGATGCACTCCTTTTGCCTTGGCCCCTGTATATGTATATATATATTTAAAAAATATGCACATCAATTTTTTTTGTATGCCTATATTTTTTGTTTGAAACTTTTTTTTTTTTTGGTAAACATTAAATTTAGATTTAAATTTCTGATGAATTTCATCTTATTTTTTGTTCATAACTGTTGAAATTTCCATTATTAATAAAAATTATTGTTTGTGGGGATTGAGACGGGTACCGATAAAGTTTCCTCAAAAAGGATTTTTAGACTCACTATAAGAAAAACTACATTTAATGACATATTATTTACGACATGTAGTTTTTAAATGTCGTTGAAAAGTACATACAACGACATCTCTAACAAGCATGTCGTTAATAACATTTGAAACAACAATTAACGACATCTATATAGATGTCGTATTAAAAGTTTCTTTTTAACGATAATAGTTTAGTGTCGTTAAATTATTTAACGACAAGTAAGAGATGTCATCAAAGCCTTATAGACGACATCTTGACCAATGTCGTCTATAAGGAGTGTCGTAAAATCTCAAAGGCTTTGACGACATCTCCTACTTGTCGTTAAATAATTTAACGACACTAAACTATTGTCGTTAAAAGGAGACCTTTAATACGACATCTATATAGATGTCGTTAATTATTGTTTCAAATGTCGTTAATGACATTGTTGTTGAAGATGTTGTTATATGTACTTTTCAACGACATTCAAAAACTATATGTCGTTAAATGTAATTTTTCTTGTAGTATCTTGCCTCTTTGTAGTAGTGGATGGGGATGGAGATGAGAATGGTTTTGGAGAGAGGAGATGGAGAGAGAAAAACATTATGTAAGACTACTCCGCCCCATTGTCATCCCTAGTTAGTTCTTGAGAGTGAACGAATACCAAGAGGGATATCAGTTTTGTCGTTGAAGGACAAAAATTTGTCAATTATAACTATAGCATATCATTCTAGAACCTACTAAAGACTTTAAAACAAGATGGTTTCATAGTTTGGTGAGGTCCATGAATCATTTTGAATTATTTTGAATTAGACTGTCTTATTCATCTCATTGGATCCATACTAGCCCCTGATTGGGCAAAAACATAGAGAAAATTTTAGGCCGTTTGATATTATTTTTAAAATAGGTGAAAATATTTTTGTTTTAGAAAATAGGAATTTTTGAGAGTTGTATTGAGAGTGTTTTTAAAAATTTTGTCTCAAAAAACGTGCGAAAACATTTCCAAAATTTTAAGAATAAAAAAAAAACGGATTATGCTAAACTGTATTTAGTCATGCCGCTTTTCAAAAAGTTCCGTCACATTATTATTTATGCTACATATTTAAAATTCCATGTTAGAATATGTATGATATTTATAAAAAGTAAGTTTCAAAACATCGTATTTAAGAAAATTTCCCAAATAAATAATAACCATCTTTTGTTCTTTTTTTTTGTGTTATTTATTATTTTGGAGATAGTTTTGGTACAGTAAGGGAAAGAATTGTGCTAATAGTTAGAATTTTGAATGCTTAAAAACTTGTTGAGTTTCATCATCTGTTATATATATATATATATATATATATATTAATAAAATATAATTTTGATTGTGATCTACATGGTTCATAGGCATGGATGGTTGCGAAGCCTGTACTTGGAAGAAGTTTCAGCAGGAAAAAAGAGAGTAGCCATACCAAACAATGTCCATTTGCTCTGGATCCATTGGTGGACGCTTGAATCATACTTTATAGGCGGTATCAATTTTTTTTTTTTTCCATAATTCATTACAAAAGCTTTCTATTAAATATGGCCTATGTTTTAAAGAACATTAATGTACAGGGTAAGGCCATTTTTTTTCTATCAATATTGAACATGATACGTAGGGGTGGAGCTGTTTGAGGCCCGAGGAGGCGAGGGGGGATTGGCTGGGGTAGTTGCACTTCCCAGGCCCAATGGTCTCCTTTATACTTTGACCCCCTAAAATAATTTTTTTGCACTTTTTCTTTCAATTTCCCCCTCCCTTGAAATTTTTTAATTACAGTTTTTACATACGTTTTAAAAATATTTTCTAATATTCAAAATTTAATTTTATGTATATTCATGTTTAGATCATATGTAAAAATTGGACTTCTAAATAAGGGTGTTCATCAATCGATTTTTGTTAGTTTATAGTTGGTCAGGTTCCGACGGATGATATTTGGTGTTAAAAAATGCAAACCAAGCATTGAACGATTGTAAGAGAGATTCATTCAGTTCTTGACAAATGATGGTAGGTTTGTAGTGGTCGGTTTTTTGTGATCAGTTTTAGACAACAGTAACCATCCAGATTACATGTAGTAATCCATTAGTAACCTACTCGATTCCTTTTTTTTGGTTTTCGTTACAAATATCTTGTATAAGATAACTAAAAAAAACCCGACCTATTTAGAAATATAATATATAAGGTAAGCAATAAAAACCAAACAAATTAGAAAAAAAATCATCATTTAACAATAAATTCTAAGGTTTTAAAGTTCAAACATGATATGGTGTTTAATATATAATATATTATTATGATTTAGTTTATTTTTTTAAAAGAAAAAATTGTTTAGCAAACTCTTTCAAGAATTGAATCGCCTATCTTGTGGGCAGTTGGTTTTCAATCGAATTGGTTGGTTTTGATATCGAAAACATTTTTTTTTTCCGGTTGCTTTGGTGGTCAGTTTCAATTGATTTTTTTGTTTTTGGATTTTTTGATTGTAGGTATAAACTTTAAAAAGTGAATTAACTTCTATTAAAAGTTTAGTTAATTTGGAAGAAGGAATAAAAGGCAAGAATATATTAGAAAAAAGTAAAAAAAAAAAAAAAGGGCGAAAAGTTTGTTTGAATGAATTTACTTGCGTAGTTTTGCTTAAAAAAAAAAAACAATTACAATAGTGTACGTCGATATAATTGTATATGTATATAAACAGGGTTAATTATATAATTGTACCTTTTAGTTTTAACTTTTTCTCAATTTATCCTTTTGTTTTTAGAAACTACAAAGATATCATTTCAATTTTAAAAACTTATTTTAATTTCATTCTTATGAATAGAAAAAATTTAGCAAAATAAAATGACTATCTTTCAATAGTTTTGCACAATATTTTACATATTAAAAACATTAAAAAAAATCCTAAAACAAAATATTAAATCTCAAAACAGGATCTTAAGTTTTATGGCTTTTTAAATTTTAAATTTTTTTAACAAATTTTTTCAAAAAGAAACATATATTTTGTAAACATATTAGGTTTAATTAAAGGTATTTTTATGTTATCTTCATGTTTTTTAGCTGAAAAAGTCTGTGAAGGATAAAATTAAAACAAGTTTTTAAAATTCAAAGGATACTTTTATAGTTTCTAAAAATAGAAGGACAATTTAAAAAATAATAAAATCTAAAAGGTATAACCCCATATAAATATATAGAGTGGCAGGAGCCATGATAGTCCCAGTAGGGTGGCTACCACAAGTGACCCCTTTATAATGCAAGCCCAATATTATTTTTTTTTTCTTTTTGCACTTTTCTTCTTATTTTGCCTCCATTAAAACTCTTCTTTACAAGATTTATATTAAAACTTTGAAAAAGTTTCAATTATATCCCTAAATTAGATTTTGAATTTTTAGGGTGTTTGTGAACTTGGTTTAAAACGTTAATTTGAACCAAAAATACTGCAATAATTTAGATTTTAGAAAAAAAAAATTAATAACCTTAGTTTGAACTAAAAGTTTTAGTTTAAACTAAGGTTTTCAACAATTTATAATATTTTAATTTTAAAATACAAAATAAACAACAACTCAATTACTATATTATATGAGTTCGTTGTGAATTGTAAATTTTAAAAGTTGAATTAAACCTATTAAAATAACAATAATGTGTTTTAATTTAAAATTTTGGTTTAATTCACGTTCTTATTGGAAATTTTTCCTGACTTCGCCCCTAAATATTTGTGTGTGTAATATGGATGGTCATGACCATTAAAACAATAAAGAAATAAAAGCATTGATTGCTTGTCATTGCATATTTGTGATTTAAGTGTCCTGGGCTACAACTAACGAAATGCGAGTCATTTTGATGATTGGATGAATCTAAAATGTAAAGCATTTCATTAAGGTGATTTGAGTCATAGCATTTATACCGTTGTACTTAAGGTCGTAACAAAAAAACTAAAGGATCTATAGGACAATTATAGAGCATTTGAGACAAAAAGCTATAATATTGCAAGAGTTTTGATTGGAGGTTAGCAACTCAGTAGTTATTTTTCAGGGTTAGTACCATGGTCTAGGATTTTTTTTTTGGACATTTTCGTCCTTCGGCTTTGTGGTTCTATTCAAGATTTTTAGGATGGTTTTCCTTCGTCCGGGTAGAAATTGAATTAGTTTAATGACTAATAGACATGACTGATTTTGTTATTGAAAACTTATTCATGGACTATTATAGCTTATTAATTAGTTAAGGACCAAATTATCCCAATATTAAAAGTTTATAGACTATTATGGCCTATTAAATTAACTTAAGGATTAAATTATCACAATGTTAAAAGTTCAAGGACCTTTATAGCCAACTCTTTTTTTTTTTTCTTTTTGGTGCTTTACCAAGATGATCTTATAGGTTTATAACATGTTGTCTTTTTTAAACCCTATGTTTATCAAGAGAACTTGTGAAAACCCAAGTAAAATATTCATTACTTTAGAGCTCAGATTGATAATCTCAATTGGCGTGCGTTTCAGCAATTTCTCCAAAGATTGCAGCACATAAAATTCTCGTTGAGTCTTCTACATTTACTTCAATCTTAGGCCGGATTTAGCCAACAAAAAAAAGTGTGTGTGTGCAACATGAAGAATATACTTAAATGTAGAAAAGTCAGTTACCAAAGAATGACTTTTACTTGAGGAACATTACAAAAAGGACACTTAAATAATGTGTTGACTCGAGAACCAATGGATCTATGGCATTTTCTTAGGCAACTGATAATAATTTTTCCGTCTACCCAAAAGGTTATTCACTGAATCATAATAAGAGAACCAGTTTATAATTTAACACAAAATATAAAATATAAGTAAATAATTATGTCTGAAGAAATTAGTAACGAAATAAGACTATTTTCATGTGTATTTAAAGCAATGAGATTTTACTATTAGTAACATGCCATTTGTGTTTGGCAAGCACAGTTAGAATCAACTTTTTAGTTAGAGAATAGTATAAAACTCTCACACGCTATAATAAAAAACAACAAGTTGTTACAATGCAAAGCTCTTACATACTACAGTGTTTTAAACTAAATAGTTACTTCTAATTATATTTGCTAAATATCCTAATTCGGAACTATTTGATCAGAGGGGGGACGCTACAAAGTGATAGGTGAATCAAGGTAGTCTTTGTTGTAGATGATGGTGTCTAGATGAGAATTTTCTAATGCCCTAATAATTGTTCAACAATACAAAGGGTTTATACCGTACAAACACACACACATATAAACACAAACTTATACAATGTATTTTAAGATTGAACAAAAGGAATTTCTTGGATACTTGATATAGATATAAGTGGAAATGTAGTTAAGAATTTGGACTATACTAGTTTCACAACATTCTTGCACATTCGAAAGATGCAACTTGAAAATAAAACAGAGATAGTTTAGTGCATTTATGCTATATACGGATAAGAACAGTTTTATAATTTGTGTAAGTAGCTAAAGATTATTTCATATCTTTTTGTATGATATCGATTAAGAAGAAAATTCAAGTTTTAAAATACCATAACTTACTCCAATTGAGACGATTCTTTTAACTATGCATTTGGAGCGAATAAAGTAACAAATTTCCATTATTGCCCAAGAAAATCTCTCCTAGACACTGATGTTTTGTAAGATTTATTAAAAAACATTAACTTTTTTAAAGATCATTTTCAACACTTTATCCAATTGCAAATTCAAATTTTATTCTTAAATTTGAATTACAATCTATCTGCCTATCTACATTATAGTTCAGAATGTAGTTCATCAGCTCAACTAAAATTTTTTGATCTAAATCATGGTCATATTTAGTTTGGGGCTCTAATTGTGGAGATTTGAACTCTGATTGAGACAAGTCCACTTCCTACATGTTTGGAATAAAGAGAGGAAAAAAATTTAGAACCATGCCCATAAAAAATTTACCCAAAAATTAACTTTTGTTAAGATTTATTACGTTTCCAATGACTATATTCAACACTCAATCCAATTCCGTATTCATATTTTGATGTTTGAATTAAAAATTTATCTACGTATCCAAACGATAGTTTGGATCATAATTCAGTTCAACTCATTTCAATTCTTTTTGTCCAACTAAAATCGTCTAAATCGCAAGAAATTTGACCTGTGAACTAAAAGCTCATCCTCAATTTGAATTTTAATTCATAAAATCCAAACCAAGAAATTTAAAATATGAGAATATTTTACACTGTGTAAAATATTCTCATATTTTAAATTTCTTACTTTTCACCCTCATCATTTTTTAAATTTATGTTTTTAACACATTCGATGTTAGGAACGCTTTTAAAGTCCACAATGGCTACACATGGGAAAGATCATGGGTTTATAAGGATGGAAGATATCTCCATCGATATGAGGCCCTTTGGATAGAATCGAAGCAAATTTATGAAGGCTTAGGTCTAAACTGGACAATATCATACCAATGTAAAGATATTTGTGTTCTGTCGTCCTACCAAGTAGTATCAGAGCTATGCCCCAAACAGAGTTATGTTGGTGGAATCCTCAGATGCCAAACAAAGAAAGCTTTCGAGGCAGAAAATTCTCTAAGGCTTTACGTAAGGCATGCACTCCTAAAGTGGTAGAGAGGAGTGGTTTTGATTGAAATGTGTAATTTTTTCAATAAAAAGGATGAAAGGATTGACTTAAGGAGAGACCCAGACCATGAGGATAATGGTGGTCCTTTCCTTGAGATGAGGATTATCAAGAATGCAACTAAAGTCCATATTGACTACATATGGGGAAGATCATGGGTTTATAAAGATGAAAGCTATTTCCATTGGTATGAGGTCTTTTTGGTAGAGTCTAAAATAAATCCATAAAGTTTTAGGTTCAAAGTGGACAATATCATACCAATATAGAGATATATGTGTTCAATCATCCTAACATTCAAAACACAGATTTAGTTTTGTTCTTTATTCAGATCTAGACTTTTAATTCGAGATTCAAACATTACTTTCGATTGCAACTTAAACTACACAATTTTTTTTTTTTTTTTGAGGAAAATCAAACTGCACATTTTAGATTTCAAAGTTCAAGCCAAAACAATTCAAATGGAAAAACATTAGATTTTTCTAGCACATCTTATAAAATGTCAATGTCCATGAAAGATTTCCACGGGCTATATGAATAGGGATTCATTCCTCTCTTATCTCTAAACACATAAGAAGAAGAATTATCTTGATCAGAGTTGAAACAAAGAAGTTGTGACATCTTAAAACTTGAGTTTTAATAGAGGTGAAAGATGGAGAACAAATAAAAAGTGACCGAATATGTGTTACTTTAATCTTATAGCTCAAAAACATGACAAATTTTAATGGGCTATATGAATGTGAATTTGTTCTTTTGTTCATGCCAAATGCATTAGAAAGTAGAATAATGCCAATCAGAATTCAAATTACTATAATTCAAACTCATAAAGCAAATGAGACCTTGATTTGAACTAAAAATTTTGACTTGAGGTGAATTACACTACATTTTGAATAGTCATTTGGATACACGGATAAATTATAACTTAAATTGGGAATAAAATCTAAATCTAAGTTTAGATAGAGTGCTAAAAATGGTTCAAATGGAAAAACTTTAGTGTTTTACAACAAATCTAATTAAAACAATGCTCATGGAAGAATTACCTAAGACTATATAGACTATATGAATCTCGTTTTGTTAGTTTTTTGACATTGGATGCGTAGGAAGAAGATTCCTTTTCATCGGAGTTTGAACATAAAAGTTACAAAGTGAAGTCTAATTTATAAAAACGTTATGCCCATAACAACTTAGAGTTACCTTCAATCTCTTACATGGTTTTGTGTCATACTTTTTACAAATTTAAGTGATAGTAAATTTATTTTTAATATTAAAACAACTGCAAAATGATTGCTATGCCCTCGTAACTTTCATCCAATCACCAAAATACACTAATGGGATGTGTGAAAGGGTGATAGAAACTGTTAGTTAGAACCATTTTTATTGTATCATATGAGAGTTTTATATTGTAGTAATTTTTTTTATTATTACTATAACATATAAGAGCTTTATATTATTTATAACTAAATTTGTAGTTAAAACTGTGTAGTTATAACCATCGTCAAACAGCCAGTAATACAGTTGCAAAACCTCTAGCAAAAACAGATGTCAAACGCTAAGGCAATATGAAAAATCTGCACCTTGTGTCATCAGTACTTGGCTACTTCAGACTGTACCTTAAAAATAGCCTAAATTTATATTAAGGCCCTTAAATTTAAATTTCCTTCAATTTATCCCCTCAATTTTTGAGTAATATAAACAAAAACGAGCATTATAGAAAAGAGCTCTTTGAAATTTATGTAATATAATAAAAAAAAGTCAGCGCTTAGATAGATTTTAACAAGGATAAAAAAATCATAATAAGATATGTAAAAACAGAAATTAAAGAATAAAACTATTGACTTAAAAATATATATTAATTCTGTTTAATATTTTTTTTATGTTTATTAAAAAGTGATATTTCTATTCTAAAAATTTCTAATTTATATATTTTTTTCCTCATTTTTTTCCCTCAACTTCTACCGAGCAAAGAGGCTTGTTTAGATTAATTTATGGTGGGAACTGCAAAGGCATTCTAATTTCTTCTTCTTCTCTGTGATCGGCAACGTCGGAAACTGGAAATCCTGGACGGAAACCTAGGCATTGACTCAGTTTCAGATCGAGAACAACGAGGGCCATGGAGTCCGAGCTCAGTAAGGCAGTGCAATGGCTTAACGCAATGGTGTTGGAGCCCCATTACATGTTCCATTTCCTCGCCTTCTTTTCCTACTTCGTCGTCCGTACATCCGCCGTCCAAGTTCTCCTTCCCACCATCTCCGATCACCTCCTTTACCGCGTAATTCTCATCTCTTTCTCTCTCCACCTCCATTTTCGTTCCCTAATTCCAACTTCAAACTTGTTGTTGCTAATATTACTTCTGTTTTGTTCGTGTTTAGGAAATTCAAGCGGTTTTAGTATGCAGCGTTTTGACTTCTATCAAGGTAAGGATTATTGATTCATAGATTGTATTGATTTATCTCTCCGTTTTGATATTCTTGATTTGCATTGATTCTACTAAGAAAAAAATATTATCAAAAGCAAGGAGGCGAGTAAGAATGCAGGTTTTTAAAGGTGTTAAGTGAGAATCAATGTCTTAATGTTAGTGTTTTGGTTGGTCATTTTAAGTGATTTGATTTTACCATATCAAACATTTAGCCTGGGAATGGATTCTGCAATCTGAATCATTCCAGCTTTCTCTCTATTGCAACAGATAGTGAGAGAAGAAACTTGGAAAGCGAACGCTATATTTCGCAAAGGTAAATCACCACGCCTTCGTTTCCGGTTGTAGTTTGTTTTGTTCATTGTGTGAATGATGTTTAGTCAACTATAAAGCAAAGTTGTTGTTGTTGTTGACAATTGACATTAGTGTTCGGCATCACTTTCGTGACATATGTAGCATCACTTTTATGATACATGTTTTCTATTTTAAGCAGATGATGATATATAAATTATTGTTAATAGTAATTGAGTGCTTCTAAGGAAAGATGCATTATTAGAAATGACAGTCAGCCTGGAGTGAGTCAGTGATTTTTTTTTTTTGTTTTTCTTCCTAATGGTATGTATTAAGTTGTTTGTCTGCTTTGCTTTGCTCTTTCTTAAATTTGGCAGTTCTTTTCTCTTGTGTCAGACTTACGGAATGCATCTTTAATGCAGGTTTTTCTTGTTGCCCTTGCTTTAATTATGGATCGCTATCTTGCTCTGTGGTACATTTTTGTTTTTTCAGGGAGATGTGTATCTGATATCTTGAATTCAATTTGCTGTTAAGCAACATATATTGTCATAACTTTGGTTTTGGACTGCAAACGGATTCATAGTTTTGTATAATTCTTAAGTTCCTGAGTTTTAAGTCTTTCTTTATATTTGCCCAAGTAAAATCTGTTGTAATTTGATCTGACAGGAATGCTCTTTTCCATCTTCATAGTACTAATTTTATTTCCTATAGGGCAATGACATGGAACAAGTCTGAACGATGTTTAAAGCACAAAGAATTTTACGGAAAGGAAGGCTGAAATTTGTATCAAGTATGATTGAAAAGTATTGGTATAGAAGAGTTAATTATTTTGTTTTAAATGCAATCTGTTATTATTTCTGTTTTGCAGTTACATTTGAGGGACTAGGTATGAAGTAATTATTAGGGTTTTGTTGTTTTCTGCCATAAGTTTCTGTTTTATGACTGTTTTCTTTAATTTGTATGCTGTGAACTCATATGCTTACATTCACTAATTTCTTCTAGGCGCTTGTGGTAAATTGACACTACTGCAGTTAGAAGCCTTGCTGACAGAAGGGAACGCGTCAAGATTCTGGCTGGTTGGTTTGACAGACTTTCTCTTGGACTTCTAAATACCATGAAAAATTAAACACTTAATTGTTTGAGAAACTATTTCTCAGATAAGGAATCAATAATAATGATAATAAGCCACTAAAAGTGTAAACAATAGACACTCTGCTTGTGCTCACAAACTGTTGGTCCAGAAAGTAATGATTCAATATGCTGATATATCTTTGTATTATGTTAGATGGTCAAGTTGTATTCTATTTTATTTTACATTCTGAGCTTCATGCTTAATTTTGGCAGGTAGAATTTTGTTCCTCGTATTCCTCTGCTTGCATACGCTCAAGCCGGTGCTTTCCTGAGCTCTCAATTATGTATGCTTCTTGTCTAATCGAAGGGGGAACCTTTGAGTTTATTGTGATAACTTCCCTGACTTGCTCACGTTTATTCTTCTCGTTACAAAGTAACAAATAACAGATGTTTAAGCTCACCGATGTTCTCTTTTGCAGATACTCGAACAAAAGTTTACAGTTTGGAATAGTTGACCTTGGAGTGTTCCCAAATGCTGCAGAGAAGTTTGGAATATATCTTGGTGGTAAATGATATATTTGCAGTGTGATATTTTTCAAATTCAGTATCATATTTCTTCTTAGGAAAAGCAACACAAAGGAGGACTTTGTACTTGCAGGTGGCATGGATCAACTTCCAACATACACCTTATTGGAGAATGCGACTGGGGTTGCACGTTTTCCAGGATTAGATATTGAAGCCAAAGCTTCTCATCCTCCCATTCAAAGGTATTGAGACGAACTACTCGATTAGATGGCACTCAATTTGCTTTTTGTAAAACTGATTTTGTTTATGCTGCAGAGTCTTATTTCAAGATATTTTGAACTTGACCGCCGCCTTCTTGATTATGTAAATGGTAAATAGGTAATCGGCCAAAATATTTGTTGTACAATTTCGGTATCCCTTATTCCAATTTTACTTCTCCACTATGTTTTAATGTTTTTGGAGGTGTAGATAATTTTTGTTCTATTTTTGTAGTAGACTTGATTTTAAGTGTAAGACGCGTTGCAAAATCCATTGGGTCAACTTGAGGCTCCATATCATGACTCTATTATAACTACACTAAAAAATATATTCCTAATTTCATGTCTCATTATGATATATATATACTCACACACACACTAGTATGTGGGACATGCCTAGGCCCATCCCCCGTTAGTAATTTTTTTTTTAATCTTTTATCTATTCTTTTTGCAATATATACACACACACACCAAGTGTGTTATTAATATTTTAGTATAAAAACTATTTTTCTAATCATCTAAAATTAAATAGACAAGTAGTTGTTCTAATTCAACTTACATTTAAAGTAGAATTTGAACATGTATAGCATTTACATTTCCATAGAGAGAGATAAAATTATGATTAAATATAAGAACTCAACTGTATTAAAATTTTGAAATAATTATATAAACTTAAAGTTGTGAGATTTAATTAACATACATAAAAGGATGGTTAAACAAAAATACTAAATTTATATTATATGCAATGATGATTGAAAAAAGTTAAATTAAAAAAATAAATGCATTTTTTTTATATGTATCTTTCATGAGTACTTTTTTTTTTAAAAAAAAAGGAAGTTGAGAAAGCAAAAAAAAAGAAAAAAAGAAGGAAGCAACAAAGAAGTTAAAGAGCTAAATTGTCCTAAAAGAAAGATTGCCTCTTCTATAGAATCTTATAGATATATATCGGACCCGTTTGGTTAGATATTTGAATCACGGTTCGAATAATTTTGCTACAGTATTTTCTCTCACAAAAATTTAAATCTTCATTCAAATCCTCTGCTCAAATACTCAAACCAAACGGGCCCATTGTTTCTTACAATATTTGGCTCTGGAAATGTTATGGATTAAACTGACTGCTAACATATAGGTTCAAGTCCTGGTCTTTCATATATATATATATATATATATATATATATATATATATATATATATATATATATTTTTGGGATCAAATGCGGATATGAAATTCATACTGCTTAAAGAGTTTTGGCACAGAAAAAACATTTCAAGCAAATAAAATTTGTGTAGATAATTTTGTTCCGGGCTAGGTGCGCAAAGAGTAGTTGCTCCGGTAGCTTTAAGCTAGCCTCTGGTTTATCATAAGTTCATTCTAGTTTCACTTAAAGAGGCCGCCCAAGAGGCATACTGGAATTTGAAGTAAATTAGGTGCTGAATCATTTTCTTATCGCCACTATTGTGTCCTGTTATTTTTTTTCTTCTATTTGATCCATACAATGTCTTCTAATTAAAAATATCAAAATACCCTTAGATAACACATTTATTTGATCCTAATCTAAAATACTTGGAACAAAAATGTCTTTATATTAATTAGAAATAGTAATAAATTGGGAAACAATATTTCTCAAATTGACCCTAGAATTTGATTGGCCTTTTCCTAAGCCCACTTCCTTAACAAAATAGTAACTGTGGTAGTGAGATAAATAGCTTGGCAAAGTTGGTTTTAACTAACTTTTTAGTTAAGAACAATGTAAAACTCTCACATGCTACAGTAACAAGAAAAAGTTGCTGCAATGTAAAGTTCTGACAAGTTACAGTGTTACAGTTTGAACTAATAGCTCGAACCACCATACTAAACACCCTATAAAGTCAAAAATTGGCCAAGATTTGTAAGCCAGAAAGGGAGAAAGAATAAGGGAAATAGTTGATTTTTTAAACTTTTTGAAGTAAATAGTACATGAATGAATTAAATAGTTTATTTACTGCTAAATAAGAATTATTTACACTATAAATTAGGAGGTAAATAATTTATTTACCTCTTAAATTTATTTATGGTATAAATAAAAACTATTGTAAACAAAAAGTAATTATTTACATAATAAATCTGTTATTTACTATAAATATTTTTAAAACTTGATGTTTATTTTGATTAATTTTGAAAAAAAAAATGATGTCAGACAACAATTTTCAAGCCGAAAAACACGTCCATCTCTTGTGAGATTAATGCCAAAATAGAAAATACTCCGAAAACTGGCGTGATTGTAAGCCCAAAACATGTCCTTCTCTTGAAATTGGAGATCTTAGTCGTATGCTCGCAGCTCAATTGCATGTTATGGGTTGCTAAACTTATCTCATAGGGATTTTTTATGTTCGTTTTAGGGCAGAAAAAGAAAATTTTAAGCTAGGTTATTTTGTCCACACAGTTGTTGAGATAGAACAAACAGAGCGATGTACTGTACATAACCAATATGAGAAGAGATACTTACCTGTTTATGCCCTTTTGCTTTAACTTTCATTTGAAATTTCAGTTGTAACTCACATTTTAAATTTAAAAACTTAGCATGTGAGAACTTTATATTGTAACAACTTTTTGCTTTTTTACTGTAGTTGTTGAGAGCTTTACACTGTTCTTAGTTGTAACCGATGGGTTGAAATTGAAGTTCCAAACACCTTTTTAGGTTGGTTCAAAAATTACACTTTTAGTTTTTAATCTTATCGAATGTATACCTTCATATTAGATTCAATACACAAATCTATACCTTATCTCACAAACTAGTTATTTTTTACCTTTAAAATTACCAAATTATCCTTAAGTAAAAGAGGGAAAAAAAATTCTAATTTTCAAAAAAAAAAAAGAGAAAAAGAAAACAAGAACACAAAAAAATCCATTTTAAGGGTATTTTATATATTTTTGAAGTGTTTAGTAGTGTTATCAAAATAGGTGAAATAGTTTTGTTTTGGAAAATAAGAATTTTTTGAGAATTGTGCTGGGAGTATTTTTGAAATTTTGCCAAAAAATGTGCAAAAACATTTTGAAAAATTCTCAAAACGATACCAAATAGGGGTATAAAGTTTTTTTTTTAGTTTTCAATTTTTTTTTATTTTTTAATTTGAGAGTATTTTGGGCAAATTTTTAAGTGAAAATCGAAGATTGATTAGAAAAAAGCATAAATTTGTGTATTAAATATAATCTGAAACTATACATTTAATGAGATTAAAAATCAAATATAGTGTTTAAATAAACCTAAAATACAACGTGTAGTGAATAACCCATATAAGAATTGTGTAGCAGGCTATGAAAACATATCATAATGGAAAGACAATTTTAGCTTTGGCCTAATGTTTGGCAAATATGATTTGAACTTATGATTTCAAACTCAAATAATGTAATACTCTCACATGTTATAGTGTAAAGCGAAAGTGTATTATAATGTAGAGTTCTCCACTTAGTTTGAAAAGTAAGTTAGAATTTAAATACTGTAGCAAACTACTGTAGCATATGAGAGATTTACACTATAGCAAGTTGGAACTTAGAGCTCTAACTTGTTTCTTAAACAAAGCCTAACGTGTTTTAGTTTTTGGTTTGAACTCACTAGTTTAAACCAAGATTACTATCATATTTTCATCAAATTTAACAAACTATTATTTTTTTTAATCTAATATGATTTTAATGTGATGTGTTAGTTAAAAAAGAACGAAAGAAAGAAATATTTACCAGTCTATCCCAAATTTGAACCTCAAGATGCTCTAACAAGCTTCGGTTACAGCCTCTTCAAAGGCCTATGTCACTATTGGATAAAGGGATAGTGGCAAATGACTTCTTTTGATGGATTGGATCATGTGAGATCCACGCCAATCCACGTTTAATGTTGCAATATCTTAGACATCAATCTAAATCACATAAAAGAATGAAGTTGTCCTTGCTACACAATTTAAGTAGTTTTATTAATCTATTGTGATGTCCAACATCATAAATTTTTAATTAAAGTTCATTGTATATATAATTTAGATAAAAATTGGTGGAATAATGAAGTTATCTAATCAATTGTGATGCTAAACATCATAACATTTTAATTCACGTACATAATGTAGATAAAAAATGGTGGAATGATGTTGGCATCATGTGAGATTAGAAAAATGATTATTTGATATTTTTTCTTAATTAATGATGCTTAACATCAAAGGAAAGCTAAGAAAACCTTTGTTGTCTTGTTTCCGATAAGAACATGAAAAAGCTTTGAGAACCTTGTGAGGGAAGGTAGCGTAGAGAGTCATTGTGTGTTGAAGAACATGTTCCCTAACCAGAAGGCCAAAAATAAAGAGGGAGGAATGGAGGAGGAGGGAGAAAAAAAGAAAAGAAAAGAAATAATGTAGGTGTATCTCACGCGCAATAAAGGAGCGCGTGATTCTTCTCAAATCACCTACAAGTGCCACGTTGGAGAGCAGTAGGTCCCACACTCATTACCATGGGAAAAATTATAAAAAAATAAAAAAAATTAAAAAGGAGAAGAAGAGAAGATTTGCTCACATTAAAGGTGGCGCCGCCGAATATTCTCTCTTTTGACAATTTAAAAACCAAAGAGGTAGTGATTAGAGAGGAGGGGGAAGGGACTCGGCAGCAACCAAATCATGATCGCCCAGCTGGGCCTCGAGCCGGGCCCCACGCTCCGCTACAGATGTGGGCCCCACCATTTCCTTGTCGGCCCATGCTCGGCCGGTCCACTGCCACTTTCCTCACTCCCATTAACTTGTGCTTTGCGATGCTGGCTTTGCCCATTTTCCCTTTTTTTTTTTTTTTTTCAATTAATAACTTAAATTTAAAGGAAAAATGTGCTTGGCGTGCTTTCCTTTACATTTCTCTAAGGGAAAATTCTCTCTCTCCTTCCCTTTTTTGACTTTCAATTTTCCTTTTTTATTATTATTTTATTTCTTACGAAGCTTGGTGGCTTGAAAGTGGTGGTTAATGGGTGGTGAATGTTGGTGAAACGAAACTTGTTTTCTACTAAAGAATAAAAAAGTAGAGGTGAAAAGGAGAATGACAAAATACAATTACCTTGCTGTAATATTCACCGACATTCCTTAATTTGATACTTTTTTTTGCCTGATTTTGTGTGTCACCTTATCTTAACACAAGATATACTATTTGTCCAAACAAAAGAGAAACCAATGTTAGTAGAAAGATAAAGGAATTATCTTTGAAACGTCGCAATGTGCTTATTTCACAACCTGATTATTTATTATTATTATTATTATTATTATTTTCAAAAAATACATTCCATTCTAACATTAAATTGCCTTTATAGTATAATGAAAAATAAATGAAAAAAAGAAGAAAAAAGAAAAAGAGCAGAATGAGAGTATATATAGAGCAGAATCGGAGACAAAGGGGCGTGGTTTTGACAGGCATAGACAGAGGGAAATTCGTGGAGTGTTGATGAGGAGGAGGAGAGTAAAAAAGTGTTAAAAAATCCGTTACGTTGACGAAGGGAGGCCACAACATTTCGCGGTTTCCCATGAGAGGATGTCTCTGTCCCACGCCGAAAGATAGCGACACTCCTTCTGTTCCCAGTGGTCCCCACCTTCATTCCTCCACTCACACGCACCCCACACACACACCGGGTCCCCCCGTTTTTTTTTTTTTTTTTTTTTTTTTTTTTTTTAACACTGCTAACAGGATAACAGCCCGCTTTTCTCATAGAGACGGGCCCCACCGGGTGAGACTATCTAGTGAGACCCACCTCTGTGCAAGAAGAGGATTATAGCCTGTTTGGGATAAATAACAATGCTTAAAATAACCCGTTGGGGATAAATAACAATGCTTAAAAAAAAAAAAAGAGACTCGATGTGTGTCTGTAAGAGAAGCGGGCTGCGGCCGAGGGAGACAAAAAGAGTTCTTCTTCTTCTTCTTTTTTTTTTTTTTGTTTCCCTTGATGAGATTACCGTAGATAAAGGGGTGTGACAAAAAAACCAATACATAACTCTAACATACTATGATTTAAAATAAAATAAATAATAACTTGATTAGTCTTTAAGTTATTTAAAAAATAATTTGTTAGTTTTTTTTTTTTTTGGCTCAATTGGCCTTAAACTCTTAAAATATACAAAAAACAAATTTAACTGATGGACGTCAATTTAACGACCATGTCTTGTGCAA